>CM053582.1:135143342-135155170 GCA_028627135.1 Pseudochirops cupreus | reverse complement strand
CTCTTGCTCCACCCCTTCCTGCTACATCAGCAAGCTCAAGGGGCGTGGAAGATCTTCAAATCCTAGTATCGTTACACGCTGATAAGGGTAGAAAGGTTATCTCTGGATTATGGAGGTCTCTATGTGGGAAGCAAAAGAACCATGAGTTGAGGAGTTAGTAGTTTTGATTAAAATTGTGAAGGAGAATGTAGGCTGGAAGACCATTTTAAGAGACAATTGCTGTGGTTGTGAATGCCAAGGATGGTGAAAGAGGGAGAAAACTGAAGGATGGATATGAGAGATATTAAAATAAGAAATATACCCTTTGGTAATTGATTTGATGTAGAAAGGAACTTGGATGGAAACTGGAAGGTGCTTTCATTTGGGCAGAAAGGGAAGATTTTCAGTAATACTGTAAGAATGTAAGTTCACTTTAAAGACATGTTGTGCAATAAAAAAATGTGATTGTTGAATGGAGAGATTGAAAAGGTAATGGGGGATGCAGGTCTAATATTCAAAGGAGAAGTCAAGGTTATAGATATCAATTGGTCAGTCAGTTAATAAACATTTATTAACACTTACTATATGCAGGCACTGTGCAAAGCACTGGAGAAACAGAGGTAAAAGAAAATACATACTTTCAAAGAGCATATAGTGTAAAAAATGTAAAAAAAAAACCCACACAAACTATATACAAACCTCCTCCTAAGGAAGGCACTGAAAGTAAGAACAATTGGAAAAGGCTGCCTATAAAAGCTGCACTTTTAGCTGGAACTTAAAGGAAGGCAAGGAAACCAGGAGGAGAAGAGGAGGGAGGGAGGCATGGGGGAGCATCAGAGAAAATTCTCAGAGCCAAGAGATGGAGTACCATATCTATGATCACTGGATGGCAGAAGAGATGGTGGGAGATAAGGAATAAGAAGATTGGAAAGGTAGAAGGGGGCTTAGAAGGAGCAGAGATCAGAAAGGAGAGCATTCCATGAATGAGGGACAGCTAATATAAATTCTCAGAGTAGGAGAATGGAATGTCATTGAATATATTGGGGAATGGGGAGCAGGTTATGTAGATTTGATAGTTTTATCTGCATAGAGGTGCTAATTTCAACCATTTCAGAGAGAGTAAGAATGAGGAGAGGGAAAGAGACCAAGAGACAGAGACCAGAACAGAGTAAATGGAAAAGCAGAAGGTCAAATACAAAACTTAGGAAATACTCCTAGAGGTTGGAAAAGATGGAAAGGAACTAGTTGAAGAAAAACAGAAGGAATGGCCCGAGTGGTTGGAAGAGAATCAGAATAGCAAAATGTCAAGGAAACAAAGGAGAGAGTTTTTGAAAGAAGTAGAGAATATTCAATAAATAATACTGGAGTGTAGAAAGATCTGAGAGTCTAACAAGGAAGGAAAGTCAGGAGATTTGGTCCTTAGGAGGTAATTAGTGACCTTTGAAATGGTAATTTTAGCATAATGGGAGAGAATCTAGGTTGTAGAGGATTAAAGAGAATAAAGATTGTGAGGAAGTGAAGGAAATGCAGTCTACTTTTTGAAAAAAAAAATAGCTTTGAAAGAGCAGAGGAAAAAAAAACCACCAACGTAGCCAGAAAAGAATGCAAAGAGAATCATTTAGATCAGGGTTCTCAACCTTTTTTCTGCTTGTCATGGATCTCTTTTGTAGTCTTTTGAAACCTATGGACTTATTCTCAGACTAATACTTTAAAATGCATGGATATAATACATAGGATTATAAAGGAAAGTAATTATATTGAAATACACATGAGAGCTGTGTGCTTTTTCATGTTTTGCCCATGTCTACATTCTATGTGCCCGTGGGTCTCTATCTAGATTCATCTCAAAGACAGTCAAGAATAGATATCTCTAGAATCTCCATCCACCTTTCTATAAAGGATACTTTGAATCCTGCCAGGAGGGAAGTAGGAGGGTAATACCTCCTCAGAGAGGGTACTGGGTTAGAATTATATCTATCTGCCTCTTGCAACATTGTTTGCATGGAAAATAATTCAAGGTTTAAGCTGAACTCCTGATTATTCTCCCTTAAAAAATAAGTAGTGCCCCAGCCTATGTATGTAGAATGTAGACAGATGAACCCTCTGAAAGAAGATCCACCAATAAGCCACCAAACAACAGCAGTTAACAATGAAAGATAGAAACACCACCGGACATGGAAACTGTTTAGCTGGGATGCTGTTCTTTTAACCTCCACCCCAGACTCATGCCTTCTGCCCTTAAGCACATGAAAGCCAGGTGCATCAGAAGAAAGTGAAGTTGCCAAGACACACAGATAAGAAGATTTGGCTTGAACCTGCCAAAAGCTGGCTCTGAGTGTTGTACACCTGGGATGATCTTGTGCCTTTCACTGTTTCTATTTAACCAAAACAATGGTAAAACTCCAACAAAGTGGCAGCCAAATTAACAACCCAGGATCAATTGAATGAAATACAGCAAAAAACTAGCTAATTTCCAACTTAATAGGTTTTCCCAGGGGTCCCATGCATAATTTTTTCCCCCCAGAAGGATGTTGATCATTTTTTTTCCATTTCTTTCCTAAGATTTTCCAATAGGAGAAATTTTCAGTAACTGTTCTATTGAAAAATGACTTGAAAGGTTTTATTTTAGGAAAAACTTTGCCAGCATATTTTCAAGATTACAAATTGGGCCATACCAAAAACTGGAGAAGCTAGTGGTCCACACTGCACTAATAACTGCATTCAAAAGCATGCTAAAATTTCAAACTGGTAATCTAAATGATTTTAGAAACCAAATGCCAAGAAACATTACAACTTTAATATTCCTTGACATTGATTTAGTTACATCTGTAACTTCCATATTGCATGAGCATTGAGGTTTTCCTTTGGCAGCCATAGGTCAAGATTGAGAAAAGACCTGGGAGGCTAGCCAGTTGTTAATAGGTAGACCATTGGAGTCAAATGCTAGATTGTCTTGCTGCTCCTGGCTGATCTGGGAAGTATTCTTAGTATAAATCTGGAGAACAACCAAGAGAATTATATTGGAGCCAGGATAGTCTACTGTATACTTCCCTTGGATGGTATTTTCATTGCATAGAAATAGTGATTTTCAAACTTCTTCATAGTTAGTTATTAGTGAATTTCCAACAAATGCCTGACAAGTATTTAATAATCTTATCAGGCAGATGCATAGAATATTAGAACTAGAAGGTACTTCAGAGATTATCCAATCCATCTCCTTGAGGGTAAGTGATTTGCATAAGAGAGATTGATTTGTGTAACATCAAGTAGCTAATAAATGGTAGGATTGACTTGTAGTGGCATATTCACCAGAATTACCCCTACTGACAAAGTTAACCTGTGGGAACACCAATCCCTGAGACATTTGGGACAGTAAGAAAATAAGAATTGTCCCTGTCTTCAAGGATCTCAGTAAGTGACCATGATAGGACCTAAACAATTCCCAGTATCTGGCCTCAGACACTTGATACTTACTAGCTGTGTGACCCTGGGCAAGTCACTTAACCCCAATTGCCTCACACACACAAAAAAAGTTCCTGGAATTTCATTGTTGGAAATAGTGAATCTGAATGATACTCTTCACTACAACATTCCTAATAAGTGCTCATCCTTTTTTTTTTGATTGAAAGATTTCCAGTGAGTATAAATTTCTTATCTCCTAAGGCAAGCCCTTTCCATTTGAAACATCTCTAATCATTGCAAAGTCCCTTTTCAACTTCTACCTATTGTTCCTAGATATGGCCCCTGGAACAAAGCAGAAAAAAAAAATCTAACCCATTTGAATGTAAGATCCTTGAATACAGGAATTGTCTTTCCTTTTTTCCCTGTATTTGCATCCATAATGTTTCCATAGTACCTGGCACATAATAGATGCATAATAAATAATTATTGACAATGTATTGACCATTGATAAAAGGCTTTCTTTGGGCAACATCTACATGATCTCAACAAATGATGTATTGACAAAGAATCATCAAATGGCTCAAACCACATGGATATGTTTATAAAAATGGAAGGGTATGGAGAATTCTCCAAGACCAGGTCACTGCTACTAGAAATTATGGTAAAGTCATTCTTGAGGAACCAAGATTCACTAATTGAGGCCCATTTTACAAAGAAAAGTTCAATCTATCCCTACAGATTGCAATAATTTAACACATATCTAATACTTTGAAAGATACAAACAAGTGACTAGAAAGCTTGCTCTCCATCCTAATGTAACAGATAAGGAATCCCTTACCCCAAATACAACCACCAAGTATCCTTGAGAATCCAACAAAAATACTGTGCGGTAGCCAGAGCATCATCAGAGACTAATTCATTGTTCACAATCATCTGGATAGAACACAGATCCATAAAGATTTGATATGTCTTTAAATGGTGTTGTCAAACAGAACATGCACAACCTTCAAACTAGGGGGCATGGAAAGCTTTCAAAGTGGAGAGGTTTGTAGGGGAAATCCAAATGAGGTGGGAGCAGGATAAAAAAGATATCATCCTGCCAGCTCTTGAAATTGGCCTACAGATGTTTCCAGAGAGTCTCCAGATGATGAGTTGACATGTGGACACTATTAGTCATTAAACACACACACACACACACACACACACACACACACATACACACACACAAACACACACACACACACACAATTACTTTATTCCCCAGTGCAATAGTAATGGTTTTCAGGGATAATGAAGATCCACAAATTATTTCTCCTTTCCCTAGTTTCTAGTTCAGTTGTTGTTATTTTGCTATAAATATCTTACATTTTCTTCTATTTTTCAGTCTCTTCATTTTCTCCTAATATTTTCTGATGTCTCCTGGAGTCACTGAGATTTGTTTTGTTTTGTTTTGCTTTGTTTGTGGTTATAATTATCAAGGAGTATGCTATTTAGGTAAATTCTCCACCTTCTGTTCTAAGCCATTTATTTCCCATTCAATTTTTTTTTTTATATCTTGCTTCATTTCTTCCAGGTATACTGTCCATATCGAAAAGCCATTTCCTCCCTGATATTTTGCTTATACTTGTTATGTCATTCTCTTTTTCTTGGTTAATATTTCAGGACTCTGTTAACTCATAACAGTTATTCACCAAGTATTAATTAAGTACATAATATGTGCTTAAGGTTCTATGCTAAGCCCTGGGGATACAAGGCAGAAAACAGCCCCTGGCTTTCAGGAATTAACATTTTATTAGGGAGACAACATGTAAGCAACTTTATCTATATAAGATACATGTAAGGTAAATTGGAGATAATTTCAAAATGAAGACACTAACACTAAGGTAGTCTAGGAAAAGCTTCTTAGAGAAGGTGTTAAAGAAAGTCAGGGAATCTAGGAAGCCGAGATGAATAGGGAGACCATTCCATGCTTGAATAATATTTAGCCAAAATGCATGTAATTGAAAGATGAAATGTTTTGTGAGAAGCAGCCAGGAAGGCAGTGTCACTGAATCTGAGAGTATGCAGAGAAAAACAAAGTATGAGATTACTGGCAAGGTAGAAAAGTACTAGATTATGAAGTACTTTTAAGACTCTGAAGAGGATTTTATATTTCATCATGGAGGTTAGAGTGAGCCACTGGAGTTTACTGAGTAGGAGGATGGCGTGAGATCATTTTGGTAGCTGAGTGGAAGATGGATTGGACTGGGGAGATGCTTGAGTACAGGAATAAGGTGATGAAGGCCTGTTCAAGGGTGATGGTGGTATCAGAGGATAGAATATGGAACATATGAGAGAGATATTGTGAAGGCAAAATCTATAGGAGTGAGCAAAAGATTAGGCACAAAAGGTGAGAAAGTGAAGAGTTGAAGATAACACTTAGGTTTCAAAGGCTGGGATTACTGGGAGGGTGGTGGTGCACCGATTGTAGGGAAGCTTGGAAAGGTGAAGAGTATAGGGAGAAAAGATGATGAACTTTTTTTTGATCATATTGAATTTAGGATATCTATGGAATATCCAATTCAAGATTTCCGGTTGGCAGTTGGAAGTGTGAGTGGGGGTCAGGAGAGAAGTTCAAACTGATTAAATAGATGTGAAAATCATCTGCATAGAGATGATAATCAAATCCACAGCAACCGATGACATAACCAAGCAAAATAGTATACAAGAAGAACCTTCACCTAAAAGACCATTTTACAGAGAACTCACACAAGGCAAGTACTCACATGAAGGTCAGAAAAAGCAATACAAAGTCATTCTTAAGGTCTCTCTGAAGAACTTTGGAATCAGTTGTGAAGGATAGGAGACTCTGACACAGGACCACCCATCAGGGCATGCCCACATCAAAGAAGGTTCTGTGCTCTTCAAGCAAAGCAGAATTGTAGTAGCTCAAAAGAAATGTGAGATAATAAAATTTAGAGACATCTCCACTCCGAATGTTCATAGATCCTTTCTGAGCTCGTGTTGGTCTGAAAAGTCATAAACTCACTGTACTTTACTCTTGACATAGTAATGTCGTATTGGTCCTCTTCAAAGTTGAAGGACAACAACCATCTGTATGCAGAGTGTCGACAGGTTTCAAGTCCTATGTGTGTTCTTCAGATCCCTTGGATTACTCTAGTTCAAGGCACTGAAGCATTTGACCCTTCCAAAGAATTCTGTTCCAGAGCTTGAGGTCCTCATGTCCCTCATGAGTGTCTCTGGTCATAGCATTTCAGCCTTATGACCCCTCTCAGACACCTTAGTTAAAAGAGATAGAGACTTCTACCTTGTTTATCTGAACTTGTACTGGAAGTCCTGGCAAGGTCCTTTCCTCACTGTCAACAGACTTCTGAGTATCTTTTGTGTAGTTCTGCACTGAATTAAAAGATTTCTGTTGTTTCTCTTTGGACTTCTTTTTCGTTACTTGGTCTCTTTCCTTTCTTCATCTTTGCTTGAGTTTATGTGGGAGAAGTGAGTTGTTTTGTGACCTTTAATATTGCCATATTAACTGGAGGTCCCTATTTCATTGCTTTTTTTGCTCAATTACATTAGGTCAAATAGGTTAGGATCTTGAGAACCCTGAGATCATCTGTTTTCATTAGTCCCTGACTACCATATATTCTTTTCAATCTCCATTACAGTTTTACTCATGATATAAAATAAAGTGAAGCTAAGGAATACACTTGCCATCATAAGATTGCTAACTTTTGTGTGTCTTCATTATATTCCAAATAATTTGTTCAACTCCACTTTGATCTCTTTTTTGGGAAGGGATGCCAAGATCCAAAATGAAAATGCAACTTTCCTGATTAAAAAAGCCATTTTTAGTCATTAGCTCATTCTTGCAACTGTAATGTTTTTCAGTGAAACAAATATCCTAGATACAGTGAACAGCTGCCTCATGAGTAAATAACTGAAAGCATGCTGTGTTTTCTTACAGACTTGGCATCTAATCCAGGTTTCTTTTATTTTCTAAGTAATTCTCCTCACTGGCTTTAAATGAAAGGATGAGGCCCACCATAAGTGAGCTACAAACTCTCCTGCCGCTTGTCCCATAGACTTGGAAGAAGACCATCCAAGGAACAAAGGTTTATATTTGTTGGGCTACATTCAATCCAAAAGAGATCATTTTGCTGATTAGGCCTCCAAATAATTTTGATGTTGCTGTACTATTCCAAGTATGTGTCAGGATAAGCCAGGGTAATGAAAGGAGTACATATCCTGCCAATGCACAGATGGTACAAGTGCCTGCTGCCCCCCTGTGATGTCCCTGATGCCTGAGCACATGAAGGAAATCAGGGAGGGGAATAAAATTTTAGCACATGAGCTATAGTCAAAGATAAGTGAGATGGACAGTTTGGCTTCTGGCCCATTAGCTGGGGATTCCCAGCCCTAATTAAAGCATAATTCAGGTTATCAGACATTAGCAATATACTTCAGAAGAAATAATATTTGTATACACCCCCCACCCCAAGCAACAACAATAACAGCCTTCTATTTCCTAATATGCTAGCTTGTATGCTGGGCATGTATAACAAATGCTTCTTGATGGGTTGACTAACCACATCTGGTTATGTTTCAAGCTTTAAAAAACATATATATGCATCACATTAACCCCGCTCTATGCCAGGCAGGCATGCCCCTACACCACCAGAAGTTTTCAGACTGACAGTAGCCAGTGCTCAAAACTGGGGATTTCCAACAGGTTGCTTCTAATAGGAAAGATGGCGTAATCTATGCCTCCAGAGGTAGTGTATACATTGATTTAATATATAGGTAGGTCTTTGAGTAATTCTTAAGTCTTTAATTTTTCAAGGTTCATAAATCTTTACACATAGGTTAGGACCTTGAGAAATATTTCTTAGGTTAGAGCATTTCTGGAAAAGGTCCAAGGTTTATAATATCAGAAAAGAGAAAAATTCTCCACCGGTGGGAAGAACTAAAAGATTAGCATAGTAAACAGAACTTTCATGATGAAAATTCTTATTGGAATTTACTTTAAGCTAAGAAGGTGCAGGTTCACTATTGCTTTGTAGATCTGCTCCCTACCTCTCTTTCTGCAGCATTTACTGTAACTGAATAAACTTTCTGAGTAGAGTAACACTGATCCTACTTAGCCCGCAAGAGAACTGTAGTTGAGATGAGAGATGAAAAGGCGGAGATTCATGAATCTCTATGGCCTATGGCCAACCTTTCAACTTGCTCTGCCCCTCAGAATTAAATTATGCACATTAGCCTCAGAACATGCTCCTCTCCTTAATCAGGATATTAAACCAGTTGGGAAACTGGGTATGCCTGATAAGCAAAACATTCATTTCAGAGGGTAAAAAAAGTAGGTTAGTTTAGTGTAGACCATGCCATTCCATGCATTTGCCATATTATACACTTAGTGGAATCCCAAAAGACAAAAGGAACCTTCTACAAAGAGTATAATCCTATGATCCTATATTGTTATCATGTAGATAAACCCCTCCCAGTTAAATGCAGATACAGGACATTTATTGCCATATTCTATAAATACATGAGAAGTTTCAGAAATGCTTAGAGAAAATTGAAAATAGAAAGTCAGCTCTGTGCCTCTAGTCTATCATGACTATTTTTTTCTCTTGAATGAATATTGATTTTTCTCAAGTATTAAACCACCCCTAGAGTTCTAAAAGGAAAACAAGACAATGATTCAGATACCTTCTCATATGATATTGGCAAGTGATCTTTGAATGCTGGGGGTCAGAATTCTTGCCTTGGATCTAGCAGCTGTTTATTTCATCTTATTACTATCTAATTGTTGAAAGAATAAAAGCAAAACATATCAGATTAACTAGATTACCTTTTTCCCAAGGGTCTCAGAGTATTTATTAGATGCTTGTTATAGGAATGCAGTCTTTAAAAAATTCCCTTTATTTTTATTTCTTGCACACCTTTACCTTTTCTCCTCCTCCTTATTTACATTTTTCTTACATCTCTTCCCTACATCTATTCTTTGTATGGCTTTTATTTCTTCTTTGCCCTTTCTCTTTCCTCATTTATTTCTCTCACTCTCTTTGTGGTTTCTCTTTCTTTCTCCTAATCTTTTTTCACATCTTCCCCTCCCCCTTACTCTTTATGTCTTCTTTTCCTTTTCCTAATTATCATCTTTTTCTCCATGGTAGATTCTGGATTAGATTTCAGATAGAATTTATCAACTATTAAGATGCTAGGATAGCATAAGCAATAAGAGAAACAAATTATGGACTTTCCGTAGGCATTCCCTAAAAGTAGATAGGCATGGTTGTCATTTGGGGATAGTTTAACAATAGTTTTTACTTGGGTATCAGAGGGAAAATCAGATCATGTAAGTTCTTAAATTAGAAGATACGCCAGAGATCATGTAGTCCACCATCATCATTTTACAGATAAGGAAACTGAGGGCAAAAGAGTCAAAATGATCTGCTCAAAGCTGCTTGCAGCTAGGGAGCTGCAGAGCTGGGAGTTGCCTCTAGGTCCCATGACTTAGGATCTCATTCTTTTTCCATCTCATTTTACATTGCACTGTCATCTCCTGACCTAATGTGACTGTTGTGAGGATCAGATGATCACATAATTTAATAATGTAAGAACCTTAGAGATCACTTCATTTAATCTGCTCATTTTGTGAATGTGGTCACATAAAATGTGACAATGCTAAACGTTGAGCCCATATCTCCTGACTCCAAACCCAGCATTCTTTCCCTTATACCACATTGTGATCTTTTGAATTATTTTCTCAAGCCAGGGGCTGGCAAACCATGATCATTGAGCCAATTGCATTTCAAAAATGTAAGAACCAATCTTGGCTTGCTGTGCCATACAGACATAGGCTGTAAGTTGGGTTTTGCCCTCAAGTCCTAGTTTTTTTTTTAACCAACAGTAATTATTATATTACTGTATACTGACATGTTAGAGGGATTCTGGTCCAGGTACACACTAGGCCCTTTTCTAATTCTGTGATTCTGTCTAAATGGAGTGTTAAAGCCCTGAAATGTATGCCCAAATTAAATTAAAGTTTAATATTTAAATGATCAAAATCTTGAAATCTAGACACTGGTAGAGAAAACAGAAAAAAAAATCCATTGCATAATAATCCACAAATCTGCACATATCAAGATATCTAGTCCAATATTAAATAAAAGACACATTAAGTTTAATGAGAATTCTGAGATGGTATAAATTAATTAGCTGGTGACACTCTAACATTGATTGTTTTGTGTGCATTTAAAAACAAGTTTTTTAGACTAGATTTCTCTATCTCTCTGCAGGCTACTCCTGGGTTGGTCTCATTTTAATCAGCAGGAGAGCTTTGATTCTGACTTGGATTGGCTTGCCCTGATTTTGGCAAGCTAGTGTTTCCCACCCCCGCCAGGGACTCACCAAATTATTGCTGAATTTAATATGGGACCCAGGATGAGCGTAGCCCACTCAGACCTTCTGAGTTCAAAAGATCTGCCCTTCTCAGCCTCCATGGCAGCAACTCTTAGAGGCATGCACCCCCACACTCAGCTGGTGCATGCTTAAGGTAGTTGGAAGGTAATGAACTGAAAAGATTCTATTTGCAATTTTCCAAGTTGATTATTGTTTGCAGAGCTTTCTCAAGTGAATTGAAGTATATTTTCTTTATTCTACAGAATGTGTAAGATTAAAAATCAAGCATTTCTGTCAGCCAAGAGATTCAAATGTTTTTGAAGGAACCTAGGTCAATATATTATTTTATTTTTACCAGCCCAGAGCTCCTTAGAATAATTTTAAATAGGTTTACAAACACAAACCTTTTTGGAATGTCAGAATCACTAGGCAAGCCTGGCTACTTAGCTTCTTCTGAGATCAGATAGAAGCCCTGACCTCATTCTATTCCCCCTCACCATGCAAAGGGAGAATTTTGATAACTTGCATTATAAGAAAGACTATTATAGTAAATCATCAATCTTACCTCAGAGCATTGTATACTCTTGCGTTTTTCATGTTTAATTCATACTGTGCTTATCTTTCATCTCCCTGACTATATCACTCCCTTACTCTATCCAGGTTCCTGGAGGTCAGAAATGGGGTCTTATTTATATTAATTCTGCCAGATTGTAGCAGAGTGTGCTGCTTATAGAAGGCACTTACTGAAGGTTCGTTGAATGAATGAATGAATGAATGTTTTTTTGAAATAAATAGAGGCTGAACAGGAGGGGCTAAAGTAGAATTTTTGTTGCAAGAATATTTGCTGACACATATAGTATTTTATACCCATTATATCCTTTGATTCTTAAAACAATATTGTAAAGTAGGTATTACTTATCTAATTTTCCCTATTTTACATGTGAGGTGAGTAAGGGTCAGTCACTGTAATGCCAATCCTCAGCAGATTCCCAAAGGAATGCTACTGTGAACAGCTTTTAGAGTTCAGATTACAAAATATAGTGAACACT
>CM053582.1:135124400-135142842 GCA_028627135.1 Pseudochirops cupreus | reverse complement strand
GAGTTCATCTATTTTTTAGGGTGTTAATTTCTTCAGTCAGATTGCTGACTCTCTTTTCATGATTTTCTTGCAACATTCTTATTTCTTTTCCCAATTTTTCTTCCCCTTCTCTTATTTGGTTTTCAAAATCCTTCTTCAGCTCATCTCTAGCTTTAAGGCAATTTTCATGTTTATTGGAAGCTCCTGGTGGGGAAGCTCTGGCTGCACTCTTCTCCTCCCTTTCTCTGCCATGATCTTTCTTTTCCCCAAAAAAGGAATCTAAGGTTTTGTTGCTGTTCTTATTTTGCTTCTTATGCTTATTCTTACTCATGGTTGGTCAGTCCGTGATTTTTTTTTTAAATCTCTGTGGAGCTCTGCTTCCAGAAGGGAAAGCTCTGTCCCAAATTGCTGGGGTCCTCCTGGCTGCCATAGCTCTCAGGAAGGTGCTGGGTCCCTTTCCCACTTCCAGCTCTCTGGATAAAGAAGACCCACAGGACCAAAGCCCAAGACCACGATCTGGATCCAAGCCGCTCAATGCGAGAGCACTTGGCCTCTGAACGATTGCTTGGTCCCCCTCCAGTCTGCAGGCCTAGGGCATGGAAGCTGCATTGTGGAGGCGGGTGCAAAACCTCTGCCTTTCGCTTTCCAGCCCTGGAGGCGTTTCGGCCCAACCACTTTTCTCTCCCAATTTTGCAAGTTCCACTGACCTAGTTCTGAACTCTGCCACAACTGCCGCCAATCTGCTCCTTTAATCCTCTTGTCCAGCCACCCCCGGGGCTCAGCCAGGGCTTCAGGCCAGGCTGGTTTCGGTTGGCAGTGCTGATATGGTTCCTCATAGCTAAGCTGACTTTAGTGGAAAGTATATTTGTGTGCGTTTTTGAGTTCTAGGATTAGTTTAGAGTCATATTTTATGGGTATTTTGGGGTGGCTATGTGACAGCTGCGATATGTTGCTGCTGCTACGCCGCCATCTTGGCTCTGCCCCCAGGCTGACCCTTTTTATTTATTGGATGTGACTCTCACTAAGGAAGTCTTTTAGTATTGTAGATTTCCTTGTATTCTGGAGCTTGGTTTAAGTTGTATAATATTATATGGAAACAAGATCCTCTAGAGCTAGATGGTCTCATTATCTGTTTTAATTCACGTTCCATTTGAACTCTTCTTTGGACCTCTCTCTCCTATGACAGTGGTAAACACCTTTGGGGAGTATACATATCTCTATTTTATTCCTTATTTGAGCTGAGAAGAATGTCAAGCAAAACTATCTCTGATAAAGCATCTACCAAAGATTCTTTATGCATATATGTAAGAAATGATGCATTTTTTTAAAGGAAAGACTATAGGGCAATATTTTGTTTTTATCAAACCAAGAGCTTAATTAGCAAATATGTGTGTATACAGATCATTGTATTGTTTTATCAATTGTATCACTGTGAAAATGTGCTCTTCAATAGTGAATTTTGTGGAAAAACTTACCTCTTCATTTTTTTCAGTAACATAATCTTTAATATATGTATAGATGATTAAATATTTCATGGAAATGAGAAACTAGTAATTTAGAATTTATTTATTGATGTTCTCTCAAATTTTTATTTTTGGGGAAAAGGGGGTTACTAGTATTATAAAATTTTTTCCTAGTCGTTTGTCATTTTTTTCTTTCCATTGTCTTGAGAATTAATCCTTCAGTGTTCTCAATTCATGTAATCCCCAGCATAGATTTCTTCCATGTATATTTGCTTTGGTTCAGATGTTCTTCCCACTTTTTTCTTTCTTCCATAATGCCACTTCCACTGAGAGTGGAATATTAGAGTGAGTATGTGGTAGCTCTACTTTTATTGATGAAGACAACTATCCAAATGTGAGCAAATTTATTTTATTTTCCAATTATTTATTATCCTTCCACTTTCATTTTAAATGTTCGTAGCTGTTATCTGGCTTAATTAAGATTCGAATCAAGCTTTCTGCAAACTCATTTTCCCTCTAGTGTTTCTCACTGTTCTGATTCTATTAATTATTCATCATGTTCTGCCATAAATCTTGTGCAGTTTCATATTCTCAGCCAATATTGCCCTTGATGATGATGATGACAAACAGCTAGCATTTATAGATACTGTGCTAAGTGCTTTACAAATAATATCTCATGGTGGGCGGAGTCAAGATGGCAGCATAGAAACAGGAGAATTCCACGAGCTTTCCCCATAACCACCTCAAATGCCTATAAAATATGAGTCTAAACAAATTTTAGAGCTCCAGAACCCACAAAAATAACAGAAAAACACATCTTCTGCTGAAGGCAGACCAGCAGGTGGTCATCGCAGTGCACTGGGAGCAGAGCCTAGCCCCATGTGGTTTCAGCCCCATGGCATCCAGGAGAAGCCCGGGCTGGAGCTTTCCGGAGAGCAGATCATCAAAGCTGTGGTGATTTCGAGAATTACCAACCCATAAGAGCCAAGGACAAAGGGAAAAAGTCAGTGGCACTTACCTAAATTTGGGGGAGAGGGTCTGGCTGAACTGCCTCTAGAGCTAGAAGCAGTCTGAAGCTGTGGCTCTGCAGCTACCTCCACATAGCTGCTTCACAGCTCCCTGACTGCAGATTGCAAGGGGGCCAAGTGATCATTCAGAGGCTAAGTGCTCCTGCCTTGAGCTGCCTGGATCTGGATCGCAGTCTTGGGTGGTGGTCCTGAGGTGGGTTTTCAGTGAGCCAAAGCTGGTGGGGGCTGCAGAAACAATGGCCTCCTAATAGCTCCAGCAGCTGAGAAAACCCCAGCGATTTGGGACAGAGCTCTCCTTTCTGAAAGCAGAGTTCTACGGAACCCAAAAGCCAAGTAATTGACTGGCAACATGAGCAGGCAAAGGAAGCAAAGCAAGCCCAGCAATCCAATTTTAGATTCCTTTTTTGGGGACAAAAAACACCAAATAATATCTCACTTGATATTCAAACAACACTGGGAGGTAGGCATTATAATCATTGTCATTATTATCCCCATTTCACAGTTAAGAAAACTGAAGCAAAGAGAAGTTAGATGCTTTGCCCAGAGTCATTCACCTAATAAATGTGTCTGAGGCTGGATTTGACATCTTCCTGACTTTAGGCCTGCATCCACTGTGCCACCTAAATCTTCTTGGCTATCATAAAGGAGATACAATATTTCTTCACTTATTCAGTTTCTGGGCTCTTTTGACTTTCCCCTTGTGGGAAATTTGTTTTCATAAGTTAAACTTACATTTGTCATAGTCCATGTTGACCTCTTTTCCATATGCCATTTCCCATATTTCAGCATTTATGGTCAGTTGAAGATACTGCAATTTTATACTGTATTTTTTTAAACAACATCAAAACAAGATTTAAAGCAAGATAGCCTCTGAGGTTATTTACAATTCCAGATCTGGAATCTCTTGTTCCTGGTAATTTCATCCACATCCTCTCATAAATCCTCCAGAAAGGACATATTCTGGGTTTGGAAGGCTTTTCTCTAGGTCTAATGATATTCCGTTTGTATCAAGATAGCCTTGGGTCTTTCTAATATAAGTGATGGATAACTAGAAGACAACTATAAATGCTAAACTCAGAGAACACAGATGCAGCCTAAAAGGGTTTATGGGTGAGCACTGAAGTTTTGCCTACATCTTTTTTTCTGATGCTCCTTTCTACTACTGCAACCTTTATTTTATTTTATTTTGCTTTTTGGAGAGGGGAAGGCACGGCAATTGAGGTTAATTGACTTGTCCAAGGTCACACAACTAGTAAGTGTTAAGTGTCTGAGGCCAGATTTGAACTCAGGTCCGCCTGACTCCAGGGCTGGTGCTCTACTCAATGCACCACCTCACCGCCCCAACTACTGTAAGATTTTTTGTTTTTGTTTTTGTTTTTTGTTTTTTGGAGGGGAGAGGGCAGAGCAATTGGGGTTAAGTGACTTGCCCAAGATCACATGGCTAGTAAGTGTGTCAAGTGTCTGAGGCCGAATTTGAACTCAGGTCCTCCTGACTCCAGGGCTAGTGCTCTACTCAATGCACCACCTAGCCACCCCAACTATTGTAATGTTTAGCAACCACAGGCTTCACTTTGGTGGAAACTTTATATTTTAATTACAGAAGCCTATGAAATGCCTTACCTCTCCAAAAAAACCAAAGCAGACAATTTTCTTCGGAGGTATGACTTTGACAAAGATACAAAATAGAGCAAATTTTTAGGGTAGCTCAGAGCAGGGATTCTAATTAAAACAAGCTCAAATCTGTAATCTAAGGGACATCAGTAATCACTTCAGTTTTATTCTTGGAATAACTAATTGCCATCTGTAGCTATCAGTAACTGCCTCCAGTGCTAACACTAACTATAAAGATGCAAAGGAAAAAAAAGAACATTCTGACTGCATTGCTTGCTGATGAGGTCTGAGTTAAATTCAGAGATAATTTATTGTGTTTTTGGCTTTGGTATAGGATTTTCCATTGTCCTCTCTACCCAAAATAATTCTGCATTGCTTTCTGTGAAAGCAAGATTGCCTTTTCACTTTCTTTCAGTCCCCAGTGCTTAGCACAATTCCTGACGCATCGCAGGCAGTAAATAAATATTTGTTCCTATGAGTCAGAACCTACATATTTTACAGGAGAAAGCAGAGATACAAACATCATCACCCGTTCTTACATCCACCTTATTTTTTCTACATAAAACACCCTCACAATAAACTATTAGTGGGAGAGTAAAGGGTCAGTATATAGGTGTGAGGCCATGCTTAATCTGATTTAAGTAATGTAGGCAATGGATTGAAAATTTTCTTCTGGGATGTAGAAGGGGATAATAAGAGGATTTCCCCCAGGAACATTTGATTCCTTTCTTGTTCCTTCTTCCTGATGATCCAAAAAGAACTTCTTCTTCATGACACATCCTCACCATTTCGTTTCCTTCATGGGTCCTTACTACTGCATTGCCTGTATAGCCAAATTGTTTATTGTGGTTTTGATATTACAAAATCTATGTGCTTTAATGAGAGGACTTTCAAAATTACGAGCATTTACACTACAGAGTGCTTTAAGATTTGCACAGTGTTTTATGTGTTATTTCATTGGATTGTTATAACAACACCTCGAGGTAGGTGCTATTGTTATCCTCATTTGTTTTGGGGTTTTTTTGGTCTTTTTTTTTTGGTGGGGGGAAGGTGGAGCAATTGGAGTTAAGTGACTTGCCCAAAGTCACACAGCTAGTAAGTGTTAAGTGTCTGAGGCTGGATTTGAACTCAGGTCCTCCTGACTCCAGGACCAGTGCTCTATTCACTGTACCACCTAGTTGCTCCTGTTATCCCCATTTCTATAGATGAGGAAACAGACTGGGAGAAGTGTCTGAGGAAGGACTTGAATTCGTGTCTTTCTTACTACAGGTCCCGCAGTGTCAGTGCAACATTATTAGTTATCATACTGTTTTTTTCCCAGAGAATCTTAAATATTCTCCCAACTTCTTTTGAACTCAAGAAGCTAAAGAACAATAGCTCACATTTGCACAGAACTTTAAAGTTTGCAAACATTTAACATGTGTTATCACATTTGATACATACATACACACAACCCTAGGAGGTGCTTTTATTATTCTGATTTTCAGGAAGGGAAACTGAGGTTGAGGGAATTAAAATGATTTGCTTAGGATCGCACAGCTATATGACGCAGGGTTAAAAAGATTTTTTTTACTATGAGCAATGGAGGAAAATTGTAGAGAGGCAGATTCTTACTTGATTTAAGGTAAAAATAGTATCTGTACTCAAGGAGCTCACATTCTAATGTAAGTAAGTACATACAAGATACACACACATACATGTGTATAAATTAGAGATGTGGACATGGTTAGAGAGAAAAAGACACATAGATATAGAGATAGATAAAGGGATAAACGGAAGGTAATCTCAGAGGGTCACTCACCCTCTGGCTCACATTAGCCCTTGAGTAAACCAGAAAAGGGCTCCTGCAGAAGGTGGAATTGGGACTGAGTATTTAGGAAGTCAAGGAAACTAATAAGTCAGGGAGAAGAGGGAAGAGTATTCACATTTAGCTCACAGGATTGCTCTGATTAACAAGGGAAATGATGCATATAAAAGCCATATGTCAGTTTTGGCTATTGTTATTAAAATTTAGGATATTATATTCAGTTTTTGAGTTCAGCCAATGTACGATTCATTCCTTTCTTTGACTGAATTAAAGTGTCTTGCAACTACACATTTAGTGTAGTTATTTATGAGAGTTATTCTAATGCTTAGCATATAGTAGGTGCTTAATAAATGCATATTGGCTTGCTTGTTGACCTGGACTATTAAATTTTCTAGGAGGAGGTACTGATAACACCCCTGAAAAAGATACCGAAGACCTTCTAAGTCTGTAAACTTTCCCTAGGTGCCAATGTAGCACTATAACTGTCCTATCTACCCTATTATACAACACTGAGATACCTGGAAACAAAGCTTGGCTTGATTAGCTCATTGAATACTGGTTTGTATCCTAGGCTAGAGATGGAGGAGAAGCAAAAAAAAAAAAAAGAAACAAAAAATGTACACATATATAAACATACATACCTATACACACACACACAGTAGTATCACAATAGCCCATAAAAAGGATATGGAAATTTACATAATTGTGTAACTGAGTTTTTAGAAATTCTTTTTGAAGTTAACTATAAATATATGACATGAGCCTGGACTATGTGCAGAGCTCCTGCACCTGCATCTACCCACATAGAAAAGCTGAGGCATTTATTTCCAAAAGACCTGCGATGACTTAGAAAGGAAGTGTTGTGGAGGAATTGTGGAACCATTCTGTTAACAGTTTAAGCTACTAATCATATGGTTGGAGGACCCCATTTTGACTGGCTACCATTTGTTGTGCCTGAAAGAGAATAGAAGGCATGAGCAATTAAAGCTTTGTGGGTGACAGCATTGATATTAAAGCCAGGATATCACTTTCAGGACTATGTCTCTTTGCCTTTGAACTGCTTTCCATTTTGCGGGTGAGGAAATTGAGACTGAGAAGTAACTTGTACAAGCTCCCATATCATAACTGGGAATCAAGGTAAGTCTTCTGAATTAAAATAATATTTCTTTTAAAATTTGGAGACATTTTACTTGTTCAAAAATGTTTGGATATAGCACTAGACACACAGGAAAAGTATCGATAAAGCCTACTATGTCACATATATATTTCATATTATACTGATTTTCTATGATATGTGGTTATATATGATGATGTGATATTATGTTCCATTGAATTTTGTTACTTTAACTTATATTATATTAACATGTTATATTATATTATGTTATATTGCATTACATTGTTACATTTTATATTTTTACACATTTTACATTTTACACATGACATATTACAATTACATTACATACATCACGTCATGTTACTTTATTATGTCATGATACATATACTCTTATGAGCTCTGAAGTATCCTTATCCCAACTCCCACTCTCACAGCCAGGTTCTCAGAGCAAGACTGCTATATCTCCTCCCTCATGGTTCTTGGCGGGGATTGGAGATAATTCTCTAATTTTACTGACATCCCCCTTGCCATTGGAATGATTTTCTCCAAGATGATAAGCTATGAATTGATTTAATCAGACAGCTTCAAATAGCTTTTTGTAAAAGTGTATTTACTAAGACACATAATAAGAATAGTTGGTATGAAAATGTCTACCCCAACTCCAAAAAACCTGTGACACACTCTTCCAAAATTATATGCAAAGTCTAAGGGATAGTGGGCTCAAATTTAGAGAACACATGCATGTTGGAAGTATTCCTTAAGGTGTGCCAAGCCTTCCATTTCTTTTTTAGTTTTCTAGATGGTATCAGGAGCCCCATGCCGAGATCCCCCTCTCTTTTTACTCCTCTCTTTCACCATTAGAAGACATCCTGTTTTCTAGAGCTAAGGCCCAGCAAGCAAGCTGTGCCCTGAGCTTCATATAACAACAATCCTTTTTCCTCCTTTTGATGAATTTGGCCACAGCAAAATCCCAGAATTATTTCACACCAGCATCAGGTCACCCCTGAGCTCAGACAAGCACATGGAGGACCCATTTTCCCATTGTGAAGTCTTGCTATAAATCAAACTTGTCAAATCATTGCTGTTGCTCCTTATTGTCATGATTACATCTCACTCTTTAGCCACGAGTATATGTATTGAGATTTGTCTACACTAAAGTGGGTCTTCTACTAGAGGGGGACCTGGCACATGCATCTAGTTTTCCTTCTCTAATGGAATTAAAAAAAAAGTTTTTCCCTTATGACCTGTTTTCTCTTTAGTTTTATTTTGTTTTTTATTTTATTTTTCAGAATTAACTGTGGTTGTGATAATTTATGTAAGCTCTTTGATATTTTTAGAGTTAACCATGGTTGCAAAACTTCTGTGACTCTTTGGTCATTTGTTTTCAGGGTTGACGATGGGTAATTGAAATAAAAATTGGAAAAGTGAGATGCCTACATTATTAGATTAGATAGCAAATAAAATGATAGGTATAGTTCCTTGCAAACCTTAAAGAGATACTTAAATGTTTATTTATTAATAATATCATCATCATCATCATCATCATAATTGTTGAAGCAGACTTCAAGTACAGATCATCTCATTCTAACCATACAACCTTTCCCAATGGTAAAAGGCTGATCCCTCTATCTAGTATTAAACATTTTCTTGACAAGAACCAATGGATTTAGGTATGACATGGATTCTTGTGATGAAGCAGCTAGATGGCACAATAGTTAGATTGCTGTCCCCAGAATCAGGAAAGCCCCAGTTCAAATATGGTCTCAGATAATTACTAGTGGTGTGACCATGGGAAAGTGACTTAACCTCTAGATGCCTCAGTTTCCTCATCCATGAAATGAGGATAATAATACCTACATGGTTGTTGTGAGGATTTAATGAGATTCTTTGTAAAGTGCTTAGTAAAGTGCCTGGCACATATTAGGCACTTAATAAATGCTCCATCCTTCCTATAAAAGGAAACAATTTAGAAATGGGTATAACCAAAGCTGTTCTTCTCAGTCTTTCAGGGGGGAAAGTAACTGAGGCTGCTCATGAGACCACCAATATTGAGCACCAGAACCTCTGAGCAAGGAGGAAATCTGTTTATGATCATTTGTTCTGGTGGAGGTATGTAGGATTTGGAGTTATGTGTTCCCGATAGAAATGTGAATCATTCCCTTCCTTCACATTATTATTATGTCATTATTATTATTTTAAGTAGTAGCAGCAGCAGCAGCAGCAGCAGCAGTAGTAGTAGTAGTAGTAGTAGTAGTAGTAGTAGTAGTAGTAGTAGTAGGAATACTACTACTAGTAGTAGCAGAAGCAGCATCCTTATCCTGCCATCACTTCTCTAAAATTATACTCTTTGGGAACCCCCATGGACCTATCTATCCAAATATTCTCAGTAGATGACATCATACTTGTTTCACTGATAAGTCTACTGCTCCATGATTGTAGCCATTTTAACACGATTTGTTTTCAACCCGGTCTTGTCAAGACAGAAGCTTATCAAAATAGGTGCCAACAGAGTGTAAAAGGTGAGGTGATACACACACTTAGGAATTGTTAAAATTGATTGGGGGATTGAAGGATTTACTGGGATGAGACAGGGCAGGAAATTGTCTTCAGACTAAATGTCAGAAGGAACACACAAAAAGACAGAATTAAAGTGTACAAAGAACTTTGTTGTTTCTTCTTTTAATGCCTCTACTTTATAGATTTCAAAAAGGAGGCTTATAGAAAAAAAATATTATCTGCTTGTCACTCCTTAAAGACTCCCTTTTTCAGATGTTGTAAGGCTAATGGGATATAAGATCCTCCCCGTCCACTAATAGGCCTATGTGCCCAGTTGTCATACATCTTGAATCAACAGAACCCGTTGGGGAAGAAACTTGCTTAAAGAGAAGCTTGCTTAGGAGAAGATTGCTTGTGGGAAGACCTTCACACCTTTTGTTACTAACCTAATTAGGCACTGAGTCACCATGGTTGTGATGCCTTGTTGCTCTGAGAAGTGTATACATATATATATATATATATATATATATATATATATATATATATATGTATATATATATATACACACACATATATGTATATATATGTATATATATGTATATATATATATGTGTATATATATACATATACATATACATATATATATATGCTCTGAGTTGCTATTTTGCTTTGGGGGTTCACTCATGAGAAGGATGTTTTGATTTCCTGGTCAAGACTCTTAGTAGCTGTATGTTCAGAGACCTCTGACTGATTAGATGTCTATGCTCCCTCAATTCAGTGGTGTGTGTAAAATGTATAGCAATATTGCTTTGATTCAGGCAGCCAGACCCCTGTCTGTTGGTCTTTTTGCTAATTTATCTGCTTGTATTTTCTCGGCTGTTCAGGGTGCTGACCTTTCCCCTGAACTAGTGAATATGATTAAATGTAGGAATGTTAACCACTTTTTGAGCAGTCTTTCCTAGAAAAGAAGATCAAAGATATGTGATATCAGCCATCCTGGGTGTGCTAAGGTACTTGCTGTTACAGATGTAAATCCTCAGTCTGGATGGTGAAAGAGATTTCAGTGTCCTCCAAGCCTGGAAAACCAAAGGTCAACTATTAAAGTTTCAGGAAAAGTATAGATTTGCTTTTGTGGGAAGGCACTGATGGTCCCAATCCAGTGTGATTTTCAATGCACCACGAAAATCTCCACTTTTTAACCCAGTGAAGATCATAGCCATTATATATTATTAGATATAATCTTGCCTAATTTAAAAACTCAGAATGTTGGAGCATATTGGGAAGCAGGGCACAGTTAAGTCTGTTTAATGATGGTTAAATTGCTTCCCCTCAATTTCCTCCTAGAAAGTGAAAGTGTCTAGCTCTATATCTTATGGAGATCCCATTACCAATAAATATATATGTGCAATGTAAGTCCCCCTCTGATAACAAGACATCTGTATTTTTTTAAAGGAATTTTTATTTACAGAAATTCTACAGTGAGGGGGTAGCAAAAAGTAGAGGAAAGAAAGAGCACTGGACTGAGCCTCGAAAGAGTTGGGTTCAAATCGGAGCTCTAACATTTATTGGCTATATAACCTTAGGTAAGTTGCTGAACTCATTTTCCCCTTCTCTAAAATGGGGATAATAATACTTGCACTGCCTGGCTTATGGAATTGTTGTTGAGGAATTTTCTAAGGTTGCTGCAGCTAGGTGGAATAGTAAATAGAGCACTCTCCTTGGAGTCAGGAAGATTTTTGTTCAAATATGGCTTCAGGCTCGTAAAAACCCTAGTCACTTAACCTCTCTCTACCTCAGTTTCCTCACCTGTAAAATGAATACAGTGCCTCTCAGGATTGTTATGGGGACCAAATGTGACAATATTTGTGAAACATTTTGCAAATCACAAATCACAAAAAAATTTTGCCCGACATACTTTTTACATATTATTATTAAATTGTTGGGAAAGCACTTTGTAAACCTTAAAGCACTAGAAAAATTCAAGCTGTTATTACTAGACCTCTGAGTTAGAAGAGACCTTGGTGGTTATCTATTACAATGTTTTCCTTAAGCATGAACTGTCTCAGGAATATACCTGATAAATTATCATCAGTTTTGCTTGAATACATCCCATGACAGACAACTCACTAATGAGACATCCCATTGTATTTATAGACAGCTTTAATTGCTATGAAACCCTTCCTTGTATTTAGCTGGAATTGGGTTTCCTGTAATATTTCAGTCCCTGGTTATAGTTCTGCCATCTCAGACTGCACAGAATAATTCTATTTCCTCTCCATTATAATAGCCCCTCAGATATTTAAAGGTATCTGACATTTCCCCTCTGAGTCTTCTCTGCTTCAAGATGAACACATCCAGTTCCTTTAAATGATCAGTACATGGAGCACCGAATCTCTCTGACTTGTGGAACTATAATTTTCTTTGCCATTCAGCCTGAGAATGGTTTACACTTGGAAGAAGCAAGTTTTTAAGCAGACAGGAAAGAAAACAGTAAGATTTAGTATGTTTTAGGCAAAATGCAATGGAAGGCTTTAATAGTAAAATACCCCCAAACTTATAAATTCCTGTATAATTCCCTGCCTCCATTCCATCTCTAAAGGAGAATGAAGACATATACATACATACATACACACATACATACATATGTTCAAATTCAGCATTACCTTTAATGAGATATCTTGAATATTCTGATAAAAAAGATTTATATTGCCTGAATTCCCTAGATATCATCTTTGTTTGCCACTTGATGTTTGTAGACAGGGCTGGTATCAATTCCTTGTCATCTTATTCACAATGCACAGTCTGTATTTTGGAAGCAAATGTTACAACGAAAGATGTGGGTACTTTAAGAGACTAACAGAAGGTATGTGGGGGAAAAATGAGATAACATTGTCTAGCACAATTTTTTTTATTAAAGACAGAAATGTATGTGTTCCTTTGAGAAAATAGTGTGATATATTTGGTCATTGAGCATTTCTGCATAATATAGTCTTTTCTCAGGTCTTTATATATCCAAATGATGTAAGTTCCCAATGCTGCAGGCAGTGCATTAGCCATTGGAAAGATTTCCAGTTTGTTGATTCTAACAACTGAACTGCCTTTCTTTAGAATTTCGAACAAGCAATTTTCATCAAAAGACAATAAGATAGAATGCCAGTGATGTTTCATTCCTCCAGGAGGATATGTGAAGTAGATGTGCTCATATTAACATTTTACAGAAGAGGGAAATGAAGGACAAGGAGTTTGAATGACTTTACCAGTCACACAGTTTGTAGCAACGTTTAGAATCCAGGTTCTTGGGGTCAAGGGCCAGCATCCAGTCAATCATATCATATTGCCTCACTAAGAAAACTTATCAGCATCCTTACTTCAACAGCATTCTGGCGGGGGTGGGGAGAAGACAATTTGCACATCAAGGAATATCCATATTAGACTCTTAAATCTAGTGACTTTTGTTAGTACTTGTAGGGTGCGTGTGTGTGTGTGTGCGCCTGTGTGTTGCCTCTGTAGGTTATTTCTATTCCCACATAGGTTTGTCTAAGAAGTAGGAGGGGAAGCTAGGTGGTACCGTGAACAGAGTACAAAGTCTAGAGTCAGGAAGACCTGAGTTCAAATATGATCTCAGACTTAATAGACATGTAACCCTGGGCAAGTCACCTAAATGATGTCTATCTCAACTTCCTCATCTGTAAAATGAGGATAAAAATAGCACTTTTCTCACAGGAATGTTGTGAAAATCAAATGATATAATAATTGTGAAGTGCTTAGCACAGCACCTGGCACAGAGAAAGTGTTATAGAAATGTTAGTGCTGCTGATGCTGATGTGAAGACTTTGATAGATATCTTGACAATCTCACCCATAGTTCTCCAAGGGAGACTTTGATTCCTGTCTATAGGGAACATAGAAGGGACCTTGGGACTAAATACTCTGCTCTCCTCAGAGAAGTTATCAAACTAGAATTATCTGTACCTTCTCCCCCCATCCCCTTAGATATTATTAATCTAGGTGAATGCTTTTTAGGTTCAAGTTGTTTCCAGGATACCTTTTCTTTAAAGGATGGGGAGTGTCTCAAGGTTATATTTGAAGTCTTGATCTCTTCATATCACATGCTAGTTATACAAAAGACCAAAACAAATAGTGAATAGTGAGTAAATCCATTTATCAAAGAAAATAGCAAACAGAAATCAGAGAAGTTATACAGATTAGAATAGACAATAAACAGAACAATGAACTCTCCCACTGGGAATGAGATATCTTATCCCAACCAAAAAAGAGTCCACAATCCTACCCAAGGTGAAATTCTCTGAAGTCTCAGGAAGAAAAGCTGGAAATCAAGGAGATATTGAGGCACTTACTTTGCCTTATGTGTCTGCTTTTCAGTCTATTCTCTTTTTCTCCAGATTTCTCCCTAAAAGAAAGTATGGAACCATGTGTGCTTTCTCTTGAACTGGGAAGCAAGAAGCTTTCTCTTCTCCCAAGCTCTCACTATAATTCTTCCCCTTACCCAAGTATCAAATATTAAGTCATCAGTCTTTCCACTAATAAGGAGAATGTTATGTACGTGTCCCAGGTTCAAAACCAGTGATAACACTAGAGATAAAAGGAGGAAAAAAATGAGGCCTACATTAATCCATAAGTCAATCAATGGACATTTATTAAGCACTTATTATGTGCCATACTCTGTGCTAAGTGGGTGTTGTTGTTCAGTCGTTTCGTTCACGTCTGACTCTTCATGACCCATTATGAGGTTTTCTTCATAAAGGTGTTGGAATGGTTTGTCATTTCTTTCTCCATTTTGTAGCTCATTTTATAGATGAGGAAGTGAAGCAAACAGGATTAAATGATTTGCCCAGAGTCACATGTCTGGTAAGCATCTGAGCCCAGATTTGAACCTGGAGTCTTCCTGACTCCAGGCACAATGCTCTATCCATTGTACCACCTGTGCTCTGTAGGGGATTTGCAAATACAGTAAATGAGAGAACTAGTATTGGCAAGAAACCTATATTCTAGTGGTGAAGACAAGGATATATACAAGCATATATAGTACACACATAAGGAGGATAAATGCAGCTAGATATCAAGCAGTTACGTACGAGGCAGTTTAGGGGGAAGGTAACAGCAGTTCAGGGGAACAGGAAGGCTGCCTATAGAAGATGGTGCTTGAATTAAGTAACTTGCCCAGGATCACACAGCTAGTAAGTGTCAAGTGTCTGAGGCCAGATTTGAACTCAGGTCCCCCTGACTCCAGGGCTGGTGCTCTATCCACTGAATCACTTAGCTGTCCTTGTGAATTGTTTTTAATAATCATTAAATACTTTTTTTTCTTTCTTGTATTACTACCTTAGCTAACTTATTGTTCTATGAAATAGAAACGAGGTATCCTGGAAACAACTTGAACCTAAAAAGCATTCACCTAGACTAATAATATCTAAGGAGATGGGGGGAGCAGGTACAGATGATTGCAGTTTGATAATTTCTCTGAGGAGAGCAGAGTATTTGTCATGTGACAAACAAGACAGAGGACTAGATATTTTCACCAGTATCGACAGAGAGAGGGAGGGAGAAGAAAAGGGAGAGAGAGAATGAAATTATAGACCAAAGCTAGTATAATTACATCTGAATTTCCAAGACAAGAAAGCAAGAAACTCAACAAAACAACAGTTTTATGAATTAATAGTGGAGACTACCAGTCCTTAAGATGCTTGCTCAATGTCCCTCCTCCATTGCCAACATGCTGCATCAGGACAAACATACTGGAACCCATTTGCCTACTGCTGCAAAATTCTGATGGTGTGCTGTACCTTTGCCCCTCCCATTGTCCTGTTGCAATAAGAAATGAACTTCAACTCTGTTCAACCCTGTGAGAAACAAGACTTGTGTGTGGAGTTGTTAGAGTCAGAGAATATTCTTTTTAGCTGGATTAATCCTTAGATTAGGGAACTCCAAGAGGGTAGAAACCCAGAACACTCAACATGTCTTCTCCCAACACTGTGAAAAATGACACACTGATTCATCTCAGCCATAAAACTAAAGAATGGAGGAAAATGTGGATGATCTTAGCATGTGTAACTGCACTGGACCTGAAGGAAAGGGTACTGGCATTCATCTGGGGTCAGTTTTTTCACACTAGAAGCTACTTGAAATATAAATTCCAGAATGTAGTGGGAAACTGAGGCACTATTATGGTTGAGACTGAAAGGAATACCCTACATCAAAGTGAGAGAAGTCAGAAAGTGATCTACAGTACATATGAAGGAAAAAGTATTAATCTACGAAATATTCAAAGGGGAGCAAAATGCAATTAAAAACCCAGATCATAAGGAAAAGATTCAATGTCAAAGATGCTAAAATTCAACGAGTACCAAAACATCCAAGAGATTACAAAGTCCTTGGATAAATAGTACAGGAAAAAAAGGAAATTTGGCCAACACATGATGAAATACAAAACTCCTTTTGGATCCCCAAAAGAGTATGAATCCACAACAGGAAGTGTCTCCCATACCTGGTATGGTAAGAGCAACGTCCTAAGACACCTCCCCCTCCCCCTGCCCCATGCAGATTGGGCTAGTTTTTCTGTAAAAGGTATTGATACATTTCTTGATACTTGGTTGGCTCAAGGGAATAAGGACTCAGATTGCTGACATCACATTCTCATTACCTAAGTACAAAGCAACCACAAGGAGCTAATTGAGCTTGTAGAAACTTGACTGCTGGATCATGACAGGAGCTTTACTCAGCTGAATTAACTCAAGGGGCTCTGCTATGGTTAAGTGAATTGCCTTTTTTTGACCATTGAATGACTTTTAAGAGTCTCATTTTGTTCCAGTATTGAACTTAAACACCTAGGTCACCAACCTAAGTCAAGCCCAGTCCAGAATACCTGAACTAGTCTCTCTCCTTGTTTCTGCCTCCAAGCTTCCATGACTTCCTTTAATTCTCAGTTAAAATTCTTCTTTCTGGCAGAAGCCTTTTCTAGTGGCTTCCCTCTGAGACTACCTTCAAATTATCCTGTATCAATCTTATTTATACATAGTCATTTGTGTATTGTCTATTTGAGACCTGGGACGGATTTTACCTTTCTTTGTATAACCAGTGCTCAGCATAGTGCCTGGCACATAACAAGTATTAATAAATGCTTTTTTATTTGACTGGATTTGTTGAATGATCTAAGATAGGAAAAAGAATATTTAGAGAAGCTAGAAGGGAATACATAGCAAAACTTATGACTTGTAGGGCAGAAACAATTAACAGAATAAAAAAAAACAACCTTGAATCCATGATGGCATTTCCACCACCTGCCAAAAAAAGAGTAATAACAGTGTGTTAGGAACACAATTATATGGCAGTGGAGGACAATCTGGAAGAAGAGAAGCAAAAGGGAGCATGTTAAAAGACGACTCCTATACAAGCTGGGCACATTGATCTCAAAAAGAAAGCATGCATAAAGACAATTTAATGACAATAGGTTACCAAAAAGAAAGTGGCAAAAAACAAAAAAAAACTTGAACAGCATTATACAGAAAATAATACAATCAAACTTCACCGAACCTCTGAATACATAAAATGAAGGGTCAATTGAATTACTTAATCTAGAGATTACCATTAAGGGGAGGGGGGGGAACATACTTCAAACTCTAAGACACAAAGTGATTAAATTTAATAACTTAAAAGAAAAAATAAGTTTGCTAATTTTCAAACTCTAATTTTTCAAAGGCAGTAATAGGAGAAGGAGCTTAATTTTGATACTTCAGAAGATTTGATTCAAAGGAGCAAAAACATGAAAGAAAGATTATATAAACATATAGAGCATGAATCAAAAAAATAAAAGTTTAGAATAGAAAGGAAAGAGAAACAATGAAGAGAACAAGGTAAAGAAATCTTTCTTAGCAAAAAAGTACAGAAAAATAAAAAATTGAAACTGACAGGTAATAGAAGTGAGAGAGGAGGCACAAAGGTTAGTGGATTATGAATTACCTACTTAACTGAGAAGGGGGAAAGGAGGAGAGAAAGGAAGGGAAATTATAGAACTAAATAGAAGAAAGAAAAAATTAAAAATAAAACTCCAAACTTAGGGAAACATTTAACAAAAAGGAAAGAGTGGAAGTGGAGGATGGAGTAGAAGGAAGACTATGGGAATAGAGTTACATTAAAGTATATTAAGGAAAATTAATATAAGGTCGACAGTACTGACAAAAAAGAAAATGCTAAAATTCTAATTTAGAAAAAATTATATACTCAAATGGAAGAAAACACAAATCTCATAACTTTAAGCATGAATGGATCAAAAATTCAGTTAAATGAAAGCAAATGACATAATACGTGAGAAAAAAACAACAATAAAAATTTCAGTCTCTTGTTTATGAGGAAAAGACCCAAAAGGCAGAGACCAAAGGAGTAAAAATGAGAGTGGGGCAAATTTCATTACCTATCAGGTTAAAAAGCAAATCAGAGACAAAAGTAATAAATACATGAAAAATAATGATAATAGGACTGAATATGCATTCAAAAATTAACAATGAAACAAATAAATACCTTACATGAAGATTAAAGAGGAAGTCTTAAAAATAGAGAAGAAATAGATATATTAGAAATCACAAAGCTCTGGAAAAGACAATAAAAAATTTTGAAGTTGGTTGTTTGAAAAAGCTAAAAAAAAACAAAACCCACAACAAACCACCCTAATCAACCTGATTAAAAATAACAATATGTTAAATTAATGTAATAAAAAACATGGGGGGCGGATCCAAGATGGCGGCGTAGAAGCAGCAACATATCGCAGCTCTCACATAGCCACCCCAAAATACCCATAAAATAGGACTCTAAACCAATCCTGGAACTCCAAAACGCACACAAAGATACTTCCCACTAAAGTCAGCTCGGCTAGGAGGAACCATATCAGCACTGCGAACCGAAACCAGCCTGGCCTGAAGCCGCGGCTGTGC
>CM053582.1:135103447-135123900 GCA_028627135.1 Pseudochirops cupreus | reverse complement strand
CAAAAAGTGACATAGGAGAGAATAGACTGGGGGAGGGGGGAAATACTGGGATGGCTCTTTTGGGGTGGTGGGCGGGGGAAAGACGGGGAGAAAAGATGTAACTCAAAAAAATTTAGTAAAGAATCTCATATAAAAATAAAAAAAAACATGAAAAACATGCAATTACAGCAAAATGAAAAGAAATAAAAATAAATATCAAAGTATTCTATGCACAGATATGTGCCAATAAAACTGAGAACACGCAAAAATATAAAATATTCAAACTGGGATAACACCAAATGAAGATCTTCAATAATCCATTCTTAGAAAAGGAAAGAGACTTAATTATGAGAGAATTACTAAAAACAGAAAATTTTATGTGCTAAGGTATTTACAAGAAAGTTCTAACAAACTTTTAAATAACAGTACCTATTCAGGGTGTGCTGGAGCCAGTTTGAATTGCTTCGTGAACTGACAGCTAAATTTTCATTGTGAGCACTTGTATTTCCAAAGCAGTACATCAGGTCTTGATTCATTGTTTTGTTGAATTTGAAACTTAGGAAGGAAAAGAAGGAAATGTTACTAATAAAGATTGAACTAAAAAGTGAGAATTGTACATTTTTCCAGAGAGCCAGGTGTTGAATATTTATCAGTTCACCCATGCCTATGTTACACAAATTAATCTCAAATATTAAGAAAACACTCTACCACAAACCTTTTGTGAGACAAATAAATATTCCTAATGACAAAAGCAGGAAATGATAAATCAAAGAAGAAATATAGACCAAAATAATTAACGAATCAAAAATTTTCAATAAAAAACTTTCATACAGATTATAGAAGTTTATCCAAGAAATCATTTGTCATGCTCAGAGGGGGTTTATATAAATGATAATAGGATGAGTCATCATTAGGAAAAATGATGAACATATAGGAGGAACTCTAGAAGGTATTTAAAAAAAATTATTTATTCTTTAGTTTTCAACACTCATTTCCACAAAATTTTGATTTACAGATTTTCTCCCTTTCTCTTCCCTACTCGCTAGCTGAAGAAATCAAGCATACTGAATACCTCTTCCCCCAGTCTATTCTTTCTTATGTCCTCCCTCACAAACTCCCCTCCCCCCGCAATTTTCTTGTAGGGCAGGATGGATTTCTATACCCTGTTGCCTGTATATCTTATTTCCTGGTTGCATGTAAAAAACTATTTTTAACATTTTTTTTAAAACTTTGATTTCCAGATTCTTTCCCTTCTTCCCTCCTCACCCAATACCTACTGGAAAGATAAGCAATTCATATTTTTCTTGGAAGCTTTTGAAACAGGAGTTTTGACTTTGTTGTCTTCTTCTGGTTCTATGTTTTGATCCTCTTTGTCCCCAAAAAAGGATTTTATGGTCTGATTGAGCTTCCTCTGTTTGTGCATCTTGCCAGCCAATTACTTGACTTTTGAGCTCTTTGCCATGGTAGAACTTTGCTTCCGGAGTGGAGAGTGCTGTGTCCCAAATTTCTGGGGTTTTTGCAAATGTTGTCAGAGGTGTTGTCAGAGGTCTGAGGAGGGTGCCCTCTGTACAGCCACCACAATTTCTGCTGTGCTAGCACTCCTCACCCCAGGAACACCACCCAAGAATGTGGTCTAGATCCAAGCAGGGCAAAACAAGAACAATTCCCCTCTGCGTTGTCACTTGTTCCCCCTACGTTCTGTAGGCCTGGAGCTCAGAAGGCAGCCACATGGCAGCAGCTGCAGCCGCCACTGCCTTCACTTCCCTCAGGGCAGGGGCTTCATTGAAATCTTCTCTCACCTAGTTTCAACAGAGTTCCTTATTGACCTTTTACTTTCTCTTTTGTGTTTATGGGTTAAGAAATCTGGAAACTGCCATAGATGCCAGTGATTCACCCTCCTGAATTCTTCTCTGGCATGTCCGTGCCCTGGGTTGGGGCCTCCCTGGATCTGGGCCAGTGTGGCTCACACAGGACCAAGCTCTACTCCCTGCTTGGTGTGATAGACCCTTCCTGTTGGCCTGCCAGGCTGCCTTCAGCAGGAGATTTGCTTCTCTCCATCACTTTGTGGGTTCTGTAGCTCTAAAATTTGTATAGGTCATTTTGTACAGGTATTAGAGGTGGTTGGAGTGGGAGCTCAAGCAAGTTCCTGCTTTTACTCTGCCATCTTGGCTCCACTTCTAGAAGGTATTTTTAAAAAGGTACAAATAAAAAGAGAAGAAGGAAAGGAGGTTGTAATGCCAAGCAAAGGCAACTTTCATGGTTTGGATTACCGGCATAGCAAACCCTATTGATCCAGCAAACGTTCACAGAACAGAGAAAGTCAAAATACAGTGCAACTTGTTCCTTTAGCAAGTTCTCAATTCAATCCAGGTACTACTCCACCTCTAGACTGTACATTCATTTAGTCAGTCAAAGTCTCTTCTCAAATGGAGGTTAGTCTCCAACCATAAACAAAGTACATGCATTTGGTCAATCACAGAGCACAAAGAAAACTCAAAGGCTTCCCTCCCCTGAATCTCAAAAGGGTCAGGAGAGCACAAAAGGCCATCCACCCTTAAGTTACAAGGTTAAACTCAGCATTGAACACCCAAGGAAAGGGCCTTCTTTCATCTTCACTCCAGGCAAGCCCTTAGCAATCTCAGTTCCTGGGGAGACAAAGCTCAACAAAGCCATAGGCAGTGTCCTCATCAAGTCACTCTCTCTGCCTGTAGAACAGCTCCAGAACCCCTGAAAACATCAGCAAGGCCCTCTTTCAGGATTTCTGTAAATATACAACAGGAAAATCCTTCTTTAGGGCTTCTGAACCAACAGCCAGGTTCCAGGACCTCTACAACAGCAGCACTGTCCTTCACTATCTGGTGAATCTGGCAAAACAACAACAAAACAGACAGACAAAATGTTGGCATCACAGTCATGCCTCCTCAGTTCTTGGCAGTTCCGGGTGGCAGTTCTTAAAGTCCTGGGCAGTTCCAACAGGCTCTTATAGTCTTTCTCTCAGCAACTCAGGCTCCACGATACTGGATACTGCTCTCCCAAAGTCCTTCTGGCCTTCTCTAGGCTTGGGCCTCTCTCCCAATTCATTGCTCCTCCCAGTTCAGCCCTCTCTCTTCACGTCAACAAGTCCATCCCACAAGTGGGATTCACAAGCTCTGGGTTTTAATACTCAACCCACAAACCAAGCTGATACAGAAGCATCTCCAAATTCCATTACCAATACAGAGGTAGGGAGACAGATAGAGAAAGAGACAGTGATAGAGAAAGAGAATGGGAAAAAAGAATTGATAGAGGGAGAGAACTTCTTTTAAGGTTAGAAGACAAATTCATGACAGCTTTTCAGCACTGCATTGTTATGCCTCAGATTCCCCAGTTGGTAATAATTATCTCAGCATCTACTTCACCTACCCATTGGAAGAAAAACACCATAAAGTTTTAAAGCATGATAGATGTCGATTATTGCCTGAAAAAAAAAGTCTGGGCACAATCAGACTAGGTCCTATATTTATCATTTCATAGACTGGCAAGAGATATACTTTTGTGACTTCATTTGATCCCATTCAAGCTCTTTCTCAGATTATATCTTAAGAAAAAACTGAATCATTGATTACTTTGTAGTTGCCTCAGGTACCTGCTTTCTGCCCTCTAAGCTTCTGGGACATTGGCATATGCAGGAGGTTAGGAAGGAAAAAGGGCTGAGGAGAAAAAGTTGGGTGGGAGCTGCTTCTGTGAGGGTGGGGAAAGGGAAAATGTTCATCACCCAGGGGCTATGAGTTCCCTGGGCTTTGTAAAGAGCCTCAGACCTTTTCAACACTCAGCAACTGTGAAATATACCATGGAACAAATTATTACTCATGCTAAATTAATTTGAGTCTTGGCTAGCTTTTTCACTTGCATAGGATGGTGCTTTCTGAAACTAATCCTTTTAATCTTATAGGTTCTTCTATTATCACCATAACAGATCTCAAGCTTATGTTAATACCTAGGTACATTTAGGATCTATCTCAAGGAAGGACAAAATTGATCATATACTTTTCTTTCTTCTTGTTTTTTTTTTTGGCTATATAATGGCAAAGTCAAAGTCAATATTTGTATCATTCAGCTTAAAGCCATTAAAACAATTTAACTAGCAAACACCCAACCATAGCGGAACCAGAGCAAGCCTGGGTGAACTGATTCACCCATCACAGGGGTGATTCCCAAACCTTTTACTGCAGGGCAGAGGTCTGGCAGAATTGGGTAAGAGACAAGCATAGGTCCTGTGGTAGCAGCAGCAGCTACTCCTGGGGCTATCAGCCCACAGTCTAGATGTTTAAAAATCATCTACCTGAACTTCCAGGACCCAAGATGATGGCATTCTCATCTCCCTGCTTTGACCTTGAGAATCCAGAGAATATTGTCCCTGTGTAAAATCCTGAAATAGTAGAACTGTGGCAGGCTTGAGAGATATACAAGAGGGTTGTGGCTGTGACTGTGCTGAGGCTGAAGGGCACTAGTGCAGGACAAGAGGCATCCCAGTGAGAGATCCTGAACCCCAGCAGGGTGGAGTCAGCAAGTGCTAATACCAGAAGCCCAGGTGTGTCTTCACACAACCAGGGGAATTGGCAGAAACCAGCATGGCCTTGCCATTAGCAGCTGAGCCTGCCTGAACTCTAGCCAAGGGGCATGGAGGCAGAATCCTGAAGCAGCCAGACCACTCATTCCCAACACCTCATACTGTGAGCTTCAGTGTAACCCTAGAGAAATACCGAAAGTCCTGGCCTTGGCCTTAGTCTAGGCATGCAGAAGCCATAGCACACAAAGCCAATAATAAGGCCCCTAGTTCTCAGCATAAGAAGCATAGGTCAGAGCCCTCTGTGCCCCAGAAGCAGAGATCCACTTTAAAAGCCAGGAAAAAGGCAATCACAATGGGAAAAAAACAAATTGGAAAAACAAAGACTTTAGCATCTTATTATGATGAGGGAAAGAAGGGAGGGAAATGAGCATTGTATGAGCTTTACTCTCATTGGTTTCAGTTCAAGGAAAGAATTACATACTTTGTTAAATATAAAAATCTAATATGCCCTATAGGCAATAGTTGGGGAAAGGGGAAAGAAAAGGGGGAGATTTGACAGGAAGGAAGAAGTAGTAAGGGCAAAGCTTAGGAAAAGAGAGGGGGGTTGATAGGGAGGGAATATTAAGGGAGGTTATGGTCAAAAGGAAAAATTTTAAGGAAGGGAATGGAGAAATAAAAGCATAAACAGGGGAGGGAATAGGATGGAGAGAAAGACACGGATGGTAATCATAACTGTGAATGTGAATGGGGTAAACTCTCCCATAAAATGGAGGCAGATAGCAGAGTGGATTACAAACGATAATCCTACAATATGTTGTTTACAAGAAACACATTTGAAACAGGGAAATACACAGATGTTAAAGGTGAAAGGTTGGAGTAGAATATATTATGCTTCAGCTAAATTAAAAAAAAGGCTAGCAAATCCTAATTTCAGACAAAACAAAAGAAAAAATATATCTAATTAAAAGAGATAAGGAAGGAAACTATATCCTGCTAAAAAGTACCATTGACAATGAAGTTATATCATTACTAAATATGTATTTACCAAAGGGTATAGCAGTCAAATTCTTAAAGGAGAAGTTAAGAGAGTTAGAGGAAGAAATAGATAGAAAAACTATACTGATAGGGAATCACTATCTCCCCTTCTCTGATCTTGATAAATCTAACCTCAAAATAAACAAGAAAGAAGGTAAGCAGGTAAATAGAATTTTAGAGAAGGTAGATATGACAGAGCTCTGGAAAAAAAAATGAATGGGGATAAAAAGGAATACATCTTCTTCTCAGTGTGTATCAGTAAACACCCTACCATGCCCAGGATAGCTGCTATCCCAGGTTCTTAGATCTGCTTTTCTAAAGGAAAGCAACTCAAAAAGGGTTAACAGCCTTACTTTAATCAATCAAATGTATATCATTTACCTAGTTCAGGGGGAAAAGTCAGCACCCTGAACTTCAGAGAATACAAACAGTTACAAGCAGACAAAGAAACAGATCAGCAGAATGGCTTCCAACCATCTGACCATCACATCCATATCTATTCAGTTACCAGAGAGGGAAGCATCAACATCTGGGTTTTCAAAGCTGGGGGGTGGGGAGGTAGCACTTAACAGATTCCCAGAGTCTTCTCTGGCCAAATTATACAACTCTTCTCAAAGTGAGCCCCAAAGCAAAAACTCACATCAGGCTATATATAGCCTTCTCATGGATCAGCAAATGTCACAGCCCTCTTGACCCACTGCCCAATCATAAAGTAATAAGGCACGGGCATTCCTGAAGAACAAGCCTCCCACCACAGGCTCCATGTGACCACATTCAGCCTGTTAGGGGGCAGAGTATACTTTCAAATCAGGGAAGGTTCTCAGAGCCACTTAAGCCTATCAAAGGGCCTAGGGGCAGGGAAGATCTTCAGATTCCCATAACACAGTGGTACATGGCACATACACAAAAATTGACCATTGACTAGGGCATAAAAACCTCACAAACCAGTGCAGAAGGGCAGAAATACTAAATGCATCTTTTTCAGATCATAATGCAATAAAATTGTATGTAATAAAGAGCCATTGGAGGATGCATTAAAAACTAATTAGAAATGAAATAATCTTACCGTAAAGAATGGGTGGGTCAAGCAACAAATCATAGAAACAATCAGTAACTTCATTCAAGAGAATGACAAGAATGAGACAACATACTAAAACTTATGGGATGCCATGAAAGTGGTTCTTAGGAGAAGTTTTATATTTCTGAGTGTTTACACGAATAAAATAGAGAAAAAGGAGATCAATGAATTGGGCATGCAAATGAAAAAGCTAGAAAAAAGAACAAATTTAAAATCCCCAATTAAATACTAAATGAGAAATATGGAAAACCAAAGGAGAGATTATTTGATAAGTGAATTCTATCAAACATTTAAAGAACAATTAATTCTAATACTTTATAGACTATTTGGGAAAATTGGAGAAGAATATGGTACTGATATCTAAATTGGGAAGAGCCAAAATAGAGAAAGAAAATTATATACCAATTTCCCTGATGAATATAGATACAAAAATTTAATAAAATGTTAGCAAAAAGAGTACAGCAACAATCACAAGAATAATATACTTTACCAGGTAGGATTTATTCCAGAAATGCAGGGCTAGTTTAATATTAGGAAAACTACCTATCAGTGTAATCAATCATATCAACAACAAAGCTAGTAAAAGCATATAATTTTCTCAATAGATGCAGAAAAAGCTTTCAAAAAATACAACACCCATTCCTATTGAAAACACTAGAAAGCATAGAAATAAATGGAGTCTTCCTTAAAATAATAAGTAACATCTACCTAAACCATCAGCAAATGTTATATGCAATGTGGATAAGCTAGATACATTTCCAATAAGATCAGGGGAGAAACAAGGATGTCCACTATTGCCCCTGTTATTCAATTTGGTACTAGAAATGTTAGCTGTAGCAATAAAAGAAGAAAAATAAATCGAAGAAATTAGAATAGGTAAAGAGGAGACTAAGCTATCACTCTTTGTAGATGATATGATGATATACTTGGAGAAGCAAGTAAAAAGTTAATTGAAATAATGAATAACTTTAGCAAAGTTGCAGGATATGAAATAAACCCACATAAATCCTTGGCATTCTTATATATTTCTAATGAAACCCAACAGAAAAAAAAAATAGAAGGAGAAATTCCATTTAAAGTTACTGTAAACATTATAAAAATATTTGGAAGTCTACCTAACAAAACAAACCCAGGAACCATATGAATACAATTACAAAACACTTTCACACTAATAAAGTCAGATTTAAATAATTGGAAGAACATCAGTAGCTCATGGTTATGCCAAGCTAATAAAACAAAAATTATAATTTTACCTAAATTAATTTACCTATTTGTTTTCATACCAACCAAGCTACCAAAAATTATTTTATAGAGCTAGAAAAAATAGTAACAAAATTCATCTGGAAGAACAAAAGGTCCAGAATATCAAAGGAATTAATTAATGAAAAGAAGTGGTAGGGAAGGTGGCCTAGCCATACCAGATTTTTAAACTGTGCTGTAAAGTAGAAGTCATCAAAACTACTTGGTAGTAGCTAAGAAATAGAGTGGTGTATCAGTGGAAGAGAATTGATGCTCAAGACACAGTAGTCAGTGACTATAGTAATCTACTCTTTGATAAACCCAAAGATTCCAGAATTCACTATTTGACAAAAACTTCCAGGAAAATTGGAAAATAGTAAGGCAGAAACTGGGCAAAGACCAATATCTTACACCATATACCAAAACAAAGTCTAAATGGGTTCATGATTTAAATATAAAGGCTGGTATGTTAAGCAATCTGGGAGAGCAAGGAATAGTTTACCTGTTAGATTTATGGAGATGGGAAGAATTTATGACCAAACAAGAGATACAGAGTATTACAAAAGGCAAAATGGATAATTTTGATTACATTAAATTGAAAAGGTTTTGTACAAACAAAACCAATATAACCAAGATTAGGAGGGAAGCAAAATACTGGGAAAGAATTTTTACAACCAGTGTCTCTGATAAAGGCCTCATTTCTAAAATATACAGATAATTGGGTCAAATTTATAAGAATACAAGTCATGCCCCAATTGATAAATGGTCAAAGGATATGAACAGGCAGTTTTCAGAGGAAGAGATTAAAGATATCTCTAATCATGTGAAAAAATGCTCTAAATCACTATCAATTAGAGAAATGCAAATCAAAACAACCCTTAGGTACCACATCTCACAGGTCAGATTGGCTAAGAATACAAAACAGGAAAATGATAAATGCTGGAGAAGATGTGGGAAAATTGGAACACTAATGGATTTTTGGTAGAGTTGTGAACTGATACAACCATTCTAGAGAGCAATTTGGAACTATGCCCAAAGGACTATAAAAAAAGTACATACCCTTTGACCTAACAATACCATTTCTAGGACTGTGTCCCAAAGAGATGATACAAGTGGGAGGAGAACAAGTATGTACAAAAATATTTATAGCAACTCTTTTTGTGGTGGCAAAACATTGGAAATCAAGGGAATGCCCATCAACTGGGGAATGGATGAACAAGTTGTTGTATATGAATGTAATGGAATACTATTGTGCTATAAAAAAATGAGGAGCAGGTAATAACCTGGAGAGACTTGTATAAACTGATGCTGAATGAGGGGAGCATAATTACAGGCACATTGTATCTGTGATGACTGACTTTGATAGACTGGGCTCCCCTCAGCAATGCAAGGTTATAAGACAACTCCAAAGGACTCCTGATGGAAAAGGCTATCTACATCCAGAGAAAGAAATATGGAGTCTGAATGCAGATTGAAATAAACTTCTTGCTCTCTCTCTTTCATTTTCTTTTGTTTCTTCTTCCTCGTTATTCATTACGTTGGTTATAATTCTTTACAACTTGACTAATGTTTAATGTGATGGTGTATGTAGAAACTATATCAGATTGCATGCTGCTTTTGGACGGAGGAGGTGGAAAGTGAGGGAGAAAATTTGGAATTCAAAAACTTGTGGAAATGAATGTTGTAAACTAACAGTAAATGAATTTTTTAAAAAAATTAAATAAAAAAACCATTTGAACTTGTAATTTGAACTCTCAGTGAGGGAAAACCTTGTACTAGTGCAGATCAATGCCTATCTTACAATTTGTACTTTTAGAGTGTTGCTTATGGCACTGAGAAACTAAGTGACTTACCCAGGGTGACACAGCAAGTATGCATTGGAGACAGGACTGGAATGCATTTTTTTCAACCCCTTGGTCTGGTTATTTCTCTATTATATCACACTGTATCTAAATAATAATTTGGTGATTTAGGGACTTTAATTAGTGATAGGAACTGTGATTTCATTAATATAGGGAATCCCCAATGAGGAAACTACTTCTACCAATGCAGACTGGTACTTGCTCCTCCACTTGTAGTCTTGGAAAGTTGCTTAGGGCATCAAGTGATCAAATTTAGTCAATAATCTAGCCAAAATAACTGAATTTCAAGATGTCTGCAATCATGTTGACTAATGGGCTTCAGGTTAGCTATTTGAGCTATTGTTATCAATTTAATGAAATTTGGCAGAACATTGATCAAAACTGGAGTAAGCAGAACCAACCTCAGCACTACCATGAAGATTGCTTGGTACAGTGGTTACCATGCTGGATTTCAAGTTAGGAAGGTGGAGGTTCAAATCCTATTTCTGACACTGGCCAGTTATGTGGATTCAGGCAAATTAGTAAATGTATCTGAGCCTTGGTTACCTCACATATGAGTCAAGACATCACCCTGTGATGTCATTGGTTCTTTCTAGAAAAAAAAAGGACAAGCAGCAATAGCCTCATCTATAAAATGACAGTAATGATTCCTGCAGTATTAACTTTGAAGGGTCACTGTGAGGTTCATAAAGGTTAATAAGAAAAATAGTTAGAATTTTTATATTGCTTTAAAGTTTTCAAATTTTTTTACATTTATTATCTCATTTGATCCTCACAACAACCCTGGGAGGTAGGTGCTATTATCCTTGCTTTACAGGTGAAGAAATGGAGACAGGCAAATCTCAAGTGATTTATCCAGAGTTGTACAGCTAGATTGTCTGAGGTTGGGTTTGAACTCAAATTTTCCAGACTCTAGTTCCATTACTCTACTCTGACACCTAGCTGCCCCTTTGATGTATAAAAAAGCACTTTGCAAAATTTAAAATGTTTTATAAATGTTAGTTAGTATTAACAATTCATTCATGTCATGTAGACACTACTTGAATGTTTCTGTTAAGTTAGAGATAGTTGAAACTAATGACAAATACTCAAATTTCTTTTTCTTGGTACTGTATTATTGTTTTTTTGTCCCTCATTTTGAAGAGGATCAATGATATCACAGAGTGATGTCTTGACTTGTCCATCAACTGGATTTAAGTGAGGCAGAGCTGCACAAATTCATCAGTTTCACTCTCTCCTCCAGAGTCATTGAAGTCCAATGGCAAGACAAAAGGCAGGATCATTGGCAATGGCCCTGGATGGAGTGGATGACTTTGGGTCATCAATGTTTGACCAAGCTATAAATGCTCCACAGTGCCTGTTTCAGCCACTTTCATGGTCATTGGAACAAATTGCTCTCATCTACCCATTTCACCAAGGGAAATCTTCATGTTTGGGGTAGACATCCTCCTAATTCAACCTGGCTATCGTCAACCTGGTTTAGGCCATCTGCCAAGGTGGTTTTACCAAGGTGTGACCACTGGGCATGCTGCAGCTTCTTCGAGTCACAGATGAGAGTTGGGTGAAAGGTGGACACCAAAAGTGAATGAGCAGCCCTGAAAAGGGCTCAGCAATCCCTCACACCAGAAGTGAATGTTTCTGTTAAGTTAGAGTCAGTCTAAACTAATTACACAGTGGTTAAATATCTTTTTCTTGGTGCTGTATAGACATAAACTCAAAGGAATCATAACCTTTTACATATTTTTAGTACTTTCATTCTAAAAAGATAGAAATACTCTGTGATTCAGGGTTTCCTAAGAAGGTACCTAGATGTCAACTTCTGTAAAACAGAAATAACATTTTTAAAAACTGTGGCATTTGACAGTTGGATGAATTTTGGATAAATTCCCCTCCTTTCTCTGCGTGTCCCTTCTCCCTCCTACTTTCAAACCTTTAAAAGCAAAGAGCTCATTTTGCACAGTGCTCTGAAGGCTTTCCAGCAGGTAGTCTACTGAAGGAAAATAGGAAGTAAATTTTGGGTTGAGGGGCCCGGGATCATAAGCTGCCCGTATACCTCAATGCATGATTCCAAAGCCAATTTTCCCCCCAAGAAACTTGGACAATTTCCATTGTCTCCTAGGGGAGTTGTCTCCAAGCGTCTAAAGAAAGAATTAGGCCCAGACATGTAGATACTATAATTAACTTTCTATGTCAACAGTGAGCATCACTGTAATCTTGACTCATCTGACATGGTTGTAAAAGTCTTTTAAGGAGCATTCCTGAACATACATAGTCTTCTTGCAGATTTAGACACACACACACACAGACACACACACACAGACACACACACACACTTGGTCATTAAGTAAAATTAACATTTCCCTGAGTTAAATTTTTAATAAATATCTTTCCTTTTTAAAATGTTTTAGTTCGGTCTTGAAGATATGTGCAATCTGCAAATAGTCTTTGGTCTTGTTAGAATCTCTTTCAAGAAAAGAAATTTCTAAACTAAAGAATACCATATATTATTTACCTGGGTCCTGTCACAGTGTTTCCCAAGAGTCTTACTTAAGCTTTAATAATTTAGAAGTATAAATGCTACAAAATTACAACAAACAACATTTGAAAAATTTATTATTTAAAACTTTATGGATATGTTTTTATTAATTTTTGAAATAACCACAACTACAATATTGCTTTAGTAACTTTTGAAACTTTGTAAACACTTTCATCACTTGCTACTCATTGACTGAAAGTATGGCGTGTGTAATCCTAGCCTTAAATTTATGCAAAGAATGATGCATACATGACAGCTTTGTCATTATCTCACAAGAAAAAGTTTAATGGAAGCATCAGGAGACAGAGAAGGCAATGCAAGAAGACGTACACTACTGATCCACAATGTGAGAAAGTGTCATTCAGAAATTATAACATTCAGTGCATAATGGTAAGTTGTCCAACTTTGTTAAAATTCAAGATTTAAATTCAGAATTTATAAAAGTAAAATTAACTATAAAGGAAATGTGAATAATTAAATTTTCAAATAATTTTTGTAAGTTTGTAGCACTTTACTTCTGAAATTATCAAAGCTTAAAAATACAATGAGACTTTTTGGATATCCTATCCATTGTTCAAGTCAATTCAATAAATATTTATTTGTGATTATTGTTCAGTCATGTCCAACTTTCTGTTACCCCATTTGGGGTTTTCTTGGCAAAGATAATGGAGTGGTTTGCCATTTCCTTCTCTAGCTCATTTTACACATGAGGAAACTGAGGCAAACAGGGTTAAATGACTTGCTCAGGGTCACACAGCTAGCAGGTGTCTGAGGCCAGATTTGAATTCAGAAGATGAATCTACCTGATTCCAGGCCTGGAACTCTATCTACTGAGCCACGTATGTGCCCCAATAATGTATAAATATTTTTTAAGCACCTACTATGTACCAGGCACTGCACTAAGTGCTGGGGAAATAAATTAAAAAAAAAGAAATCCTTTTTCTCAAGAAGCTTGTAGTCTAATAGAAGACAATGCAAGAAAGGAAGCTGAAAAGTGCGGTTACCAGGTGCAGGAGGCATGATGTTCCCTGGATTCAAAACTGAGGACAGCTGCTGATGGAGGATGGCAAGTTGCCTGAAAAGTTTGAAAGTTCAAGTCCTCTATGAAGGAAACCTTTGGGAGGAGTTTATTAGAGGGTGAGGTCACTGAGAGTGTGGAGAAGGTGTTGAGTATCAAAAACTGAATAAAAAAAAACCTGAATCAGTCAGCATGGTGATGAGATTTCAAGTGATCAGATGACCCTGGGGGAAGACATGAAGTTCCATGGAGTAGAACCAAACAACACTGCTAGTGGAATACAGTGAGTTACCTGGAAATTGCTGAAAGTTCAGTTTACTGTTCAGTTAGTTTTTTCAATCATGTCCAACTCTTCCTGAAAGTAGGTTTTTCTTGGCAAAGATAATGGGGTGGTTTGCCATTTTTTTTTGCCAGATTATTTTTCAGATGAGGAAATCAAGGCAAACAAGGTTAAGTGACTTGTCCAGGGTCATGGAGCTAGTAAGAGTCTGAGGCTGGATTTAAAATAAGGAAGATGAGTCTTCTTGACTCCAAGTCCAGCACTCTCTACTACACTACCTAGCTCACTTGAAATTCTGTAAGTTCAAAACCCTCTAAGAGGAAGGCATTGCTAAAAAGAAGATATTGCTGTCAATGACTGTCCAATTAGCCCAAATTTATAATCTGGCTGAACAGAACATGATTCTTGGTGTCCAAACCTGAATTAGTGAGAATTAGTTGTACTTAGAACCATAGAACCTGAATTTAAAACCTGGCTTTACTGCTAAGCGCTTGTGTGATGTTGGAAAGTCACTTAACATTTCTGGGCCTCAGTTTTCTTTCTTTCTTTTTTTTTGCTTTTTGGGGGGGTGAAGGCAGGGCAATTGGGGCTAAGTGACTTGCCCAAGGTCACACAGCTAGGAAGTGTTAAGTGTGTGGGGCTGGATTTGAACTCAGGTCCTCCTGACCCCAGGGCTGGTGCTCTATTCACTGCACCACCTAGCTGCCCCTAGGCCTCAGTTTTCTAACAACTGCAAAATACGGGGGTTGGATAGGGTGACCTCTGAGTTCCCTTCCAGTGATAGATCTATGGTCCTACAAATATAAACTTACTGGTTGCTCATATGCCTTTATTCGGGTTGCCTCAATAGTTGTTTTCCTTTCTTTCCATGAAGTTACCTATGTGAATTAATTCAGGCTATTTACTGGAAGGTTAAATCCTGAAGCTGAAGCTTATATACTTTGCCCACATAATGAGAAGATGGGACTCATTGGAAAGGAGCCTAATGCTGGGAAAGATTGAAGGCAAAAAGAGAAGAGAATGGCAGAGGATGAGATGGGTAGATACTGTTGTGGAAGCAATAAACGTGAGATTGGACTGACTTTGAGAGATAATAGAGGACAGAAAGACTACGGCCCATGGGCTCACAGAGTTAGACATGACTGAACAGCAACAAAAACAGTACGTATGAGAATGAAGAAAAATCCAAACCTAAAAGTGTTGTCAGTCTAATTTGATGTCAGCCAACACTGGGGTTTCCAGATGCCCATTAAACAGTTCAACTTTAAACATAAGCTGTGAGGAATTTGATTGATTGAATTTGGGTGACCTGAATAATAAGTTTCTATGCCACATTTTTTATCCTTCTGTCAACTTGTTCTTAAAAGTTAATCATGTCTCCCATTAACATTTCATTTCTTTCCTTTCCTAATTTCTAGCAAAAATAAATGTGATATGTGGGAATGTTTGCTTACTTTGAAAAATCTCTCCTGAAAGTTTTTTGTGTTTTTGTTTTTCAGTTTATTACTTCTGTAAGCCAGAATTTTAAAGAAATTGACTGAGTTTGGTACTTAGTCTGGTGCTGGATGGGGGGAGTGAGTGCAAATTCACCTAGAGCAGTGGTTCTCAATCTTCCTAATGCCAGGACCCTTTAATACACTTCCTCATGTTGTGGTGACCCCCAACCATAAAATTATTTTCGTTGCTACTTCATGACTGTAATTTTGCTACTGTTATGAATCATAATGTAAATATCTGATATGCAGGATGTATTTAAATTGAACATAACCCACAGGTTGAGAACCGCTGACCTAGACCATCATATTTAGTTGACTCCAGACTATGTTTCCCATCCCATCTAGCCATTCACTATGAAGGGCCTATGCAGACATCTTGTCATATTACTGGCTATATTTTCTTTATTCCCAGACCCAATCTTTATGCCCACTGTTCTTGAAACAGTAATCAATTCAACAGTAACATTATGATTAGGAAGGGTGTGAAAGTAGACTACCTTAACATTCCATTCATAATCCTTATGAATTCTTGAACCAAATCCCCTTTCTGAATCACCACTTCCCTATATGTGTTGACACATACAATGTAGGCTCTCTGAGGGCAGGTACTATCTCACTGTTGTATTTGTATCCCTTGTGTTTATTTTAATCAACGTTCATTGAATGATTGGCTAACACAATACTTGCCACATTTGTTGTTCAGTCATTTTACTCGTGTTTTACTCTTTGTGACTTCATCTTAGGATTTTATTTGCAAAGATACTGGAATGGTTTGCTGTTTCCTTCACCAACTCATTTTATAGATGAGGAACTAAGGCAAAGGGGGTTAAGTGACTTGCCTGGCTTCACACAGCTAGTAAGCATCTGAGGCCAGATTGGAACTCACAAAGATAAGTCTTCCTGACTTCAGGTCCAGGACTACCCAGTGCACCACCTAGCTGCCTCAATTTGCCACATGGTTAGTGTTTAATAAACAAGTTTTTATTCATTCATTCAACCTCAGTAATTCACTGGATATAAAAAGGGGGAATAACATGAAAGTGAAAATATGAAAAAAACAATGCCCCAGTGACCCTTTAATCAACAAATACTATGGAAATGAAGCCTTTTATTATGATAAAATCAGTCATGTTTAATAAGCAGAAACCTAATAAAACCCCTTTTAATTTTTAGAAGTCAGGTAATAAGAACATAAGAAGTTACTGATGATGAAGAGGGGAAGTTACACTTTTGTCACTGGCTAAGTGGGTGAGGAGGAATAACCAAAACAGGTGTTAAGAAAGACCAGCTTGAGATCGAGTTTTGCATTCCTAGGACCTCTGTTGCCTAATCACTTGGGATCAAGGAAGAATTGCCCAAGTGTAGGATCTATAGAGTTGCTTCATTGCTAGATGGGGTACAGGGATCCAGAGATGCAGGTAGGCTTGTCCGAAGAGGATGAGAAGGAGAGAGAGGTGAAGAAAGAGTTGGTTGACCATAGTATCATAAATCATAGAATCATAAATTAGGAGCTAGAAGGAACCTTAGAGGCTTTCTAGTCCAACTCTCTCAATTTACAGCTCTGTCCATCTCTTTCTCTATTTTTTCTTCAATATTCATGTTATCCTCTATCTCTCTCTCTCTCTCTCTCTCTCTCTCTCTCTCTCTCTCTCTCTCTCTCTCTCTCTTTCTTTCTCTCTCTTTATCCCCCTCCCTCCTTCTTTCCCCGCCCTCTCTTTCTCTCCCCCTCTCCCTTCCTCCCTCATTTAACAGAAGCAAACAGTATCTTGGAGGACTCTGAAATCACATATCTATTAAACCCTTGACCATTAATATGCAAGACAAAGGAAGACAGACATCAAATCTGGCTAATGCTTGACCTCCTAGCCACTGGATTGGACCTCCTTAGGCTTTTTATTTTTATTTTTAATTTATAATTTATGGAATAAAACAAGAATTTCTATAACACAGTTATAATAGGGATGATTGCATACAAAACTGCAAAAGTACTACATACAACTTTTTATTCCTTTTAAATATATGACAAAGTTTTCGTGTAAATTTTGCTTTTTGCAAATAGCAAAAAGAGAGGAGTAAAAATAGAGAGATGGCCTGGAATTCTGATGTCTTCAATCATTTTAGCCAATCTGATAGGTGTAAAGTGATAGCTCAAGGTTGTTTTAATTTGCATTTCTCTAATCAATAGTGATTTAAAGCATTTTTATGTCTATAAATCCCATGAAGTAATTAAATCTGATTACTTTTGAGTTAGAAAGATGCCTGTTGCTATGTGAGAAATAATTCATTTGGCCCCCATACTAATTCAAATAACTTTGATATATTATATAAATCATATAGGAATAGATAGATTCTTATAGTAGGTCTCAAACTTTAATGTAATGTTCACTCCTTGCTTACCAAGTTATTAGCCTCACTTGTACAACCACAAGAATACTAACAAAGATATTTCCAACCTGTTTTATTCAAATTCCATGTCCAAACCCTGCATTGATGGGATACCTTGATGCTTTGGAAAGTCCCCCAATTTATTTTTGTACTTAACAGACCACTCTTTCTTGTCTAATATGAGCAAGTGTCCATCTTTCAACCATTTAGTCTGTGAAGATGCCCTATGCTTTACCCAACCTGTGACCCCTCTTCTGATATGTCATTTTTGGTTCTGAAGGGCAAGGTCTATCAACCAATGAGATTCTGTGTTTCACCATGCCTCTTTTGCATGTTTTGAAACCCCATAAAAACAAAGTCCTAGAAGAATGGTGCATCTCAGATCATGAGGAAGATCTCTAATCCTCTTTGTTAGAGTGGACCATGGACCCTTTAATAAAGTGCCATTGATTCAGAGCTCTGCCTCAGTCTCTTTTATTGTAGGTTGGATAATTTTAATTCCCCACACATATCCTTTAATAATTTATCAATTGGGGAATGAGTCATATTCTTGTAGATTTGACAAAGTTTTTTTTAATATATATTTATATATATATATCATATATATTTTTAATAAATATAATATATATATAATGAAATATATATTTTAGATATGAGACGTTTACCTGAGAAACTCCTTAGGCTTAGAGTATCTCCTTGAACTTTCCTGGCTTAGCTGAATTTCTTACCACCCAGTCCATTGTGTTATTGGGTAGTCACTTTTCCTTTTAGCCCTGTCTACCTATCAGGAATTAAACTCTTATCTATTAAACTTCTGGTACATACTGGTTCCTTTTGTATAGTTGGAATTCAGATCTGATCCATGTCTTTATCATACATGTTTTAGGAGGTAAAGCCAAGATGGTAGAGTAAAAGCAGGAACTTGCTTAAGCTCCCACACCAACCACCTCTGATACCTGTAAAAAATGACTCTAAACAAATTTAAGAGCTACAGAACCCATAAAGTGACAGAGAGAAACAAATATCCCACTGAAGACAGCCTAGAAGGCCAACAGGGAGGGTCTATTGCACCAGGCTGGGGGTGGAGCAGTCCCATGTGAGCAGCAAGGGCCCAGAACTGGGGCAGCCATTACCAGAGACTCAGGCAAGCCTGAGCAGACTTCAGGAGAGCGAATCACCAGCAGCTGTGGCAGTTTCCAGACTTCTCAACCCATAAACACCAAAGAGAAAGTGAAAAGTCAGTGGGGAACTCTGTTGGAAGTGGGTGACAGAAGACTGTAGTAAGGGCCCCAGCCCCAGGGGCAAGGGGTGGCAGTGGCTCAGCTGCTGCAGCTGCTGCCCTGTGGCTGCCTCTGGAGCTCCTGGCCTGAAGATTGTAGGTGGACCAAATGACCATTCAGAGGGTAATTACTCTTGCTTTGAGCTGCTTGGATCTGGGTCACAGTCTTGAGGGGTGGTCCTGGGGTATGTGGCCAGCGTGACAGAGCTTGTGGTGGCTATAGAGAGACTGCCCTCCTCACACCTCTGACAACTGTGAAAACCCCAGCAATTTGAGACACAGCTCTTTCAACTCTGGAAGCAGAGTTCTACCATGGCAAAGAGTTCAAAAGTCAAGTAATTGGCTGGCAAGATGAGCAAGCAGAGGCAGCACAATCAGACCATGGAATCCTTTTTGGGGGACAAAAAAGATCAAAACATGGAACCAGAAGGAAACAACAAAATCAAAACTCCTGCACCAAAAGCTTCCAAGAAAAATATGAACTAGTCACAGGCCATGGAGGAGCTCAAGAAGGATTTTGAAAATCAAGTAAGAGAAGTGGAGGAAAAATTGGGAAGAGAAATGAGAATGATGCAAGAAAATTATGAAAATCATGTTAATAGCCTGCTAAAGAAGACCTAAAAATACTGAAGAAAGTAACACCTTAAAAAATAGACTAACTCAAATGGCAAAAGAGGCCCAAAAAGCCAATGAGGAGAAGAATGACTTAAAAATCAGAATTGACCAAATGGAAAAGCAAGTACAGAATCTCACTGAAGAAAATAGTTCCTTCAGAATTAGAATGGAGCAAATGGAAGCTAATAACTTTATGCGAAGTCAAGAAATTATAAAACAGAAACAAAAGAACGAAAAAAATAGAAGATGTGAAATATCTCATTAAAAAAAAACAACACAACAAAACACTGACCTGGGAAATAGATCCAAAAGAGGTAATTTAAAAGTTATTTGACTACCTGAAAGCCATGATAAAAAAAAGCCTAGAAATCATCCTTCAAGAAATTCTCAAGAAAAATTGCCCTGATATTCTAGAACCAGAAGGCAAAATAGAAATTGAAAGAATGCACCGATCACCTCTTGAAAAAGTTCCTAAAAAGAAAACTCCCAGGAATATCAAAGCCAGGGTATGGAGTTCCTAGATCAAGGAGAAAATATTACAATCAGTCAGGAAGAAACAATTTGAGGATTGTGGAAAGCCAATTGGGATAACACAAGATCTTGTAGCTTCTACATTAAGGGATCAAAGGGCTTGGAATATGACATTCCAGAGGTTCAAGGAGTTAGGATTAACACCAAGAATGACCTACCCAGCAAAACTGAGTATAATGCTTCAGGGGAAAATATGGTCATTCAATGAAATAGGGGACTTTCAAGCATTCTTGATGAAAAAAACAGTTGAACAGAAAATTTGACTATCAAGTATAAGAAGCAAGAGAATCATGAGAAAGTAAACAGGAAAAAGAAATCATAATGAACTTATTAAAGCTGAACTGTTTACATTCCTACATGGAAAAAAAGATCGTTGTAACTCATGAGACTTTTATCAGGATGAGGATAGTTGAAGGGAATATATATGTGTGTGTGTGTGTGTGTGTGTGTGTGTGTGTGTGTGTATATATTATATATATATATATATGTATACATATGTATATATGTATGTATAGGAGGGTGAATGTGTGTGTAAGTGCATATGTGAGTGTGTGTATATGTATGTACATGT
>CM053582.1:135083423-135102947 GCA_028627135.1 Pseudochirops cupreus | reverse complement strand
ATCTATCTATCTATCTATCTATCTATCTATCTATCTATCTATCTATCTATGTACCTGTCTGTCTATCTATCTATCTATCTATCTATCTATCTATCTATCTATCTATCTATCTATCTATCTATGTACCTGTCTATCTTCTTATTTATTTTGTTAAGCATTTTCCAATTACATTTTGATTTGATTCAACCACACTAGAATTGTTTCAAGTTTGACACCTGGTATAGTGAACTGCTGGTTGGAAAACAAAACAAAAAAAAAGAAAAAACAAAAGAAACATTCTACCAAGGCATATACACAACTGTCCTATAGCTTATATGTGGTCAGAGAATTGCCTGGAGAAATGAATTTAAATAACTTGCCCAATATCACACAATCAATATGATTATTACTATTGTTATAGAAAGATTATTCCTATTTTGTTCTATGAAGTTTAGATAAAAATGTGACATCTTGCTGTCCTGGATAAGTTGTTAATGGCTATTACTAATTTTATTTTTATTCCTCAGACTTTTGCACTGGTGGATAAAATGGTTACTTTTTGCATTTGAACAAAAGTATTAAACTATAAGGTCATCTTCTATAGGCTCAAATTGAAAACAACTTAGGTATAGTAGCAGAGAGGATGATGGGAGTGATATATACCTCATTCTGTTCCCCTGTGATTTTGATTTATTCTCCTACCTCTCTATAGTTTGGGCTTTTTTTGTTGTTGTATACAGTTTGGAGATAAAGCATATGATATAGAAATATTTTTAAAACATTCATAGTTTTGCAGATCAATATTATGTCTGGCTGATTCTGGCCAACAGTTTATTCTGTGAGAATTCTCTGAATCTAACATATTTTATTGATTGTCCTATTTGATTGATTATCCTTGATATCTTGAATATTTTGAGATGTATGTTTATAAAATAAGTATGTGTAGCCAGTAATCTATCAAAGGCAGTTTCAGATGTATAATTCTAGGTACCCATTAAGTTTTCATAGGCATTCTGTAGATGCCAATTTTTTTTGAATCTATAATGAAGAGTTGCATAGCTTCAACCATTTCCTTGAATGTTCCACATTAATCTGTACTCCTTAAAAGGAACTATTCTGAGATTGCTGGTGGCGTTTGTTCCAAACTACCTGAATTATGGTGATTTTGATCCTAAATTATCATCAAAAACCTCTCCATTTCTTTGAACAATTCTGCATCAATCAACCACTTGATACTTTTTTGTCAATATATTGAAAATTGAATTGATGAATATGCTATTCATGGAGCAGCTTTTGACTATAGTCTTGGCTCATCTCCATTTCCTAGCATCTTGCTGTACGTAAACAGCTTTCTACTACATTTGGCAAATCCAATGGCCCACAGGAATAATTAGCCTTTACAACTGTCTGTTGAAATGGTTTTATGTTTGTTTCTAAACTACTTATGACCAGATTATCGTTTACTTTGAAAATATCTATCAACTCTCTTACTTCCATTTTGGTTAGGAAGTAATCTGTCCAGGATCATGGACTCTGGGTTTCTTGAATATAACATATGAGTATTATTAGGATGCTTTCCAAGTATTTTATGATCTATTTTAAAGATTCAAAGATATATAGATAATATACAAAGATATATATATAGATAACATACATATTAAGAACTATATGATAGGTGCTAATTGTTTTAAACTTGTTCTTCCCATTAACTTTTGATCTCAGGGTGCCAGTAAGTCTCTTAACATATTCAACCATAGCATTCTCCTCCATAGCTCTATAGTCAATATGTCTTGCCTGGAGGAGACCAAAGCATTTAAAAAATATTACCTTTGTCAATTTGTTCAATTTAATCTCTGGATTCAAATTTGAAGCCTTTAGTACCTAGCTTTCCTATAGCACACTTTAAGAATTGTACATTTATCAAGTCTAAAAACAATTTGATAAAATGATAGGGAGTAATATCATAATTAATAATTGGTAGATTTTTTTTCCTCTCTTTAAATTTCCAGTTTTTTTTCTATTTTTATACCCGGATCTGTTCTAGTTCAGGAAGTAAATTAATAGTAATCCCTGCAAGTCGAGCAACCTAAGAACCCGTCACTTCCAATCTGAGGATACCATATGTAATGCTGAAATATTCCTAATCTGCAAAGCAAGGACAGAGTTGGTGATAGGTATATGAAATGTAATGCCAAACTAAGGTGATTTTCTTTCTTATTCTGCTCTTGCTCTCATTAGCCCATGCACATTCCTGCCCAATCTAGTCAGAGATTTAAATTACACATTGTTTGCTAAAGCTGACACTTGGCCAAAGAAGTACTTAATGGCACTTATGAAAGAACCACTGATCAAATGACACGGGATCACCAAAGCGTTATTATCTTGCTGATGAGTGACATTTTAAGCTTTGCGTTGCTGCTGCTTCCCATTTGAAGAGTGTGGCCCCCACATGGGCAGATGCAGAGATGAGATGACCACGTGTGAAAGTTCTGAATGAACTGATCAGGAAAATAGAAGTCCGAGCCATGTTACTACCCTCTGCAATCACAAAGGGAGAACACTCTGGTGTTGGCAATAAGTATCAATCACTTAAAATAGCCTAGAGCAAATAAAAACTCACTACTTTTAATGTCATTTCTCATAACCTCTGATAGCCTGGGAAATTCTGGGTTTCTTTATTGTCCTTAAGGGAAAAAACAATTTAATCAGGCTTATTGTATTGCAACGTTCCAGCTGTGTTTTCTTAGGGATTTATACATTTTTACACTGTGCTTAGTGGGGTCAGGGAGCAATTCTTTATACTAGCAAGCAAGTACCTATTGTGTGGCAGGCACTTTTCTTAGTAATGGGGTTACAAAAAGAGGCAAAAGATAGTCCTTGCTCTCAAGGAGCTTACCTTCTAGCGAATGAGGCAATATACAAATATATATTTAATAATTTATGTATTATCTCTATAAAATTTCTTATTTAGCATCATGGAGATCTTCCAGGGTAAAAAGAGAATACCCTTCTTAGCCCATCTCCTAGATTCTCCCTTAATTTGGGTCTGTATGGCAGGAAAGAGGAGAACAAGTCTGTTTTGTTCTTCACTTTACGTCTGCAACTCTGCCTGGTTTCAACTCCACTGAATGAGATACCTCTCCCAGGATATACTCATCACTTCTCTTAAGCCTTGATACCACCTCCCTGAGCCTCCTCTCACCTGTTATTGGAGGATTAGAGGGTAGACTACTCAATGCTTTCCAAAGCCTTTCTATATAAAGGGTAGAAACTGGACTTCCAGCTCACTTCATTTTCCATTTGCCCTTCTGCTTGATTTCAGCTCAACCATGGATACCCCTTGCTGTCTCCCCACTCCAGTGTGTGTGTTTGTGTGTGTGTGTGTGTGTGTGTGTGTGTGTGTGTATTGTCTTCCCCCATTTGATTGCAAACTCTTCGAGGGCAGAGACTGTCTGCATTTTTCTTATTTGTGACCCTAGAGTTTAGCTGAGTGCCTACCACATAGTAGGGGCTTAAGAAATGATTATTGAATTGAGTTGTTCTATAGCTATGGGAGATGACCAGCAGAATGGTGCTCTATGCATGTACATGTTAGTGTTTGTGAGAAAGCCTCCTGACAATTATGCTAACTGATATCTACAAAGCTTTAAAGTCTAAAGTATTTTTCAGTTGATTCTCACAACTACCTTATAAGCTACGGGTGTTATAGGAATTATTCTCATTCCACATAGAGGGAAACTGGGACTCAGAGTGGCTGAGTGATTTGCACATGGCCATAGATTTAGTAAGCAATGGAGGTGAAGGTAAGTTCTTGTCCTCTTTCCACTCCATTAAGCTGCTTTTCAGTGCAATGGAGTGCAATGTCTACAAAGTGTTTTCTTCACAGGAATCCTTGAAGTAAGTAGTATAAGTATTCTCTCTTCATTTTGAAGATATGAAGACTGAGGCTTAGAAAATTAAATCACTTACCTAAGGCCAATTATCTATCATATATTCAGATCAGAATTCAACCATTCAAGTCCATTGGCTCTATGTCTGATGTTTTTGCCAATGTACCATGCTATACTTGAAATAAAACAGCAACACATGACATTTATATAATTCCCAGAAGTTAGTCATATGTATTATCTCATTTGAGTTTCATAATCAGCCAACTAATATTTATGAGCATCAGCTATATGCCGGACTCTGAGCTCAGTGCTGATGAAACAAAGAAGCAACCAAAAAAAAGTTTTAAAAAATCATTCGGGCACAGCTAGGTGGCACAGTGAATGGAGCACCAGCCCTGGAGTCAGGAGGACATGAGTTCAAATTTGGCCTCAAACACTTAACACTGTCTAGCCGTGTGACCTTGGGCAAGTCACTTAACCCCAATTGCCCTGCCCTGCCCCCTTCAAAAAGCAAATATCTATCTATCTATCTATATACGCATATAGTCCAGGGTCTCAAGGAATTCATAGTCAAACAGAGGAGAAAACAGACAAACAGCTATGTATGAGGCATATATAGGATAAATTGAGAATAATCGGAGAAAAGTCACAAAGATTAGGGAGAACTTGGAAAGGTCTTTTGCTGAAAGAGACTTGAAGGAAGGCAGGGAAGTTGAATGTTAGGTACTATAATCTCCACTTTACAGAGTAAGAAAAAATGGAGGCGTGGGAAGGGCAAGTGATTTGTGAATATCCCCATAGTGGACTCATATGTCAGATCTGAAGCCATTTCTTTCTTTGCTCCAGGCTTGTGTGCTTTCCTTTTTTTTTTTTTTTTTTTTTGCTTTTTGGAGGGGGAAAGCAGGGCAATTGGGGTTAAGTGACTTGCCCAAGGTCACACAGCTAGTAAGTGTTAAGGGTCTCAGGCTGTATTTGAACTCAGGTCCTCCTGACTGCAGTGCTGTTGCTCTATTCACTGTGCCACCTAGCCACCCTGTGTGCTATCCTCTTTAATGTGCTGCTTCTGACTCCATTGCCTAAGACTTAACTTCATAATAATGAAAATACTTGGTATTAATAGAATGCCATTAGACCAGCAGTTCTCAAACTGTGGGTCACGACCCCTTTGGGGGCCAAATGACCCTTTCACAGGGGTCACCAGGGTCACCAAAGACCACTGGAAAACACATATTTCCAATGGTCTTAGGAACCGAGACTCTGCTCCTCTGTCTGTCTCCAGGCGGGTCCACCTGCAGATACGTCCACATATGAGTATTAAAGGGTCATGGCATTAGGAAGGTTGGGAACCACTGCAATGGACTAAAACTGGATACCTTGAACAGTAATGCTGTCATCTAGGAATGTGTAGTTAATTATCTAAATTGTTGTTCTTCATTCTCAAAGACAACCAATACCATAGGGAGGAGGATGTCTTGATGAAGAACTAGGGGTAGTCCTTTCATTGAAATCAATCACAAAAGCAGGCTACGCTTTGGAGCAAATGGAAGAGGCTATTGCAAAAACAGTAATAGCAACAATTCAGTTTTCTTAGACCATGACATACCCTAGATATACTTAGATTCTGCAGCCAGGCAAAGTAGGGCCATGAAGGGGAAGAGGTATAATGGAAATAACAAGGTATTAAGACTTAAGAGTGGAAGTTCAAGTCCTAGTTGTGATCATTTCTATCTAACTTGGGCAAGCTGCTTTACCACTCTGGTCCTGAGGACCCTCAAGTATAAAAAAAAATTACACAAAATTATCTTTAAGGGCCCTTTAAGAATTAAATCCTATTACATAATTGAAGAATGGGTAAGAAAGGGTCATAGATGAGGGAAGCATGAACTTGTTAGCTAAACCCAGGATATTAGAACTTCAAGACACTCATTTTTACTTCATGAAATCTTTCTTAAATGATCCTTTCCTCATATTGTGCTTGTCTGACAACATTTATTTCCCTTTATTAAAATTATTAATTTACATGTCATCTTGCCTATTCATGCATTGTCTTAAGTGAATATATATGTATATACATACATACATATACATATATCTATATATGTATATGTATATATATATATATATATACATATACATATATATGTATGTATGTATATATATACATATATGAATAATGTTTCAAACTAGAAATCACAAAGATGATGAATGGAGCCATATTGGAATGGATTGACATACCCTAAGCAATTATAAAATCAACTGTGTTCAAGAGGTGGAAAACCTGGGGGCTGGGGGAATAGATTGAATGGCACAGATAAAAAGGGAAGAATGTGTGGTACACTACCACAGCCAGGGCAGATGGCAAGAAGGTGGCAGGGATGGAAATCTGGATATGAAGTATGGTATGGACAGGCTATATACAGTGAACTTTGTGAATTTGTATTCACCCATTCAGGAATCTGGATAGCTCATCCCCAGAGTAAGACTTCCAAAGCTAAGTTTAGATGAAATCTCTCATACTATGGTCTCTAGAGATTTTGGAAGTCTTATTTTTTTTTCATCTTTCTTATTTTCCTCAAAGTCTAGAGCAATGATTTGCATATGGTCAGTAAGTAGTTGACGAATGAATAATTAAAATACTTTCTGTATCCCTTACCTAATACCTTTACCATACTCTAATCTCTATGTGAAGGGATCATTCTTTTTATCTGTGTTGTGTACCCATTTTGGTAAGGTATACTAAAAACTGAAAAGCAAAACTATGAGAAAGAAGATTATAAGTATCAGACATAAACAGATTTACAGCAAATGTGTAATGATGTTTGTAAAATGATACATTAAAAAGATCTCCTATGCTCATTAGACAGATTTCTTACTAAGATAATTCTTGTAAATGTCAAGGCAATAAACTAGGCTGTCCCAACAATTCTAAATATGGAGAAAGATAAGGAACTCTAAGACACACATAAGTTGCAATTTAACAGGATTATAAATTAGGAATTTTTAACTAATTTGTAGAACTTGATTTAAGTTGAATATTCCTCATCTTGTCATTCTAGAAGGTTACTTTTTAAGGAGACTTCCAGAAATTAGATGTATAATCGTAGAAAGTTAGAGTTGGAAGATTACCCTACTTAAGTGACTGCTATAAGCCTGTCAGTGCCTGAAAATGAATGGCTGGTAAAACTTCCCTCTTGGCCTCCTACCTCATTCAATTTATTTTAGAACATAAAAATAGCCTGAATAAAGACTGAATAATATAGCTCACTTGGTTATGGTTGTATAAATCTTCACATATGCTTGTATGACCTAGGGCAGTCAGTTGAGAGACTAGGAAAATCTGTCCACTTGACTCAATCCATAATGTTTTATACTTAGTAATGGACATATAAATAGCAAGGCTATGAACTTTAGCTAAGGGAACTGGAAGAGCCAAAAGCTCTGTCATGAGATTTAGGTATTTTCATATAGCTATAACCTATATGTACCAATTAGCAAATCATAGACAAGTAGAGCATTAAGGTACCTCAGAAATCATCCAGTTCAACTCCTTTCTTTTACAAAAGAAATTGAAGCTCATAAAGTTGGAGTTATTGTCCAAAATCACACAATTAATATATCGTAGATTCAGGATTGGAAGCTAGGTCTTCTTTTTTCTAGTATAGCATACAGGTCAACACTCCAGTTTGTCTCCTATTCTGTTTAATTGTCCCTTAGATTTTCTTCTTTCAATTGGAAGCTGTTTGGAATTTTGGGCACTGGAAAAGGCAGGGGAGGGGAGAGGGATCAGACTTTAACTGTAAGATATTAAATCTCTATTATCTATTTATTTATTTATGTTACCTATTTAGTCTCCTGTTCTTTTCTCATCACTCAGTGGTACCCCATTGCGTGCACACAGTTCCCTTCTTCCACTAGATAGCACTGTCTTTATCTTAGTTTGAACATTGAAGGCCATAGTAGATTTGAAAATAGGAATTTATCTCTATACCATTGGAAAGATAGAATAGTAAGACTATAATGTCCCTCTACAGATCAGCCCCTTCACCTTCCAAATTATGAACCTCAGGGGACTGACGGGACTTTCCAAGGTTTTCTGGTGGCAAAACCTGCATTATGCAACTGATCTTTTGCCCCCAAGTATAGAGCTCCTTGTGCCAGGAGTGTTTAACCTAGAACTACAAATTCAATATTGATAAGTATTTCAACATAATTAGTTTCCTTTGTAATCCTATGTAATTACTACTTATCTTATTTTACACACTTAAAAACATTATTCTGAAAAGACATCCATAGTCTTCACTAGACTTCCCAAGGGATCCATGACCCTCACAAAAAGTTAAGAGCTCCTGATCTGTACTGAAATTCAGGATAAATGATGGTTTCATTTCCAAGACCTGCACATGCCCATAACTTAAAAGCAATGGATTATTTATGAAGACAGAACAGCTCCAAGCTGTTACTCTAATATAAAAAGCAGTCCTCTCCACCCCCTTAGATGTGATAGAGTAATTTATAAACTAAGCCAAAGGGAGAAGTAGATTGGTTCAGGGAGTAATTTTTTATTAAAATACTCTCCAGAACATTTTAGAGACTTAAATGACATGAAGTTAAAAGGGCACGTTATTGAGCGACTCCCTAAAAACATTATTATAAAGGACAAATGTCAATTGAAAGATATATGTGTATATTATGAGTGAAATACCTACATACCTTATACATGTACTTGTAAACTTTATTTCCGAAGGACAATTGCTAAGGATTTATTAGTTGTAATAAAGTTGGGTAGTCCATAATTGCAGTTTTTCAATTCCAGCATGACACTGCCCTCTGCTGTCTACTTGACTGCAATGGAAATTTGTCAATCCCTCCTCACCCCCCTAAATTGTGAGTTGTTGATTAGAAGTATGTTTCTGTCATTCAGTTGCTAGTTGGTCTAGTCACAGAAGAAAAAAGGAGAAGGCTCTTTGCAGATACTTGCTTTTACTCTAGCATAGACATGCCTACAATGTCACCATGCTCTCCAGGACTGATCCTTTCTCAGATATGGTATCCCCAAGGAGTTTCAGGTTTCACTAAAAACTCATATTCAGAGGTAGGCAATTTAAACAATTTTCAGGGGATGTAAATAATTCTGGCTTTGGTTCTCCATATAAAGTGTACAAGATAAGCATTTCTTTTTCTTGGGGTCCCTAAAGTATTCCTTATGTCTCAGCTCCCTTCAGATCTCAAAAGACAAGACTACAGCTACTTAAAGATGTCAGTCTCTCTCCTTGTAGATTGCTTTGTGACTATGGGAGACTTTCATATAGTCCTATTAAAATTCCTTTTTTTCATACAAAACATTGGTTTTGATATGAAGATCAGAACCTTAATTACATCACTGTGCTAGGACCTTTTTACAATTGCATGGGGCCAGTTATGAATTCCCTGCAATATAAGAGTCTGATGTTTTTATATTTCTTTCATCTTTTGTTTTCACAAACTCAACTTTGATCATACTACACAATCTAAAACACCATGTCCTTACAGAGCAGTATATAAAAAATCACGTCTCCTCTGGGTTTTTGAGAGCTCAGCAGTTTGTTACCAATTTTCATCGGAATATAAGATGCCAGAATTTTAATTCACAGATAGCAAAATCATTTAAAATGTAAATCACTGCCTAGTAAATGCTAAAATTAATTGTATCTGACATCTCCATATGGCCTGTCTTCCTTTGGACTTTATAAATAAAATTGTGTATTTTAGCCTTTGATTCTATTCTATTAGCACTTACTGTGTGTATTTTGCTATTTTTCATCTGTTGTACATTTGCAAACTTTGTGTTTCCCGAAAGATAGTAAAATTTATGAAGACAATTTTTTGCCTTATTGTCTTCCCAACACCTAGTCTAGTATTGGGTACAATTCAGTAGAAATGGAGACACTCTAAGATTGACTTTTCCTAGATCTGAATAAAAGTCTAGACAAGTATAAAAACTTCCATTTCCATAGTATTGTATATACGCTACCCAATTTGAACCTCAACAGACCTTTGAGCAGGTACCACAAATATGATTATTCTTACTGTAAAGATGAAGATCAGAGGCTCAGACAATGACTTGCCCAAGGTGATATACATTATGTCAGAGGAAGGATTTGAATCCAGGTCTTTTCTGACTCCAAATATAGCCCTCTGTATACTGTGTCATGCTGCCTCTCATGACTATCTTCTAAACATTATCTAATGGTTATTTCAAATATTAATAAAATAAAGGAATAGCTATGAATGTTATAGACTTCTACATAAGAATTGTTTGATTCATTCAACAAGCATTATGTGTTTAGTGGAAATAGGAAAGCTGTGTCTTGAGAGCTGGCTAAGAGGTGGACACTGTAACAGCAAGCACCCTAGCATACCCAGGATGGCTGCTGCACAGGTTCTTAGATCTGCTTTTCTAAAGGAAAGCAACTCAAGATGGGTTAAAAATTTTACTTTAATCAAACATGTTATTTGCCTAGATCAGGGGGAAAAGTCAGCACCCTGAACTTCAGAGAATACAAACAGAAGTTACAAGCAGACAAAAATACAGAGAAAATGACTGGCAGACAGGGCTTCCTGACCATGACATCCATACCTAGTTAGTTACTAGAGAGAGAAGCACCAACATCTGCGTTTTCAAAGCTGGGGGCTCAATGCCTACCCAGAATCTCATCTGGTCAAATCTCACAACTCTTCCCATGAGTGAGTCCCAAAGCAAAACCTCACATCAGGGTATAGACAGAGAGAGAGAGAGAGAGAGAGAGAGAGAGAGAGAGAGAGAGAGAGAGAGAGAGAGAGAGAGAGAGAGAGAGAGAAAGAGAGAGAGAAAGAGAGAGAGAGAGAGAGCCTTCTCCAGGGTCAGAGAACATTACAACCTATGTGACCTGCTGCCCAATCACAAAGTAACAAGGTGTGGGTGTTCCTGAAAAACAAACCTCCCATCACAGTCTCCATGTGATCATATTCAGCCTATTGGGGGTAGAACATATTTTGAAATCAGGAAGGTCCTCAAATTCACTTAAGCCTATCAAGGGGCCAAGGGGCAGGTAGATCTTCAAATTTCCATTACTGTTACAGACACCAAAGTTGGATGAGCAGCCCTGATAAAGGCTCAGCAAGCCCTCATACCAGTGGTGCTATTTCTCAAGGTGACTGAAGCAGGCACTGAAAAGTGCTTAGAGCTTGGACAGACATCTAAGATGCCAAGGTCATGAACTGAATCTCGGGCCACTGCCAGTCATCCCAATTTTTGTCTTGCTACTGGACTTTAATTACTCTAGAAAAGAGAGTGAGGCTAATGACTGTGCAGCTCTGCCTTGCTTAAAACTAATTTACACAGAAGTCAAGATGTCATCGGTCCTTTTCAAAATGAAGAATGAACAACAATATAAGCAAAGTGAGGAATATATAAATACACAAATAACCATAGTCCATGATATTACATAATGAGAGCATTGTAGAAATATGAAACTATCTACATTGAGATCTGAAGATCCAAAAGGTCTTTTTCAAGTAGGGAAGTAGTGAGAAAAAGGTAGATCAGGAAAGGTTAGAGAATTTGACATTTGAGTTCGACTTTAAATGACAGGTACATATTCAATATTAAGGTGAAGGAAGTGAGGGGAAAAGACATTTGGGTAGAAGGAAAGGCTAGAGAGCACAATGCACATTTGAGAAATAAAGAGCAGTAAAGCTTGACTTAAACATAAAGAATGTGATAGAGAATAATAAGACTTCAAAATGAAAATGATGCCAAATTATGGAGGACCTTGAAGTCCAGGCAAATAATTTGAACTTTCTTCCATTGCCAATAGGAGTCACAGTAAATGATTGAAAGATCAATGCCATGATCTGATCTGTGCATAAGAAATATTATTTTGGAAGTGGCATTATGTAGAAAGGAGAAAAGAAAGTTTTCTCTGCTCCAGTTCTTTTCTAACTTAAGAGTTAGTGGATGGGAAGCAAACTGTTGAGTAGCTCTGGTATTTTTTTTCCAGATTGGCCTAAGAGTGGTAAATAGAATGTTGAAGCAGATGCATATTCCTCCGTAGGTTTATGTTATTAGCATAGCTAGCACTTTAAAGTTTGCAAAACATTTTACAAATACTATCTCATTTGATCCTTAAAATAATTCTGAGAAGTGCCATTATTATCTGCATTTTATGAAGCAAGCAGGGGTAAACTGATTTTCCCAGGGTCTCATAGTTAGTAAATGTCTAAGTCTTCCTCACCACAGGTCCCATGCTCTATTTAGTGAACCACTTAGCTGCCTGGACTACATTCATGAAAGAACCTGGTTTATTATGTGTCCCATGGAAGGGACATAATAGATGAGGCTCTCAGTCCTATTCTAAATTGCTTATAGCTATTTTAAATTATAGTATATCTACGTATTTAGCAGGCTGTTAATTGCATTCTACATGCTGTTAACATATATGTTAAATGCTTTATTAAAGTTCTAACAGCCCATGAATGGATAATATTTTATCATTGGTTCAAGTGAAGACTGAATTTCCTTACAATATTGAGATGTGACAAATTTTAAACAAATTACAACAGAATGCTCAGGGCATTAGCTATGGAGGGTTAATGATAAAAAGAGATTGGGTTAAAATTGATTATATCTGATTATTTTAAGTAAAATACTAACAAAAATAGAACAAAGTAAGATATATTTCTTATTACATGCTCTATTAAAGTTCTACTCTGATGTCTCATGACTGAATGAGGTGACTGAGGTGACCCTGGATTCTTAAAGGCTATGCAAGTAGGGACAAATGATGATAGGTTTACCAAGGTGGAGGGGCTTCTAGTATGGGCCCCGTGTCAAACCCGTATCTGTTGTCCCAATGTTCTACTTTAATTTAGAGAATTTCATCACTAAGCTAGACCTAAGGTGATGAATCTTTTATCCACAGAAACTCTCTAAGTACTTTGCACTTAGTACTTGTTGAGTCAAATTAAATTGAATTAAGGGAGCACTCCCAGAAAATTACAGTGTCTGCATTCAAAATAACAGATTCTTGAAGTGTAGAAAATAGGGAATTATTGAATTGGTTCATAATAATGGATTATTCATCTAATTACAGCTTTTAAATGAGTGACATTTGGTTTATGAATAAATTTAGGAAGTTGACTTAAATGTAAGTTGATTACCTTGTGGAAAGTAATTATTAATTGATTCCAGTATTACATACTGCATAATTGTGATGAATCACATAAAGTTGGATGAGAGAAAGAGAACATTTGTTAAGTGTTTATTATATACCAGGCATATTACTAAGCACCAGATATATAAACACAAGTAAACAGAAGACACAGAGAGAGAGAGAGAGAGAGACAGAGAGGGAGGGAGAGAACATTTATTAAGTGTTTATTATATGCCAGGCATATTGATAAACACCAGAGATATAAGAATAAGCAAACAAGACAGTCTGTCCTCAAGAAGCTTACATTCTTTTTTTCAGATTAATTCAAAGTTTAATCCACATAAATTATTATTGGTCAGTATAATCATGAAAATATCAAAATTTGTGAGTGCTGGTGTATGGCAGGAGGAATTTTATTTTTGTTACAAATAATACAGTACTGGTGTTTCCACTATGCGTAAGCTATGCTGCAGAAAGAGCAATCACATTAAATCTTGATTCTTCTGGGTCCTGTTCCATTAACTTCTTGCAAACTTCTATGGCATCCTCTAATAAACTATCATCACTATGATTAACCATCCCATGGTTAATTGGAAACAGTTTATGCCCATCTAATTCATAGAGATGTGCATCTACATGAACTAATGCAATGAAATGCGGATCTACTTTTTCAGCTATACTTGGTACCTCTGTGTGACTTTCATGGGCACTTGATTCATGAGTAACTCAAATAGCTTCATATTTTTCTAGGTATCTGGCTCTTTCCTCAGGATTCATACTTAGAGATTCTTCCAAGAACTTTCAGTGCTGATCCAGATTCAAAATTCATTTTGTCTTTGTTGTTAGCAATGGTGTGGATCAGCCCAGTTGTTCCGCAGGCATTACTGATGGTTTGCTTCATGAAATGCACTGATTCTGTGATGTCTTGTCCTTCTGATTTTATTTTTTCTTTCTCTTTTATTCTGAATACTTCATACTTTTCTGTAACTGGAAAGAGAAGCAATACAGCACATACTAGTCGTGACACCATGCTAAGAACTTCAGGTTCTATACCATACATGTCAACAAATTGCCAGTTGGGATGCAGACCCAATTATTTAAGAAACTAGTTGGTGACCTGGGGATTGGCCTCCAGAGGCAGCCAGCAGTGACTCTCCATGGCCAGCTCACTAAGAAGCTTACATTCTAATGGGGGAAGACAACATAGATGAAGTGTTAGATGGGAGGAGAATATTCATTGGAGCAAGGCAGTAAAGGAAACAGAAAAATCCTGAGATAAGCTGGGAGTGAAGTAAGCATGGCTAAGTCCTATCATGAGAAAGTGGTTTGAACTATGTAGTTATCCAATCATATCTAGGAGTAGAGGCTTCTCTGGGGTGGGAAGGCAGCTGGTGAGAGTCAGAGAAGGCAAAAGAATGATTTGAGGTGGGAGTTAAGTGATCATGGGCTTGGATCCCTCATGAAATGGTAGTCTTGAGTGTATAAGTGTAATTGACCTATATAGAATTATGCTTCCTTTGTTAGATTAGAAATCTCTTAAGGGACAGGCAATGTGCCTTACTTAACGATGTCTCCCTTACTGAAAGTTAAAACTATGCCTAGTACATAGTGTTGTTTTTCAGTTGCATTCGACTCTTCATGACCCTATGGATCACAGGACACCACTGCTGTCTGTGGATTTTTCTTGGCTAAGATACTGGAGTGGTTTGCCATTTCCTTGTCCAGTGGGATAAGGCAAAGAGGTTAAATAACTTGCCTAGGGCCACACAGCTAGTAAGTGTCTGAAGTCAAATTTGAACTCAGATCTTCCCAACTACAGGCCCAGCACTCTCTCCACTGAGCCACCTAGCTGCCTACATTACTAAAAACTGATCCAAGGACTATATGGAACATTCTTGATTTATGAATCAAGTAGTGAACTGATATTTTTGATCTTCATGCCTAATGCAGTCTCTCAGGATCATAAAAATCTCAATTTATAGCTAGAAGAGGTCAGAAAACAGCCTTTAACCTAAAAAAAAAATGCTGTTCCATTTCAGTATCTATTATCTAACTTGCAGTTAAGGTATGCATGCAGAATAGTCACTGAAATTTTACATGCAGTATTGAGGTTTATTATCACACTGGGACCACAGGTGTTATTATGCCCATTTTGTCGTTGTTGTTCAATTGTATCTACCTCTTTGTGACTCTGTTTGGGGCCTTCATGGCAAAGATGCTGTAATGTTTTGCCATTTCCTTCTCCAGGTCATTTTACAGGTGAGGAAACTGAGGCAAACAGGATTAAGTGACTTGCCTAGGGTCACACAGCTAGCAAGCAGCAGAGACCATGTTTCAATTCAGGACAATGAGTCTTCCTGACTCCAGGCCCCACACTATCCGCTGTGCCATCTAGTTCTCCATACCCCATTTTACAGATGATTAGACTGAGATCCATAAAGTTTCTGACATTCTCATATCAAATGCTCTTTTTGCTATTCCATAGCTGCCTGTTGAATGAAAGAATGTACTCATATGTATCCATTAGATCCATTAACAACACACTGAATGGGTTGAAATGAATTATCTTGTTTATACTCTAAACAAAATAATTCTCTTGTATTAATAATTTCTGTTTTCTTTACAAATATTCGTTACCATTAATAATATCAGTTAATGAACATTTATTAAGTGTCTACTGTGTGCCGGGTGCTGAGCTATGAAGGGATATGAAGAAAAGCAAAAGACAGTTGCTTGTCCTCAAGGAACTTAAAATTCAATGATCTTGGGAGGAAAAAAAACACACAAAAAGAACTTAATAAGTAGGGGGTGGATGGTATTTCCAGTAGGGACATAATAGAGAACTATAGTCAGGTCAGAAAAGAAGAGCTGGCTGCTTCTCTCTGGTGCCTTCTTTTAATGGAATTTAGGCCAGGAGCTCTCCACTCTCCACCCCTCAATCTGAGAGAGGGAGGGGCCCCAGAGGGTACTGACAAGACCCAAGGTCCAGAGCTGAATTGATCTTGCCAAGGGTTCTGTCATGGTTCAAGTTTTAGAGCTGAAGTGGCTTTGCAAGATAAAGAGATTCCTGGGAAATGATGGAAAGTCTAGAGGACGTTAGCCAATTGGGAAATGTAAAAGAAATAAAAGTGCTGGAATTTCATGAATATATTTTAATTTAATAGATTGTGTTCTGTGAATAATGAAGCCATACAGTATCCTGACCATAGAGCATATAGTAAATATCTGTTGAATGCTTTCATATGGCCACTATTGATAAAGAGATTACAATACTTCATCAAACAAACACTTACCTTTTGGATGTGTTTCTTCTGCAATGGGCATGAGGGTAAGTGTGGGTGCCTCTGCCAATTAAAGGGAGGGAGCACCTCTGATGAGCTTGGCTAGGTGATTATGGTCAAGCTGCTGGATTGAAGACCTGAAAGGCCTTGATATCTCTCAGGAGAGGCAGCTCAGGATGATCTCAGGGCAGAGGCTGTTGGACTATGACCTCAGTGCCTTTCTCTCAAAAGCTTGAAGTTCCCTCTGGGTGAGTGGATAGAAAAGGAGCCAGGTGAAGCTCTGTTGGGAAGGAAACCAGCACAGCCTTGGATACTCCCTGGGGTTTCCTGTGGGAGAAGGTTGTGAGTCATCAAGGCATAACATTCTATCCTTTGTCTAGCTGCACCTTCTCAGGAACAGGAGAATCATTGTGGCAGTTGTAGCCCATAGCACCAACAGATATTGGGCATGAGTGTTGGGGGGACAAAGGTGATCCACTCAAACTCACACTGGCCTTACCATGACTATAGCTCCACCCGAGGACCTCTCAGAGACATATTGAATGGCCTAGGGATATACTGGGGCCTTTGTAGGTATAAGGGTGTGTGGTTTTACCTTTACCAATGCAGATTATGTGTACTTATATGGAGCTATCTCAAAGTGATTAGCGTGGAGGCAAGAAAAGATTCCTCCAGAGTCTCCTCTCCCCACCATTCTCCAAGGAAGACTTTTGATACCTGCTGTAAGTGAAACCTCATTAGAGCCAGGGGCTAGAGCCTCTGCTTTATTTAGAAAGAGGGGTACCAGGCTAAAATTATATCTATCTGCCCCTTCAATATTGTTAGTCTAGGGGAAGGAATATTTTTAGGGTCAAATTACAATCCTGATCACTCTTCTGTAATGAGAAAAGAGAGACCCAAACTATATATCCAATGCATGACTCCCCACCAAAAGCCAGTTGCACAGTGAACACGTGTAACAAATAGAAAAGAAATGCATTTATCCAAACAATAAAACAGAAATCAGAGGAAGTATGCATAGAAGAATAAATTCCAGGTAATGCAGAGTAAATGAGCTCTCTTGTTTGGAAAGAGATAATTTAGCTCCGACAAGAGAAATAATCTCAATCTCAGATCTCAGCCAAAGGGAAATTCTTCAAAGGTTTTAGGATAACAAGGTGGGGGTAGTCAGGTGATAGAGACTGCTCTTTCCTCTGTAGGTTGGCTTCTCCCCAGTCTTTCTCTCTCTTCAGGGGATTGAAGAGAAGTTAAAATATTGTATCTTCTCTCTTGAAGCTGGAAGCCCAAAGACCCAGGTTCTCTCTTCTCCAACTCCAAGCTCTTACCTTCTACCTACCTCTCGCTCAGGTGCAAGGCTTTGTGTAATCAATCTCCACCAAAAAGGAGAGAATCCCATGCAATTGGACCTTTGACTCAAGTGTTACATAGGGAAAGCAAAGCCTCTGATTGCTTTGTTCTCTCTGCTGACTTCACAGATGGCAGAGGCACTGATGAAATGGCAACTATAGTCTTCAAGCCTTTAAAGTTAAATGCCCTTTTGCTTTTCCCCATTTTTCTGCCTTACAGGTTGGTTGACTATTTGGTTATTTGGTTGTTTAGTTAGTTGGTTGTTGTCTTTTCCGAAAAGAGTACCAAAATGGTCACTATGTTGGGAAATGAGATCAAGGTACAGAGAGTGTGTTCAACTGTGGTTGATCAGACCAATATAATGTTGGAAGGCCCTACCACAGCTCAGGCTAAAATAGTATATATGAACATTTGGAATGGAGGTGTCTCTAAGTTTGCACATCTCACTTTTCTTTTGAGCTACTGCAGGGTAACTAGGTGGCACAATGGATATCAGGAAGACTCCTCTTCAGGAATTCAAATCTTGTCTCAGACACTTACTAGCTGTGTGACCCTAGCAAACCACAACCCTGTTTGCCTCAGTTTCTCATCTGTAAAATGAGCTGAAGAAGGAAATGGCAAACCACTCTAATATCTCTGCCAGGAAAACCTCAAATGGAGTCAGAATGAGTCAGACATGACTGAAAAATGATTCAATAGCAATTCTGTTTTGCTCATAGAGCACAACACCTTCTTTGATATGGGGCTGCCCTTTTGAATGGTCCTGTGCCCAGTGTCTCCTATGCCTCACAAAATTCTTCAGAGAAACCTTCAAAATGTCTTTGTATCACTTCTTCTGACTTCTGTGTGAGTGCTTGCATTGTGTGTGTTCTCTGTAAGATAGCCTTTTAGGCAAATGTACATTTGGCTTTTGAACAACTTGGCCAGCCTAGCAGAGATGAGCTCTCTGCAATGGAGTTTGAATGTTTGTGAGTTGAGATCAGAGAAAGGACCTCAGAGAAAGGACCTTAACGTGTGGTACCTGATCTTGCCAAGTGATCTTCAGAGTCTTCCCAAGACAATTCAAATGGAAGTGATTCTATTTCCTGGCATGGTCGTGGTAGACTGTTTTCTCAGGCATACAACAATGAGGTGAGTCACCTCTGCTGTCCCACACTTTCCTTCAGAGCCTCCCAAACACTGAGGAACTACAGGAATGCATGTTATCATCTCTGTGTACATCTCTGGAAAGTATTTTGCCAAAGTAAGTGAACTTATCCACAATATTGAAAATTTCTTCATTTACTATAATTAATGGTTAAACTTATGGATGGTGTAGTACTGACTGGTGGAGAGCTTCTGTTTTCTTGATGTTGTCAGGCCAAAATTAGCACAAGTGACAGAAAATTGATCTATATTCTGTTGCATCTCAGCCTCAGAGACTGCATTGTTTGTACAATCATCTATGAACAAAACAGTTGCATACCAACTCTCCCTCCATTTTAGTTTTGGCTTGTAACCTTTTCAAGTTAAATAATTTACCTTCAGTTTGGTAGCTGACCTTGATGCTACATCCTCATTGAAAGTGTCTGAAAACTATACTGAAAACATCATGCTAAAAAGCATGAGAGAGAGTATATAGTCTTGCTTCACTCCATTGGTGACTAAGAAAGCCAAGAGCATTATATGTTATCCAGAACCTCTACAAATATGCTACCTTGGAGTTGGTGTACAATACTGATGAACTTCTCTGGGCAACCAAATTTTGCCATGATCTTCTACTCTGGGACTGTATCAGCAAGCACCCTAGCATACCTAGGGCGGCTATTAGCACAGGTTCTTAGATCTGCTTTTCTAAAGGAAAGCAACTCAAAATGG
>CM053582.1:135058629-135082923 GCA_028627135.1 Pseudochirops cupreus | reverse complement strand
TTTTTTTTTTTAGATCTGTAGAACTCTGCTTCCAGAGGGAACAGCTCTGTTCCAAATTGCTGGGGTTTTCCCAGCTGCTGGGGCTTTTAGGAGGCTGCTGGGTCCCTCCCCAGCTCCAGCTCACTGAAAAAAACACCCCAGGACCACCACCCAAGATTGTGATCCAGATCCAGGCTGCTCAATGCGAGAGCACTTGGCCTCTGAACGATTTCTTGGCCCCCCTGCTGTCTGGAGGACAGGAGCTCTGAAGCGTCAATGTGGAGGCACGTGCAGAACCTCCACTTCCCGCTTCTTTGCCCTGGAGGTGGCTTGGCTAGACCTGCTTTTCTTTCCCGGTTTTTAGCCAAGTTCCACTAACCTTAGTCCTTTTTCTTATGGCTTGATAATTCTGGATACTGCCATAGCTGCTGCAGATCCGCTCTCCTGAAGCTCCAGCTGCGGTGGGGCTCGTCTCGTTCAGCCACCCCTGGAGCAAAAGCCGCTGTTTCAGGCTGGGCTGGTTTCAGCTCTCAGAGCTGAAATGGTTGCTTTCAGCCAAGCTGCCTTCAGCAGGAAATATATCTGTGTGCATTTTAGAGCCCTAGAATTTGTTTAGAGTTATATTTTTTGGGTATTTGATGTGGCTGTGTAGGAGCTGTGATTTCTTGCTGCTCCTACACCGCCATCTTGGCTCTTCCCCCCCTTATTACATAGTCTTAAAAATAAAACAAACAGCATCAAATAGGGATACATGCCATACAATTCTCTTTCTCTAATTTTCTTTATGAACAGTGATCGTATTTGTTGATTTTTGTCAAGTTCAAAATAATAAACAAGAAAAAAAAAGTTGATAGAATTGGTATCGCCCATTCTCCAAGTGGCTCTGGCCCCTGTATTGATTGGGATTTAAATTTCTGTCATTTAACAAGGGTAAGTCACATTTCTGGCTCACTTTGCCTCCAACCATCAAAAAAACAAAAACAAAAACAAAACACTTGGAATTTCTGAAAGTAACACAGGTCTTAATTTTTTTATCATTGATTGTATTAACAGATCCAGGCAAGAGAAACTAAACTATAAGACTTTGAATCAAGAAAGGAATAATGAAGCACCAGAAAACAATATTAGCCAAGTCCCGAATGATTACACTTTTATTCTCTTCTCTGGAGAAGTTTGGAACTTCAGAACCTCCAAGAGTCAAGGTTCTGATAGGAGACATCTGGATACAGTTTCAACAACCTGTAATCATGGACAGATTTTACGACTGAAGAATAGTGTGAAGATAAGACTATGCCCAATAGTCTGTATACCTCCTGATCTTACTGTATATTTATTTGGTCCACAATCGAACTCTCTCCCTCTAAGTGGGTACAAGTCATGCCATCTCCAAGTAATTTCTGCTGGATTTTCCTCAGGAACTACCTCTACTCTACATGTTCATAAACAGAGTAAAACTCTCCATCATTCCCTCTAAGAAATCTCTCTTCATGAATATATAGATGTAACATGATCACACAGTCTGATGAGAAATAGAATCCTTTTTCTGTTCTGGTGAACATTTGTGTGCTTTGGGCCCAGTCATCCTTGGAAATTGACTATTTTTCCATGTCAGTCATCCTTTTATAATTGATCTTGTTGTTCTCCCAAAGGTAATAAGAAGTACCAGACAAGTAAGTGTTTTCAGATAATCAAGTAGTTTAGAGTAGAATCATCTGGGTTTGTGTGAAGTCAGATCACCAGATGGTTAGAACAAAGATTAACGTCAGTAACAAATTAGGAAAAAAAAAGACAAAGATGAGAAGACACTAGTTCTATCTGTTCTATCTCAACCTGTTTAAACATTCTGTCAACTCTGAAAATGGGAATAGCATGAAAGAAAAGATATTGACTCTAGCACAATTTTTCCAAATTTTTAAACATTTTATTTAAAGTTTCAAGTTCTAAGTTCTATTCCTCCTTCTCTCCCTTACCTCCCCCTTCTCTGAGATGGTAAGCAATCAGATATAGATTTTACATATGCAATTATATAAAACATGCCTATATTAGTCATTTTGTATAAGACTTGAATAAAAGAAAAAAATGCAAGAAACAAAGTAAAAACAATAGCATGTTTCAGTCTATATTCAATCAATATCAGTTCTTCCTCTGGAAGCAGATAGTATGCTTCATCATTAGTTCTTTGAGATTGTCTTAGATCATTGTATTGCTGAGAATAGCTAAGTCATTCACAGTTCTTCATCTAACAATATTGCTGTCACTAAGTACAAAGTTCTCTTAGTTCTGTTCACTTCACTTGGCATCACTTCATGTAAGTCTTTCTGATGGGGTACAGCTCTGGGAACCCCCTTGAAGTCTCCTTGAATCTGTCCACTTAATGAGGCATTTGCCTGAGGCCATAAGCCTTTCATTATAGTTAGGCCCAAATTTCTGTTACTCTTAACCTAGCCTAGCCCTCCACTGTCCAGCTACTTCCTACCCTTGATCCTATGAAAATATCTATACCGAAATCTGTTACCCTTAAACTAGCCTAGTCTTCCATTGTTCCATTGTCTGTCATCTCCAGGCAGCCTTCAGCTGTTTCCCACCCTTAATCCTATTCCAGGAGTAGGACCTCAGTCCCATCAAGATCTTCCTTACACTCCTCCTCAAGATCCTCCCTAAACCCCTCCTCTTTACCACCCTTAGATACCTCCCGCAATCTTTTATATATATAAGATCCATTTTTGCTCCATGAAGTGACTGAGATTCAATCTAGCTCAGACTCAGTCTGTGTCAGATTATTCTGGTCCACTTGTCCGATATGAGCATCACAAATATTAGGCTCCTTAAGAACCTTTAATCAACTTTGTTTTACTTTGACTGAGAGAAGGCTTGAGTTGAATTCATTTGGCAGGACCCAGTGTGTTGGTATTTTGGGGTCTCAAGCACCGCTAAACCCCAAACATCAGCATTTCCAGGTTTTTCTGAAACCTGTCTGCTCTTTGTTTTTTGACAATATTAATTCATTTATTTTTAGTTTGCAACATTCATGTGCGTAAGTATTAAATTTTCTCTGCCTCCCTCCCCAAGATGGCATGCAATCTGATATAGGATCTATATATACATTCTTACTGAATATATTTTCACATTAGTCATGTTGTATAGAAGAATTAGAACAAATGGGAGGAAACACAAGATAGGAAAAAACAAAACAAAACAAACAAAAAAGACAGCAAATAGTCTGCTTTGATCTGCATTCAGACTCCATAGTTCTTTCTCTGGATTTGGAGAGCATTTTCCATCATGAGTCTTTTGGAGTTGTCTTAGGTCCTTTAAGTCCTGAGAACTAAGTCTACCAAAGTCAATCATTGCAAAATGTGACTGTTCCTGTGTACAATATTCTCCTGGTTCTGCTCACTTCACTCAGCATCAGTTCATATAAATCATTCCAGGTTTTCCTGAAATCCACCTCCTCATCATTTCTTGTAGAACAATAGTATTCCATTACATTCATATACCATAACTTATTTAGCCATTCTCCAATTGATGGGCATCCCTTTGATTTCCAATTCTTCACCACCACAAAAAGAGCTGCTATAAATATTTTTGTACAAATAGGTCAATTTATCTTTTTTGGGGGGGGGGGGTGTCTTTGGGATGTAGACCTAGCAGTGATATAGCTGGACAAAGGATATGCATAGTGTTATAGACCTCTGGCCATAGTTTCAATTTTTTCTCCAGAAAGGTTGGATCAGTCCACAAATCCACCAATGATATATTAGTGTTCCAATTTCCCATATCTTATCCAACATTTATCATTTCCCTTTTCTGTTATATTATCCCATCTGATAGGATGAGATGGTATCTCAGAGATGTTTTAACTGAACACCACCTTTTCTTAGAAAAGTTTAATGGGCACAAAATAGTTAATACAATGAAAAGTTCAAATATTTGGTCAGTCTCTTCACCAAATGAAGAGACATAGAAGTTAAGAGAAATGCCAATTTAAAGAGTAAACTCATTTGAAAACATAGAAGAGGATTATGGAAGATCGTAAGAAGTATTGCCTTACTAGTTGCAGATTGCATAAGCATTTCTGGAGGAGTATTCATGTAAAAAACAAATTGGAGTTTTGTTATTGGAAGCAGATTGAGATAATTTCCTAAATGTAATCTAACCCAATTTATTCCTATTTAATTTGTGGTACTGTGGTCTATCAGTAGTACCTATCTGAATTTTATACATGTGGACTAACTGACTATGGTATGTTCCTCATTCAAGTTCACATGTGAGTCAAGGAATTCTTTGATCCATTGTGTTTTTCCAATCACAATTACCTGATCTCTTTCAAATTAGCACATATTTTGTTAAGTATTCCTTTCAGATATGCTTAATGGTTGTCAATCATGTAACATTCTAATCTCATAGACATCAAAATTACAGACTCTTCAAGGAGTAATGGAAAGACACATGGTGGAACTGACAAGGTTGTACTGGAGTCAACTCTAACTAGCTTTCAAGAACTGATTATTGCATTTCAGAAATTGGTAATAGCTAGAAATTGAAGCTTGATTTTTTTTTAATTTTGTTGATCATTGAGGCTTAAGACAGTGCTAATAATGCAGATTAAATAGGAAAGTACGTGTGCCTATATTCTCACACTCCCACCCCTACCTCAGTCTGATTGTTAAACATTTACAATCTACTCTTGTATTGTTCTATAAACACTGCTTGAACACAGCAATGGTACTGTGGAAGGCTCAGGGGATGAAATACTCATCAGACTGGGCCTGGCAACTTTAGGCTTACAATGGCTAGTATTTATATAGTAAAGCACTGTTTAAGGTTTGCAAAGTACTGCCTATCTGTTGTCTTGTCTTGAGCCTCACAACAGCCCAGAACTATATGAACTACAAAACATTGCAATTATTGCTTGTATGGGAAAAGTGGGATGAAATGAACATGTGTGACCAAGCTACATTCCTTTGTACCTAGCCCCCAGAAACCTTCGCATCCTGTAAGATCCTTTCCACTCTGGAACTCACAAACTTGCACTTCTGAAATACCCTCAGCAACTTGCCCCTACTCCTTCCCTCCCCTTAACCCCAGTCCTCTACCCCAGTACACACGTAGTGGACAGATGCTCCTCTCAAAACCTTTATTGAAGGAAGGCACCAAGACCCGAGACCTCTTCCTTTCCCATCAGCTAGTTCTCCTCTCAACTTTTCCATCATGCTCCCAGGCTGTACCATCTCTGCCCTCCCCCCTTCCAACTTCTTTTTGTGCATCATCTTCCCTGTTAGAATGTAAGCTTCTTGAGGACAGAAATTACCTTCTTTTTGTTTGTACTATGCCTGATATATATTAAGTGCTTAATAAATGCTTGTTGACTGACTGACTGAAATGAATGTTGTATTCTAGTAAGACGCCTCTCTGTAGGATGTGGAAAGGGCAGGTACTTTGAATCAGAAAACTTGAGTGTCAGTTCACTTCTGCAGTTTAATAGCTTGGTGGTTACCTTTATCAAGCTGCTTCATGTCCCCAAGTCTTGTTTCTTCATATTTGGAATGGGTATAATTTCCTCACAGACCTGACAGGTTCAATAAAGATCGAATGAGATGAAAGCATTATGCAAGTACATTTCATGATTACCATTCTCATCACTTGTAACTTCAAATAATGATTTACAATGCAGAGAGAACAGTCCATTATTGGCCATCCTAGCAACTGAGCTATTTCCCCACACTCTCAACCCTGTCCTTCAGAATCCAGACAGAGAGAACTGTCCCCAAAGAAATAAATACACCCTTTATTGATTCAGATGTTTAAGGGGGGGTGGGGGGAGTGGGGACAGACAGTCCTGGTTATGGTCTAGGACTACAAATTTATATACATGCTCAGGACAACTAAATTATCAATCACATCAGAGGATTACAGAATGCAAGAGCTAAAGCTAGCTCTGATTTCCTATTGTGTGGGATATGGGGACCCAAAAAACCCCCTTCCCCAAATATTAAAAGTCAGAGGTGCCTTGAGGAAAGAACAGGGAGTTTTATTCAGTTCTCATGAGAAGAGGGGGTCCCTTCCACCGGTATGAACCTGCAGAATGAGGTGTGTGACAGAAGACAGAACAAGAATTTGTACTCTAATACAGTCAAGCCCTCTCCCAGCACTGTCCCTTCTCCCATTGGTTGGGAGGTAGGCTTACAATCCGAGCTCGAAATCTCCTCCAATAATAAGGAACAAAGAAGCCTGTCACTATCTCCCAGTGGCTGAGAGGTGGGCTTACAGTATGGGTGAGGAAAAAGGACAAAGAACAAAGAAATAGGGGATAGCCAATTCAAATGTACATATCCTTATTTGGCAAATGCCAAAGTGAAGAAGGGGGAAGGGTCTAAGAGATTCCTAAAATTCCCGAAGGGCTTAAGGTTGATTGAGAGTAGTAAAGAGTGGGAGAAGGGTGAAACTGAAACTCAGGCTTGCTCCCACAAGATTTTAGGATATAGTCTGAGAAGTTTTCACTTCTCCTACTCACCATTTAAGAGCAGGAAACTGAGACTAAAAAACAATGACCTGCCTGAGGTTGGGGCAAAACCAGGCATCAGATCCTAGGTCCTCACACCGGTGCTCATGTCACTAATAGACTGGGAGATAAACCAAAGCTAACCACTCAATTAGGTTATTTGTTAAGTCTAACAGGGGAAATTATAGGCTAAAATGAAAGTTTGCATTTTATCTGTGGTTGAAGTTTTATTTTGTTTGTTTTTTAATGCTAGCCTTATTCCCCACTATGGCATTCAATTATGTGTAAATGGATGGATTTATAATCTAAATAGCAGCTATTCCCTTCAACAGAGTAGACTGAAATTCATTCTCACCTTCCTAGCCAGACTCTTGTCTGCATCCTCATACAAATCCTTCCTAGGAAGACAATACACATATGCCTTTATACTATCAGTATCCATCTTCCTTTTTGTTTGCGGCCAGGGGTGGGAAACCATGCCACAGGTGCCTCACCCCTGATTCAGGCATTTTAATTTCCTCTGTTTTCCTGTTCTTAAGGTTAATCAGTTAACAAATATTTGTCAAACACTTACTATAATATGACAAGCAGTGTGCCAAGTGTTGGGGAAGCATAGAGAGAAAAAAAGCTTTCAAGAAGCTAATGTTTTAATGGAGGAGGCAACATGTGAATAATTCAGTGATAATATATTCAGAGTAAATGGAAGGAAATATCAAAGGGGAAAGCACTAGCAGCTGGAAGGAGTGGGGAACACCTCCTACAGAAGATGGGATTTGATCTGAGTCCTGAAAGAAGCTGAGGAATCCAAGAGGCAGAGACTAGGGCAGAGCATTGTAGGCCTTACAGAGGCATAAAGACAGGACATGGAACGTGGTGTCTGAGGAACTGCAAATCAGCCAGATTGTAGCATGGATGGATGGTATTAGAGTATAAGAAAAAAAAGGGGTTCGGTTTTGAAGGGCTTTACATGATCAAAAGAAGTCATCACATTTTTGCCCTGGGTTTGTCATAAAAAAAAACAAAACAAAAACTCATGGTTAATTTTTCATTTTTGGAAAAAAATATAGTAGTCATTAATTGAAACTTGAGACCTGATAACAGAAAACCTTAGGATACAGTGAAAATAAGAAGGGAAGGAAACAAACATCTATCATATGCCAGACACTTTACTAAACACTTTTAAAATATTGCCTCATATGATTCTCCAAACAACCCAAAAAGGTAGATACTATTATGAGTCCCATTTTACAATTGGGAACTGAAGCAAAAAAAAGTTAAGTGACTTGCCCAAGGTCACATAGCTAGTGTCTGATGCTGGATTTAAACTCAAGTCTTCCTGACTCTAGACCCAGTGCTCTCTCCATTGTGCCACTTGTAGCTGCCTCTAGTAAAAAGAAGAGACTCTATCATGGGTCATTTAAAAATTTTATATATTTTGACATTCACCAAAGTAGTTTGATGTTTTTCCATTGAGATGACTATAAATTTCTACAGCTCATCTGCCTTTTTTGTGCTTATATTTCTTCTTCTTCAGTCCTACACTGAAGACAAGGACTAACATGGGTGTAATAGAGAGCTGGTTGCAGGGTCAAGGAGCTCTGGGTTCAAGTCCTACCTGTGACACATTAGCTATAAAGCCTTGTTGTTGTTGCTGTTGTTGTTGTTGTTGTTATCCAGCCACTTTCAGTCATTTCAAATAATTCATGACTCTATTTGGTGTTTTCTTGACAAAGACAGTGGAGTAGTTTGCCATTTCTTTCTCTAGTTTTTAATACAATTGAGGAACTGAAGCAAACAGCATTAAGTGACTTGCCCAGGGTCACACAGGTAGTAAGTGTCTGAGGCATTTGAACTCAGGAAGATAATCTTTCTGACTCCAGGGCTAGCATTCTGTCCGCTTTGCCACCTAATTGCCCCATATGACCACTTTAGTGGTTATGGGCCACTTAGTTTCTCAGTGGCCCAAGCAACTACAACTATAAATTATAGAGTAGGCAATAATCTGTATTGATAGAGGGCATTCTCTCACAAAAGTTCCCTATGTCAATGAAATCAAAGGTACCATTTGACAAAAAAAAGGTTCTAGACAAAGGTATTGGCCTAAAACAAATGTTTTTAAGTACTTTTCCAGGGTAGAGAAAAGAGAATAGGGCCATTTTACTGGCACCAGTCAAGGAGAAGAGGAACAAAGTAGTGGGAAGTACAAGGGAATGACTGATTCTCTAGCTTAGCTACTCCTTCCTTGGCAGAGGGAAAAAACAAAAAACAAAAAAAACCATTTCTTTGTTTAAGGAAAGTGGATTTTCTCCCTCTGTTGACAACTGTTCTGTCAATAGGGAAGGCATGACATGCTAGCAATGTCTTCTTCCAACCACATAACAACTTTGATGATTAATGAGAGGACACCAAACAATTGGGGCTCCTGTGGAGAGAACAATACCTGGTAGAAGGAAGAGTAGAGATTGGCATGATTCATCTACGTGACCAGCAGCATCTCATTCTAGCTCTGGCTAATCCTTGAAATGATTGAGGACATTAGAGGATTTGCTTCTCAAAACAATCAGCAAAATTACTGCAGCTGACATTGAGGTCTACATGAAACCAAATAGTTGCAATATACTTGGTTTTATTTGTTTGTCTGTTAATCAGGGAGTAGGGCAGCTGTTAGAAGAGTCTAATGCATCATACTTCATTGTTTCAAAGTCATTTACATTCAGTTTTTTAGTCCATGTTTTTGTTTGTCCTTAATAAAAAGTTAACCAAGATCATATTTATCCTGATCCTGATGAAAGTTAAGAGGGGCATTTGGATAAGGCATGCAGTCTTTCGTTAGTATGCTAGAAGGAGAACTAGCTCTAAAGCATCCTCAATCACCCAATTATCCTGATAGAATTAATGTACCTCCCTAATTACCCAACTTCCTCCCAGGAAGTAACTTGCCTACTAGTAGGATCTTACCACTTACCTCCATGGTAGATGCAAAGATTCATAAAAACATATATTTTATATCAATCTATTGCTTTTAGCATATAATACTGTATGAGTTTTCATGTTATAATCACTGATGTGTTATATAGCACTATAAGGTTTCCTCACAGTAACCCATGAGGGGCAAGCATAAGTATCTCCATTTTGCTAATCAAGAGACTGAGACTCAAAGTGCTGAAGTGCCTTGCACGTGGTCATATAGCTAGTAAGTATCAAAGGTAGGAGTAGAACCTAGGTCTTCCATAACACCAAATCCATTGCCTCTACTACTTTACTTCTCATTATCATTGCTGTTAAACTAAAAGCTCCATGAGGGAGAGACTACTTCTTCTCCAAAATATGTATCATCCTCCCTTCCCCAGTGATCTATCACAATGCTTTCCTTATAGTAGATTTCTAATAAAATTTTGTTCAGTAAATTAATTAATTGGTACCAAGACAAGGCTGACAGGAGGAATTTTATTAATCTCTCTTACAATTCTTCCACTCTCATTTTGCATTGGCCCCAAAATTTATCTTGAATATGTTAAATTCTGAACATTTTCTTGAGGGCTTTCCAACTGAATTTCCTTCCTAAAGACTAAATAGGTTGTTATCTATAGTTAATAACAAATCATTCCTCTCTTATATGAGATGATATTTACTATTTTCTTCTTTGTTTAACAAGTGCACATAGACATCTATACCTTGCTAGGCACTGTGCTGAACAGTATGCTTATCAAGACAAAACAAGAGTGATTACTTTCATAAATCTTACATTTCATTGGGAAAGGTGGGGAATAACATGAATTTAGATAAGTAAATGCAAAATATCTTCAAAGAACTTTATGAGGTACTAGTAGCTAGAGTGATCATGATAGATCTCATGTAGGAAGGAGTTCTTGAACCTATCCTTGGGAAGGAAACTAGGGAGTCTACAAAATAGAAGTGAGAGAAATGAGGAGAAAGTGCATTCTAGACATGAGTAATAGCCAGTGCAAAAGCATGGGGGTAGTAGATTGATGTAGTGCCAAGCAAAGGCAACTTCCAAGGTTCGGGATACCAGCATAGTAACTCTCAAATTTATTCAGTGATAAATTAAGGCAAAATATACACGGAACAGAGAAAATCAAAATACAATATTCATCATGTATAATTCAATAGTCAAAGTAGCCCACTCCTGGGCAGTGCATTCATTTAGTCAGTCACAAAATCTCTCTTCTCAAATGGAGATTAGTTTCCAGTCATAAACAAAGTACATTCTTTTGGTCAGTCACAGAGCACAAAAAAGTCAAAAGTTTCCCACCCCTGGATCACAACTGAATTACAATACCATCCATTACCACCAAGCATTTTCTCAAAGGGGCAGTGAAGAGCACAAAGGCCATCTACCCCAAGCTACCCCAATCTACAACAAGCTTATCATCACAGCATTAAATATCCAAAGAGAGGTCTTTTCTTCATCTTGACCTGAGGCAAGTACTCAGCAATCTCTGTTCCTGGGGAGACAAAGCTTTACAAAACCACAATATACATTGCCAGTGTCCTCATCAAGTCACTCTCTGCTTGCAGAACAGTCCCAGAACCCCTGAAAACATCAGCAAAATCCTCTTCCAAGATTTCTATATATATAACAACAAGAAAATCCTTCTTCAAGGATTCTGAACCAACAGCAAGCTTCCAAGACCCCTGCAACAACAGTACTGTCATTCACCAGCAGAGGAATCTGGAAAAACAACATCAAAACAGACAAACAAAATACTGGCATCACAGCCATGCCTCTTCAGCCCTTGGCAGCTCTGGGTGACAGTTCTCAAAAGTCCTAGATAGATCTGACTGGCCCTCAGCAGTCTCTCAGCTACCTTGGCCCCTGGAAATTCTCCTCTCTTTCTGTCTCCTCATTGCTCCCCAAAAGTTCTTCTGGCTTCTCTCTGTTTGGGCTTGTCTCTAAATCCACAGCACCAGCTCCTCCTAGTTCAGCCCTCTCTCTTCAGGTCAACAAGTCTATCCCATAAGTGGGATTCACAAGCTCTGGGTTCTAACACTCGCCTGGAAAACCAAGTCAATACAGGGGGATCTTTAAATTCCATTACCATTACAATTGAATGTCATGAATGGAAAATAACAAGCAGACCAGATTCTCTAGAATGTAGTATGTGTTGAAGAGAATATAGCTATATCTTGATTAGTTGAAATAGTGAATCCCCTTAAGTGGTCAAATTATTCAAATTTACAGTGAATATTTACATTGGGCTAGAACCAATTACGGTACTTTACATAATTATAACTTCAACTGGTGCAAATTCAAATAGATGGGATCACCTCAAGGGATTCATTATTCACACTTAATCCAAACTAAGAAGCCATCAGATTCAGCAATTAAGAGATCATTGCTAACCTTGGAGAGAGTGCTTTTAGCTGAGGAAGTTTTAAAGTGATCAAACAGGATATGAAAGGGGAACAAGTAGAGGCAAGGAGTATAGGCAATTAAATGAATGTGGTTGCAAGCAATGGATAAGGATGTATAAATGTCTTCACACATTGGAAGAAACTTTCAGGTTGCTTTTTAAAATTGTTTTATTTAATTAATTCTTAATGTTTCACTGTCTATTATATAAATGTATGCTTGTCTATGCATATATAATATGTGTATGTATTTGAAGCTTTACACATTTCCTTGCTAATGTGCAGTTTCATTACAACTATAGTCTGATAATCTTGCCTTTTTATTCACTTTTAACCTTAGGCAGAAATTTTGTTATTGATGAAAAATATTGTAATGGGGTAAAGCAGCTAACAGTGGGTACAGATTTCTTGCTGTAAGTACACAGCAAAAGCTAAAAACTTGAGTGGGGAAACTTTTATCTGATTTACAGACTGATACCTACAAGATTTACAAGTCAGAAGGACACCATGTTGTCCCCAAACACATTGCCAAAATGCAGCATAAACTTAACTGCACTATTATTCAATTTCATGGTTCAGCTATGACATCTATTCCCTCAACCCTAGGGGTTGGCTGTTCTAAACAAATAAGATTCCAGGTGCTTTAGAGCACAAATGGTTTCTACTTTTTTATATTTTGCCTTTCAGGATTCCCAGTCACTTAATTCTATGTGATTTATAGACATACTGGGTTTTTCAATCCCTCTATCTAATCATTCATCAGTTTCTTCAGCAGGACCCCAAAAGGGTAGTTGGGTAGTGACTCAAGAAGGCAGTCTGAGGGAGGACTTCTGACAGGTGGAAGTTGTCAGAAGCTGGTGTTTTAAAAAGAACAAAAGAAAGAAAGAAATGCTGTGGCTTATGTGCAGATAATAAAATCATAAATACTCTACACCATCATGGAGGCACAGGGACACCAAAAATCCCCTGCCCAAGAAAAATCAAAAGTCAGAGGTATCTCGAGGAAGGAACGGGAAGTTTTATTCTCTTCCCCACTGCAGGAAAAGGGTGGTCCTTTCCATGGTGGGGATCAAGGAGAGGTGTTTTACAAAGGACAGAACAAGAATTTATATCCTAAGGCAGTCAAGTCCCCTCCTCCTGGCTGTCCCTTCTCCCATTGGCTGGGAGGTGGGCTCTCAGTCTTGGCGCGAAATCTAACCCAATGGTGGATAACAAAGAAGCCCACCACTATCTCCTGTTGGCAGGGAGGTGGGACAGGGAGCCAAGGTATCATCCATGTCCTTATTTGGTAAATACCAAGCAAGTAAGGGGAAAAGGTCACAAGCAAAGGTGGAAGTCTAAAACTCCTGAAAAGGGCCTATTGCAGATGACAACAGGGGAAGGGGGGAAGGGTCCTAGGTTGTGTAAACCCAGGACTCAGGTCTGTCTAGTCTTACAAAAGTCTATCTCTGATTTCCAGATAGTTTCTTTCCCTTCTCATTCTGAGGAATCTTCACAGAGGGTTCAGAGAGTGTATCCCACTCAGGCAGTTGGGTAGTGACTCAAGAAGGCAGTCAAAGGGAGGACTTCTGACAAGTGGAAGTTGTCAGAAGTTGGTGTTTTAAAAAGAAAGAAAAAAATGCTGTGGTTTATATGCAGATAATAAAATCATAAATACTCTACACCATCATGAAGGCAAAAGAGCATGACTGGCCCTTTCTCTTCTGTCTTTCCCTTGTACTCCAATATAATATAAAACAAAGCAAATAAAAGCCCACCTCAAGCTTTCTATCTGAACTTTCTATTTTCCATGGAGGTTGTCCTTGATTCAATGGGTTGGTGAAGAGGTTGGGGAGAAAAGGAAGGGTAAAAACAAAAACTGACAGAAAACAGATCATCTTGTTCAACTCCTTTGTTTTATAGTCCAAGACCCTGATACCTAGAGTGCTAATTATTATTAGCAACAATAATTTTATTAACAATATAGCAACTGGAGGTACTCCCACTTCCATATGGGCTCTCCACCTGAAAAGCTACCCCAGATTCAAAGTATCCTAGCTCAAGATCCCCCAATGACATGTTTTTTTTACTAGTTTAACAAAAAACAAAGTTAATTTGAAGCAAAGTCCTTTAATGAAATATAATGAAAGAAAATTATCTATACAATTTATATTGCCATCCGTTTATAAACCTAAGCTACACTGTCCCGCAAATATTTATGCCCACAGTGGGAAGAGTTGACAGACCAGAGATATATGTGTAAAGAATTTGTGATCAGGGTTCATGCATGGAGAAGGAACTCATGTCTCCAGTGCTACAGGACCACTGATTTTTCTGAAGGTATCATCACACTACTCTTATAAAGCCTGTTTTCCCTAAATATTGCTCTCTATTAGACCTGATCCCAAATAGACACTATATCCTACCAATTTTCTGCTTTCCCTGAGTATTTCTCTGCGCAATAAGCATCTCTGAATATTCTCTGTCTTCCTCTCTGAGCATTTAATTCTGCTCCTTCTATACCCTCCTCTTCCTCCTCCTCTTCCTCTTTTGCCATTGTGGTTTATTATAGTGTTGATAAAATTCTAAAGTCTCTGACGTTGTTTTCCTTCATAATGTCATTCTACTTATATAAACTGTTCTAGCTCTTTTTACTTCACTCCTTATAAGTTCAAAGACGTCTTTCCAGTCCTCCATGTAACTGTCCATTTTGTCATTTCTTATGAGACAATAATATTCCAGGACATTCTTGTGCCATAGTAGACACTCATAGTTTCCATGAACTCTTCTGCTATCTAAATAGTCATTTCTTGCTAGCGCCTCCAAATTACTTATGACATCACTTTTTAAGTCTAAGTTACTGTAATGTTAATGAGATATAAGATCTTCCCTGCCCATTAATAGGCCTCACCTGGAGCCCATTAAGGCAAGCTTGCTTAGGGAAGGCTTGCTTAGAGGAAGGCTTTTACATCTCTTGTTAATTTCTAATTAGGCACTGAATCATTGCAATGCCTTCTGGCCCTAAAAAGGGTATATATACTCTGAGCTTGGCATTTTTTTTTTTTTTTTGCTTTGGGGCTCAGTCATTGGAAGAGTGTTCTTGTGATTGGACCAGATGAGTCTTCAGGTAGCTGGTAAAGAGTCCCCCGGCTTTGAAAAACCCAAATATTGGGGCTTCTCTCTCTGGTAACTATGTTTGCATTGCTTTAGGCAGTTGGATCTGTCTGTTGATCTGTGCTGTCCGTTGGTCTTTATTTCTTTGTTAGTATTTTCTCTATTTTCTTTGTTTGAATTTTCTCTGAAGTTTAGGGTGCTAACTTTTACCCTGAACTAATGAATATGATTAAAAACAATTGTTGACCCCTTAAACAGCTATCTTTCCTAGCAAAGCAGATCTAAGAACCTGTGTTAGCAGTCATCCTAGGTGTGCCATTGTGGTTGCTGTTACCGTCACGTATCCATTTGTCAAAGACTCACTTGTGACAAACTGCAAAGGACAATTTGGGTCAGAGCCTAGTGATTTCCCTCAGACCCCAAGATTCATTGACTCCTTTAATGAATCAATGGAAGGAGAAAAGGGAGCAGAGGTATACTGGTAAATGTTTAACAACTGGCTCCTTGGAAGTGAGGGGAGAACTCTGTACGTGTCTAAATTTAAAAGTTCAACTGTAACTATTACCATTTTCTCAAGTCTAGGCAGTCAATAGAACAATAAACCAAGTCCTGATTTTTAGGGTTTGCTGATTTCTGAGGTGTAAATGTAACATCGAACATTTGACAACTGACTCTTGAGAGCTAATAAGCTGACTCTAGGACATTCCTGAAGGTGAAGCAAGAACAACAAAATGAAGTGAGTCAGTCACCCTCCAACAGGATCCTTTATTCTAAATGTCTAGCTTTATTCTTTATATACCATAAGCTTCCAGTCACTTCATATCAACATAATTATTGGGCATTTTTAGTTTTATGAAGTGCTATTTACCACTGTACACAATAAGGCTGAGAAACAGGCTTCCTTATTTGTCCTAGTGCTTCTCTTAGGATCAATAATAGGATCATTGATTCAGAGGCCATCTAGTCCATATCCCTTACTTTACACACAACAGGAATCTGAGCCTAGAGAGGGGAAGTGATTTGCCCAAGGATATATGAGAAATTAAATAGAAGGGCAGAAATGTAAGATCAAGTTCTCTGCCTCCAAATCTGAGGCACTTCTCGCTGCACCACCCTAGCACTAAATAGAACAGTTTATAACACCAATCAGGAAATATCTTTGAGGGAAAAAGAAAACATCAGTTCACATTGGCCATGTTAACATTTTAAAAGAAGCTGTATATTTCAGGTCATCTCTTTCACTCCTGCCCTTGAAATGCCCTTTTAAATCCTGAGAAGATGAGGGAAAAATTGTTAAAATGTTAAATTAAAATATTTATAAGGAATGCAGGGAAAAGAGGAGATAGAGACAGCATGGTCAAAGGTAGAAAAGAAAGGGAATAAGGTCACAGAAAAGCATTTTTTTAAATTCATAGAAGAGAAAGCAGTCCAGAAGGCAACAAACAAACAGCATAACTTTGAAAGGAACATGGTGAATTTATTTATTTTTTAAAAGAAAATAAGCTGTACACAAGTTATTTGCAGTCTTGCATATAATCCTTTTTTTCTCTTTTACTTTGTATATGTAAATCTTAATTTTTTTTGTAGTTTTGTGTTTAAGTTCAGAATAAAAATTTAAAATTTAATTTAATTATAAAAGTAGCAAACAGAGTATTCTAGGCACTGGGGATAGTTTGATACTTTTCTGAATGCATAGCCTCAACAATGTTGGTACTCTCTTCACCTGTACAGGTTGCATCCCACACAGGATTTTTTTTTTTTTAATGTGACTGCTTGTCTTAATGACTTTTATTTATCTTTTTAAATTTATTTATTTGTTTATTTTTCTGTTTGGAGGGCAATTGGGGCTAAGTGACTTGCCCAAAGTCACATGGCTAGTAAGTGTGTCAAGTGTCTGAAGTCACATTTGAACTCAGGTCCTCCTGACTCCAGGGCTGATGCTCTACTCACTGTGCCACCTGGCTCCCCCTACACAGGATTTTTTATCTCAAGTTCATAAATGTTCTGGAAAGCATCTTCCCAACAGGTTGGAGAACTTCATCTGTGTTTATTTGGATTTTTAAAAAATGTTTTATGAATTCCAGTGGAAATTTCAGGCTGTTTTATTGAAATATGTGGTCAATTCACTTTTTTTTCTGATCAGACCTATCTTTGATGGTTATTTTAATTGATTTTTTTTTTTTACATCTTTTTAATATATGGTTTTGGTAATGGTGGCCAGGGCTGGGATGGAACCTGCTTTTAAAGGCTCCACAGATATTCAGTATGAACATTTTCGCCTTGGGAGTCAGCAAATGCTACAAATCCGAGTTTGATTTATTGTTTTGTTGGTTGTCTCTAGACCTAGGAAAGTGATAGAGAAATTCTAATAATGCAGATTAAACTTAAAAGTGTGTCCTGTATATATTTCCCCCCAGAGCTAATTGTTAGACATGTATCAGCATGTGCCTGACTACAGCCTACTTATACAAATAATTCTTCTTGTCATTATCCTTGGAATTACCTTCAATTTTGGTCTTCCAAGATGATTATGATCTATAATTTACAGTCATATACCATCACTGGAAGAATAATGGTATAAAATGATGAGCTTGGACTGCAGGGAGCAGTTTTAGGTCACTGAAAGTACCATACAGTGATTCACATGTAATCCAGATAATTTTCCTTTTTTAATTTAATTCTGGACCAGGTCCATTTTCCATCTGTAGTGCCTGTCCAAAAATATTTGCTGATAGACTAACTCAATAAGCTGCCCATTGAACTGCATTTTATACTCTGGACAATATTTATTCATATTCTTGGTTTTTCTTATGAAAATTCCTATGCCAATATCATTTGAGATGATATTACATTTGGGGAAGGGAAAAGTGATGTGATCAATACAATGTTATTTGCAAGCAGCAACATCTGAGAAGCTTCCCCACATATATGGATTTCTCTCTCTGTCTACAGGCAGTTACATGGTGACTACACTGGACAAAACCTGCATTCAAATCTAGCTTCAGACATTTACCAGATATGTGATTCTAGGCAATTGAATTGACCTCCATTTGCCTCAGTTTCTCCAACTTTAAAATGGGAGTAAATAATAGCCTCCGTCTGAAAGGTTTATTGTGGTGGATCAGATGAGTTAATATTTATAAAGTGCTTAGCAAGTGCCTGGCACATAGTAGACCATAATAAATACTTGTTCCTTAATTCTTCAGTTTTAGAATTTACCACATTTTGGGAGATACCCTGTACAACTTCAGAAAGCTGCTAAAGTCAAATCTGAGCAGATGAGTAGCATATCACAGGTTTGAAATTGGAATGATATAAGAAATTCACAATCCACCTAATAATTAGCAAAAGAAAACTTAAGTAAATCATAGTGGTGAAAAGATATTCAGAGAAGGGAAGGCTGTTCATCCAAGACAGAGTATTGATTCAGCTGAGTATAGGTTTCTTATGCCAGTTTTGCTTCAGATCTATGGTCAGAAACCTGAGCTGCAGGCCTTCCTGTCCTAGCTAATTTTGTTCTGTAGAGATCAAGAAGCCAAGTCGATGGTCCTATTCCTAATCTCATGGGCCATTTGCACCTGGAGTTTCAATGCCTTTTAAAGAACTAACCTAATTTGCATGAACCTTAGGATATTGGTCCCACCACAGAAGTAGATATCTCTTTGTGTTATGCCTTGTTGATAATGACAAGATTGTCAAACAAGATTATGATCTCTCTCACTGCCATTTATCAAATAATTTTGTATGATATTAACATATCCATGGGAGATAGATACCCTATTGGAAGAAAGCTTTTAGCAATATTTTTTGTTCTTTTGAGGCAGATCTATTTTTTGCAGTAAGAAAACACTAAATAAACACAGTGGGGCTTTGCATTCTCTACATCTTTCAGTGTTTGTGTGTCTGGAGATACCAAGTTGAAAATTACATAGTTTCTGCCCTCAAAAAGTTTTCAATCTAACAACAACGATGTGACATACAAGGCCTTTTCTGCTGATGTACCCCTTTGGTAGTGACTCTCTCTGAGTTTACTAAGCATTTACACTGTACACATACAGACATACATTATGTGTGTATATGCATATGTATATGTATGTAAACAAAAATATATTATATATATGTTATATATAAATTATGTAAAAATATATATTCAAATTAAATTATAAATTATATATAAATAAATATTGACAAATAGATTATAAATATATAGATATATTTAATATAAAAATAAAATAAATATAAACAAAATAGTATATTATATATATAACCAATACACACACAATATATGTACATAGTTGTTTGTATGCCAAGTTCAATTGAAATGTGAACTCCTTGAGGGCAAGGCAGGGAATGTGTTTTTGCCTTTCTTTGTATACCTAGTTTCTGGCACATTGACTGGAACATAAGCCCTTAATAAATGTTTCTTGACTGACCGACAAGAATGACATGAAGTAAAATGGGAAGAAGGGATAAATAAGAGGTTCAGATAGCATGCTATACAATTTTTGAGGAAAGAAAGGTTACTTCTACCCAGAAGGATCAAGAAAGGCTTCTTGGGGGTGGCTAGGTGGCACAGTGACTAGAACAACAGCCCTGGAGTCAGGAGGACGCGAGTTCAAATTTGACCTCAGACACTTAACACAAAACTAGCCATGTGACCATGGGCAAGTCACTTAACCCCAATTGGCCTACATTCCCCTCTCCAAAAAGGAAAAAAAAAGGTTGTTGGTGCCACCTTATATGGGCTTCAAGGAAGAGAAAGATGTAGGAGGAAGTGTTCTTCAGGCATGAGGGAGGCCCACAAAAAAGCAGATTTCAGGAAGGAAGACAGCACAACATTATGATCAGCTAGCAATCCAGTGGGATGGAATGCTAAATGTATAAAGGGAACTAATGTGAAATAGAGCTAGGAAGGTAGGCTAGAATCCAACTGTGAAGGGCTTCAAATACTAGGTCAGGGAAATTGCATCTTGTCCTAGAAGCAATATTTTGTAATATGAGTTTTTGTTTATACCTTAACAGGAGCACTATAGTACAGGTTTAGGTGCCTGTATTCAGGGACTTCTTGCTCTATGTTAGCAAAAGCTCCAACCTGTTTGATTCTTATGGGGCTTTGTGTCTGGGTAAATGATTGTAAAAAGCATCAGGATCACCCTACTTTGCTCAAGCTGAAAGTGCAGAAAATACTTCTTGGCCCAACTCACAGGTAATTGGCATAGAAACTGGAACCTATTCCATTTCCTCCTTGAATGGATTTGCCCACTCTTTGAACAGCTTGATACCTACAGAGAGCACTCCAGGGGTGCTGACCATATTGATGTTGGACTTAGTGCTAAAATCCAAATGGCTTTAGCTGTCTGGAAGCTCAGAATTCCAGAATTCATGTGATGCAGCAGCCTCAGCCTACTCTAGTAGTAAGTGTTACCATCACAGGCATGTGCCACCCCCCTTTTTCATTTTTTTGAAGGGGGTGAACCCAGGGAGAGGCCTAAGAAAATAAAAAGTGAATAAAAGACAAAAAGGAGCAAGGAGAGGCAACTGGACGCTGTAACTGGAACATCCTGCATTTGTTTCTTAGTTCTTATGAGATAAAGAGATCAACCCCTGGCTTTGACATACCCTTAACCCATGATTCTTGCAAGAATATTGATAGTCTCATGACCAATTGAAGATACCTGCCCTCCAAAGTTAAATGACCTCCATGTTGACCATTGAGCAGAGACAGGAGAATCACTGACCATTTCTGTAATCTATCGGCAAAAAAAAATTTCTCCACATTTTTGACTTCAAAATTCTTTGTCTGAAAGCATAATGTCACTATTTTGAATGATTTAGAGGTTTATAGCTGTATCTTTACTTTTATGATATATTGTTGACCTCATCAATGATTTATTTGGAGTTAAATTCTTAACCAGAGTGCCCTTTTAATTATATCAGGTTTATGCAGAATGCTTACTTTCATGCCTAAAGTTATGTTGGTGTGACTGTAATATTTCTCTAGATCAATAAAATGACTTTGGAGTTGTAGTAAAAAAATAAATTCAGCACCCTAGTGTCAACCTGGTTATGAGCTTCTCCAAAGAGAATTGGCCTAGTTGTAAACCAAAGACACAGTCTGTCACAAAACATATATCCGTGTGTGTGTGTGTGTGTGTGTGCGCACATCCAGAAATACCACTCTCCATGTATGTCTCTCTGTATATATGTACACACATACACACACGTGTATATATGTATATATGGGTGTATATATATACACACACACACACACACACACACACACACATACACATACACACAGATACATATTTATGTTAAGCTTAAAGTCAGCTTTTACTCTCTCCTCTTTCACTTTCATCAAGAGGCTTCTTAATTCCTCTTCACTTTCTGCCATCAGAGTGCTATCATCTGCATATCTGAGATTGTTGGTGTTTCTCCCAGCAACCTTAATTTCTTCTTTTGATTCATCTAGCCTGGAATCTCATAGAATGTACTCCGCACATAAGTTAAATAAATAAGGTGACAATATACAGTCTTGTTGTACTCCTTCTTTAATCTTTAACCAAATCAGTTGGTCTACATTCAGTTCTAACTGTTACTTCTTGGTCCACATACAGGTTCCTTGGGAAGCAAGTAAGACAAATTGGCACTCCCAGCTCTTTAAGGGCTTACCACATTGTTTTGTGATCCACACAGTCAAAGGCTTTAGTGTCCTCAATAAAGCAGAAGTAGATATTTTTGTGGAACACCCTTACTTTCTCCATAATCCTGTGAATGTTGGCAACTTGGTATCTAGTTGCATTGCCTCCTTGAAGACCAGCCTGCTCTTCTGGTAATTCTTGGTTCACATGTTGCTGAAGCCTAGTTTGCAGAATCTTAAGTATAACCTTGTTGGCATGGAACATGAACACAACTGTTTGTAGCACCATGCATGAGCAGCTTCCCAAAAGAATGCTTCTGTGAAGAGCTTTTAAGGTTCAGATTGCACAGTATAGTGAACACTCCATTTATTCCATTACAAATCAAGGCAAACATTCACAACAAATCACAATATAATATTCACAACATTACATTTCATCACAGAAAATCACAATATAGTGTTCACAACAGCTTAACATTAGAATGGCTACATAGTTTTCACTACAGTGGCCACAATATTTAGAACAAAGAACAAAAGAATAATCATCTGGTTTCCCTATGGGGGAAAACCCTCCTTACTTAATCATTCGGTCAATTCACAATACAATAATCAATCTTCCACTCATGGAGCAATTATAGATTTACTTAATCAGTCACTTATCTAGCAATCAGTTACTAAATATAATCATTAAAAAAAATACACAAACCCTCCATCCTTTGGTGTCTAGTACATTTCAATTTCATCATCAGTCTGAGGGGAGGTATCTTCTTCATTTTGACTTGGGGTGGTCTCTCGTATTCCCTGGATCCCCTTCCACGGTCCCAGTTCCTATCTGAATCCACCAAACAGTCACCTGGATTCAGAGGCAGACAGCTCCCAGGTTCTCATCCAGTCCTCTGGGCAGTTCTTGGCACGCACTGAAGTTCACAGGGTCCAGCACATCTCAAACCTTTCACCACTTCTGTTGCCAGGAACTCAAGAATCCACCAAGCCACAAACAAACAAAATCTCACCCCTGTTGTGCTTCTTCTGTCCTCCAGCAGTTTGGCTGGCTCTAGGACCCAGAAGGAATCTCAGCCTTCCAGGTGGCAGCAACTTCAGCCTTCACCAGATTCTGGTCTCAAGAAAAACTCCAACTCAGTTCTCAGTCAGCTTGCAGATGTTGGGAGAGAAACTCTCCCTCTCTCCCTCTCGCTCTCCCTCTCCTTCTCAATCTCCATCTCTCTCCATCTCCCTCTCTTTCTCTCTCTCTCCCTCTCTGTCTCTCTCTCTCTCTCTCTCTCTCTCTCTCTCTCTCTCTCTCTTTCTCTCTCTCTCTCTCTCTCCCCCTCCCTCCCCACCCTGCCCTGCTGGCTTCAGTCTCCACAATTCTTCCACCAGCAGCCACCAGGAGGAACATTCCTGATTCTGATTCTCTGTCTCTGGAATTCTTCTTATATACATACACTGGCCTCCTGTCTCAGCCAACCCTCTCCTGCCACGTCACCAACAGGAGACAGAGTTCATGCCCTCTGTTCACACAGGAGACAGAGTTCATACCTTCTGCTTCTTTCACACAGGAGATACAGTTCACACCTCCTTCCTCTTTCACAGCAGTACTTAGCCCTTAGTGACTAAGGACCAAGTACCTGCTAAATTAATTTCCTTACACTCTTCCACAATTTGGCCATTCCTCGGCATTGCCTTTATTTGGAATTGGGATGTAAACTGATTTTATCCAATCTAGTGGCCAATGTTTAGTTTTCCAAATTTGTAGGACTATTGAGTGCAGTACTTTAACAGCTTCATCTTTTAGAATTTTAAATAGCTCAACTGGAATTCCATCTCCTCCACTAACTTTATTGTTAGAAATGCTTCCTAAGGTCCAGTTGACTTCATTCTTCAGGATGTATGGCTCTAGATCAATAACTACACCATTGTGGTTGCCAGTGATGTTAAGATCTTTCTTCTAGAATTCTTTTGTGTGTTCCTGCTACCTCTTTTTAATCTCTTCTGCTTCTGTTAAGTCCCCACCATTTTTGTCATTTATCATGCCCATTTTTGCATCAAACATTTTCTTGATATTTCTAATTTTCTAAAAGAACTCTCTTGTCTTTCCCATTCTATTGTTTTCTTCTATTTCTTTGCATTGCTTATTTAAGAAAATTGTATCTCTCCCTACTGTTCTCTGGAATCCTGCATTAAGTTGGGTATTATTTTTCCCTCTTTCCTTTCCATTTTCCTTTCCCCCCTTTCCTTAACTATTTGTGAAGCCTCATCAGACAGGCATTTTGCTTTCTTGCTCATTGTTTTTTCCTTTGGAATGCTTTTTTGTTGCTTATTCCTGTACAATATTTCAAACCCCTGTGTGTAGTTTTTCAGGTACTCTGTTTACCAAATATAATCTTTTAAATCAATTCCTCACCTATATTTCATATTCTTAAAGGTTGTTATGTAGGTCATTTCTATATGGTCTAATGTTTTTCTCTACTTGATGAAAGTCTGAATTTTGTAATAAGAAGTTCCAGATCTGAATTACACTCGACTTGACTATGCAACAGGCTATGCTACTTTTCCAGAGTCTTGTCTGTATTCTCTACTTCATTTTCTCAAATCTTGTCCTCATTCATAAATACAAGGCTTAAAAATAAAACTTGGTGTCATTTAAATATGGGCTTATTTTAAAATGACTTTCTCTTATCAATTATTTGTTAAATATCTGATTTAT
>CM053582.1:135041822-135058129 GCA_028627135.1 Pseudochirops cupreus | reverse complement strand
TAGTCCAATAATTTTTAAATTGTCTCTCCTGGACCTATTTTCCAGGTCAGTGGTTTTTTCAAGGAGATATTTCACATTGCCTTCTATTTTTTCATTTGTTTGGATCTGTTTAATAGTATCTTGATTTCTCATAAAGTCATCTGCTTCAATTTATTCCACTTTAATTCTGAAGGACTTATTCTATTCATAAAGCTTTTGAGATTCTTTTCCATCTGGCAAATTCGACTTTTGAAGATATTCTTCTCCTTATTGGCTTTTTGGGCCTCTTTTGCCATTTGAATTAATCTATTTTTTAAGGTGTTATTTTCTTCAGTCAGGTTGTTGGTTCTCTTTTCATGATTTTCTTGCATCATTCTCATTTCTCTTCCCAAGTTTTCCTCCAATTCTCTGATTTGGTTTTCAATCCTTCTTAAGCTCTCCTGTGGCTTATAACCAGTCTACATTTTTCTTGGAAGTTTTTGGTGTGGGAGTTCTGACTGTGTTGTGTTCTTCCCCTTCCATGCTTTGATCTTTTGTGTCCCCAAAGAAGGAATCTAAGGTTTGATTTGCTGGGCTTGCTTTGCTTCCTTTGCCTGCTCATGTTGTCAGTCAGTTACTTGGCTTTTGGACTCAGTAGTAAAACTCTGCTTTCAGAGGGGAGAGCTCTGTCCCAAATTTCTGGGGTTTTCGCAGCTGCTGGAGCTATTAGGAGGCCACTGCAGCCCCCACCAACTTTGGTTCACTGAAAACGCAACCCAGGACCATGACCCAAGACCACGATCCTGATCCAGGCAGGTTAAGACAAGAGCATTTAGTCTGTCAGTGATCACTTGGCTCCCCTGCAATCTGCAGGCTGCAAACTCTGAAGCAGCCAAATGTAGGTGGCAGCAGGGCCACCACTTCAGACTGCTTTTAGCTCTGGAGGCAGTTGTCTGGACCCTCTCCCCCAAATTTAGCCAAGTTCCACTGACCTTTCACTTAGTCCTTGTTTCTTATGGGTTTATAGTTTTGGAAACTGTCACAGCTGCCAGTGATCCACTCTCCTGAAAGCTCCAGCCATGGCTTGTTCTGGCTACCCTACAGCTCCAACTATGGGTTCATAGGGTGCTGGTCTCGGCTCCCAAGCACTGCAATGAACCCCTTCCCGTCAGCCTGCTGGGCTGCTTTCAGCAGGAGCTTTGTTGCTCTGTCATTTTGTGGTTTCGGGATCTCTAAAATTTGTTTAGAGTCATATTTTATAGGTATTTTAGGTGGTTATGGGGGAGCCATGGAGTTCTCTTGCTTCCAAGCTGCCATCTTCTTCACTTTATCTTTTTGCTGCATATTCTTATCTATCAAGTAAATAATATTTCCCCACTGTATCTGAAGGTCCGCTGCATTGTTCAGCGCTCCTAAGTCTTTTGAAATTTTACAGCCTTTACATTATTGTTTTTATTATATTAATTGTTCTCCTGATTTCCAGGTCACTCAAGCAACAAGACTGAAGACTAAACATTTTCTCTCTAACCTCTTCAAAACAGTAATGACACACAACAGATAAAACAATTTTAGTTGTTTCCATTATCTAGGACAACAGGAACCCCAAAACTCATGGAGTAAAAACTTGAACTAATCTAACTAGAGTTCACTTAGCACCAACTTCCCCCAATGACAGTCGTGCTACTGAAACAAACCTGTACTAGGCACCAGATCCACAGGCATGAATCAAACACAACGCTACATGCACACCCTCCTCCATTTTTCCAGTGCCATAGAGACCCAAGTTCCAAACTGGAGAAATTTGCTGAGGCCTAGATAGCAAGCCCCTCTGCAGATTTTTGTACTACAAAAGATACCTGCAGTACAAAGGGTAAACAGAAAAAAAAGAGCAGGATATTTCTTTAGAACTGAAGTAGAACTCAACACCTCACACCAATTCTCCACTCCCCTTCTTCCAGTACCAAAAGATTCAGACCCCATACTACAGAAATCAGCCCACACCCCAAGAGCACCAGTGTGGCAGCTCTCTGAAATAGGTCAAAGAACTGAGGAACAAAGGGAAAGACACAGAATACATAAGTAGGGAGCCATGTAGTATTCCCCTAAGCCTAAGGGAAAGAGCCAAGCATCCAATTGGGCCAGTTCTTTCCTGCTAAAAGTCCCTTGTGGCAGAGACTTAGGCTAACGAATTTCCCAGTAGTGAAGGAGGCTGAGATGCTTTCAGATCCAGCCCCCAGGGAAACCCTGCTCAGAGAGGAGGGAGACAGAAAGTAAATAATAGGGAATAATAAGGGGACTGGGGAATGAAATTACCAAAGCTGTCAGGATGAAGAAAATTCAAAGACCTTCAGCAAAAGCAGATAAGCCAACTGGAAAAATATTAAGAGTAGAAATAAAGATGGCTCCTGATCTAGTAAGCTAGTTCAAACATCTGTGAATACTGGGAGTAGGGTGTAGGAGTTGGGGGAGATTCAACACCTCATGGTATAGAGAATCCTGTGGACTTTGGAGAAATGATGGAAACACAACACATTATTTCTGAATGGTTTAAAAGAACAATGACAATTGTGAGAGCAGAATTGTAGGCCTATACAATGGGGCAAGAGTTGTCTGCAATGATCTAGTTCTTGAAAAGATCATCCTTCCTGCTTTCAGTTGGGTGGGGGTAATGGAAATCCTTGGGCTTCTGATGCCTGGGGGAATAGAAAACTGGATTCAGGGAGGAGATTTCAAGGGAAATGAGGAAAGAAAGGGACCAGTGGAAGGGGATAAGTCAATGGTCAACTGTAGAATCAGGGACATTGTGGTGAGAGGTGTGACCTGCCATGGGGCAGTGTTCCCTCTTTGTCTTTTGCAAGAATTGCCATTTCCTAGGAGTGACACACATCAATAAAAGGACAAGCTCTATAAACCCTTAGCAGAAACTTCTAGGTAGAGGGCAGGGGAAGGGAGAGAACCTAGAATGCATACCTCAGAAGTTTTGATTTCATCAAGAATAGGGAAGTTAGATAAATATAGTATAAGCACATAAATACAAACAATCCATTAAATTAAAAGTGACAGATTGAATAAGAAAACAAAACCCTATAATTCGTTGCTTTCAAGGAGCACATTTGAAATACAAAAGACATTCAGCAAATAAAATTGAGGAGATGAAAAAGTTACTACATATCAAGTGAATCCAAAAAACCAGGAGTTGCAATCATACTGGCCAAAGAAAACCAAAAATGAGAATTCAAAAAAAAAAAAAAGAATAAACATGAAAACTTCATTATGCTGAAAGGAACCATGAACAACAAATGAATATCAATATACTCATATGATCAAAATGTTTTAGCATCCAAATTCATAAAAGAAACATCTGAGGTATAAGAAGGCATGTATAGCAAAACAATAATGATGATAAGAGACTTCAACATCTGTCTTTCAGTTTTGGATAAGTCTAACAGAAAGATAAAAAAAAAGGGAAATGTGAAACTGATCCAATTTCTGGAGAAACAAATCACTTTTGTAGTTTTCTAAATGGAATTGCAAAAGTATATAATTTTTTTTTAGTAACACATGGAACTTTTACAATAATTAGCCACGTATTAAGGCACAGAGATATTGCAAATAAATGAATTTTCCATCAGCATTATGAGGTAATGGTAGAAGATGGTAAGTCCTTGAGAAAAGAATTAAGCTTCAATGTTCTAATTCTTGAATGCCCTAATCTACATGGTTTACATTCATTAAATTAAAACATACAAATATAACTTTAAAGAACAGAGATAAGGCGTGGAACAGGAACTCATTCTGCCTGAGAGGCCAACAGAGAGAAGAAGGAAAGGACTCAAGCACCTATAACCTCTCTTTAGAATTCTACCACCCCTTCATCTTCCACCCCAATCCCTATCATGACTTTAGTGAGTTGTCTTTCTTGCTCTTCCCAAGTCAAAAAACCAAATTCCAAGCAATGCTACATCAAGACAGAGAAACTCTGTACAACTATTTGAAACCAGAAATATCTCCTCTTGAAATTCTTTCAGAGTTCAAGTAAAATAAAATGCCCTTTTAAGAAATACAGGAAGACAGAGCCAAGATGGCAAAGTGAAAGCAGACACTCACCTGAGCTCTCCCACAAAATCCTTCAGCTACTCTGGGGAGTAAATCTGAACAAATTTTAGAGCAGGAGAATCCACAGAGAGAAAGTGTGGTAGATTTCTAGTCCAAGACAACGTGGGGGGTCAATAGGAAGAATCTGTTGCACCTCACTGGGAGAGGAGGCCAGAGGGTGGTGTGGGCTCCACCAGCACAGACTTGACCAGAGAGGAGGCCAGAGCAGACCCTAGCAAACTGAATCACTGGCAGCAATGGCACTTCCCAGACTTTTTAGTGCAGGATGAGAATCTGTCAGAACTGGGTGACAGAGAGGCACAGTCCTACACAGGGCCTGCACACATAGTTTGCAGCAGCTACTGGGGCTATCAGCCCACAGACTGAATATTTGAAAGTCACCTATTTAAAATACCAGGAGCCAAGATGGTGGATTAAACACTAAGTGTTCCCACCCTCTCTTCTTGACCTCTAAAAATCCATGGAATATTGATGCAGGAGAAATCCTGGAATAGTGGAGCCAGAAGAAATGGCATAGCAGTCTTTTAGTTTGAGAGGCTAAGGGGATTAATGGGAAGAGTCCTTATTGCTGTGGCTGAAGGGAACCAGTACAGGAGGCATCCCAGCAAGCCAGCAGCCATGTCAGTGGACCAGTAGGAGATCCTGAACCCCAGGGTAGTGGAGCCAGCAAGTGCCAATACCAGGACCCCAGGCACATTTGCGCAGTCAGGAAAATCAGCAGACAACAATGTGGATGAGCATCCACCAGTGACTGAGCCAACCTATGCTCTAGCACAGCCCTAGGGAAAGAAGAGATCTACAACAACCAGACCATTCCTCCCCGACACCTCACTCTGTGAACTTCAGTATAACACTGGGGAAACACAGAAAGACTGCACCTAGCCTTGGTATGCGCTATCCAATTCCAGCTCAGGTCCAGGTAACCTACATCAATATATAACTTTGAACTCCAAGAATCAGAGGCCACAGCACACAAAGCCAGTAATAAGGCTCCTATCCCGCAGCGCAAGAAGTGTGGGACAGAACCTCCTGTGCCCCAGAAGCAGAGATCCACTTTAAAAGTCAGGAAAAAAAAAAGCAATCACAATGAGCAAGAACCAAATTAGAAAAGCAAAGACTATAGATTCTAATTATGGGGACAGGGAAGATTAAAACATGAATTCAGAAGAGGACAGCATTGATGTTATACCCACATCTGAAATCTCAAAAGGGGATATGAATAGGTCTCAAGTCCAAAAAACATTCTTAGAAGAGCTCAAGAAGGATTTTAAAAGTCTAATTAGAGAAATAGAAGAAAAATTGACCGGTTCTTTTAAAAATACAATTGACAAAATGGAAAAAAAAAGTCATGGAAGAAAACAAATCCTTAAAAAGTACAGTTGACCAAATGAATAAGGAGGTGCAAAATCTAATTGAAGAAAATAACTCCTTAAAAAGTAAAATTGGCCAAATGGAAAAGGAGGTACAAAAGCTAGCCAAAGAAAACAATTCATTAAAAATTAAAAATAGGCAAGTAGAAACTAATGACTCTATGAGGCATGAAGAATCAGTCAAACAAAATCTAAAGAATGAAAACATAGAAGAAAATGTAAAATATCTCATTGGAAAAACAACTGACCTGGAAAAAAGATCCAGGAGAGATAATCTAAGAATTATTGGTCTACTGGAAAGTCATGATGAAAAAAAGAGCTTAGATAGTATTTTCAAGAAAATCATCAAGGTAAACTGCCCAAGGTCCTAGAACCAGATGGTAAAATAATCATCAAAAGAATCCACTGATCACCTCCTGAAAGAGATCCCAAATTGAAAATGCCAAGGAATATTGTAGCCAAATTCCAGAATTATTAGGTCATGCAGAAAATACTGAAAGCAGGCAGAAAGAAACAATTCAAAAACTGTGGACCTGCAGTGAGGATAACAGAGGACCTTGCAACTTCTACACTGAAAGATCAGAAGGATTGTAATATAATGTTCTTTAAGGTAAAGGAACTTTGACTAGAACCAAGGATCAACTATCTGGTAAAACTGAGTATAATATTTCAGGCAAGGAGATGGACATTCAATGAAATAAAGGACTTTCAGATCTTCCTGATGAAAAGACCAAAACTCAATGGAAAATCCGATCTTCAAATATAAGACTCAAGAGAGGCATAAAAAGGTAAACGGGGAGAAAATTAAAAACAAACATTTTATTCAATAAGGGTGAACTGTTTATATCCCTAAAAAGAAGGATAATATTTGTAAATCTTGAGAATTTTATTTTTATTATGACATTTAAAAGGGTCATACATAGACAGAGGGTGTAGGCATAATTTAACTGATATGATGATAAAAACCTAATTAAGGAGTGCAAAGGATTTATAATGGGAGAAGAGGAAAGGAGGAGGCAAAAAAGGGTAAATTACATCACATGAAGAGGCATAAAAACATATTATAGTAGAAGGAAAGAAGAGAGAAGATGAGAATTGTTTGAACTTTACTCACATCAGATTTGATTCAAAGAGGGAATAACATACTCAGTTAAGAATAGAAACATAACTTGCCCTACAAACAGTTTGAGGGGAAAAGGAATAGAAAAGGGAGGGGATCTGATAGAAGGGAGGGAAGATTGAGGGAGGTAGTGGTCAAAAGCAAAGCAAAACTCTTTTATGGAGGGTAAGAGAGTAAACAGAAAGGAAATACAATGGAGAGAAAGACACAGATAGTTATCATAACTGTGAATGTGAATGGGATGAACTCTCCCACAAAACAGAAGTAGATAGAAGAATGGATTAAAAATCATAATCCTACAATATGTTGTTTACAAGAAACACATTTGAAACAGAAGGACACACACAGAGTAAAGGTAAAAGGCTAGAGTAGAATATATTAAGCTTCACAGACAACTTGGAAATAAATTTTGCAACCAAGGTCTCTGAGAAAGGCCTCATTTCTAAAATATATAGAGAACTGAATCAAATTTACAAGAATACAAGTCATTCCTCAGTTGCTAAATGGTCAAAAGATATAAACAGGCAATTTTCTGAAGAAGAAATTAAAACTATCTATAGTCATGTAAAAATATTCTAAATCACTATTTATTAGAGAGATGCAAACAAAACAACTCTGAGATACCACATCATACCTCTCGTATTAACTAACATAACAAAACAATAAAATGATAAATGTTGGAGAGGATGTGGGAACGTTGGAACACTGATTCATTGTTGGTGGAGCTATGACCTGATTCAACCATTCTGGAGAGCAATTCAGAACTATGCCTGAAGAGCTCTAAAAATGTGCTTACCCTTTGACCCAGCAATACCACTTATAGGGCTATATCCCAAAGAGATCATCAAAATGGGAAAAGGACCCACAAATACAAAAATATAGCAGCTCTTTTTGTGGTGGCAAAGAACTGGAAATTGAGGGGATGCCCATTAATTTGGGAATGATTAAACAAGTTGTGCTATGTGAATGTAATGGAATACTATTGTGGTATAAGAAATGATGAACAGGTGGACTTCAGAAAATCCTGGAAAGACTTATATGAACTGATGCTGAATGAAGTGAGCAGAACCAAGAGAACATCATTCACAGAGACAGCCACAGTGTGTGATGACTGATTTTAATAGACTTAGCCCTTCTCAGCAGCACAAGAATCTAAAACAATTCCAATGGTATCATAATGGTAAATGCCATCTACATCTACAGAAAGAATTATGGAATTGGAATGCAGTGTGAAGCAGACTATTTTCTTTTTTGTTTTGTTTTTTTTCTTTCTCTTATTCTCTCCCATTCATCATAATTCTATGCAACATGACAAATGTAAAAATATGTTTAATAGGAATGTATGTGTAAAACCATATCATATTACGTGCTGTCTTGGGGAAAGGGTCGGAAGGGAGGGTGAGGAAAATTTTAAAATTATGGAAATGAATGTGGAAAACTAAAGCTAAATTAACAAATTTTAAAAAAAGAAATGCAGTTACTCTTTCATAATATATAATACATATATATGTATGTAAGTTAGTATGTATACCTACACACATATATACACACATATACACATGTGTGTGGGTATGTGTGGGTGTGTGTAGGCAAGTCATATGTTCTGAACAATAGAGTTTCATCTCCCAGCCTTCATTGCTCCCTCTCAAAGAGGTAACCCTCATAAAAGGAATTATCTAGAGCATCCTGAATCGTATAGTATATGTAACTTTTCTTTGATTATCTTAAGGTACTTTATTTTTTAGATATTCTCTATCTTTATCCCCGATTAGTTTACAATGATTTCTGATATGGTCGCAAATATCAAATTACTTTTATATCAACCACTTTAATTGATATTTCTTAATATTTCAAAGGAAGACAAAATAGATCAAGCAGTACCTTACTTATTTTATCCCAATTATAAATCATAGAAATATTCTCTGGAAAAAAGATGTGCCTCAGAAGTTGCAAATGCTTTTTGAAAATGGCCTGATTGTTCCTTTACAAAGCAGAATATAGATACCTTCATGTCAAAAATCTGTTGACATAAATTTTTAAACATCTTTGCTCTGGGAGAGAAAATACATAATACTACTACACTATAAGAAATGATGAACTTAATGGTGTCAGGAAAACATGAATAGACTTGCACAAAATAATGAAGAGCAAAATGAGTAGAGTCAAGAGAATAATGTATACAGTAACAGCAATATTGTTTTAAGAACCACTTTGAGTGAGCAAGTCATTTTGACTGTTATAAATACCCAAATTAACTACAAAGGACATATGTAGGAAGATACTATCTGCATCCAGAAAAAAAAACACTGAAAAATAGATGTATCGAACACACACACACACACACACACACACACACACACATGTTTGTGTCTAATGGTAGTCATTTCTAGGGTGGGGAGAAAGGAAGAAAAAAGAAATTTACCTGATGATGTTACTATATATTTAAAAGGAATAGCAAATTGTAAATAATAGACTTGCAGTTTCACATAAAAAAAATTAACTACAATTGCCTGAATGAAGTAATTAAAGATCGTGTCTAATATTTTCCACATTCCTTACCCAAATTGAGCGGTAATTATAAATCATTTCTGTGGTCAGCTAGGTGGTGGAATGAATAGAGCGCTAGACCTGGAGTCAGGAAAACCTAAGTGCAAATCCAGTCTTGAACACTTACTACTGTGTGACCTTAGGCAAGTCATTTAACCTCTGTCTGCTTCAGTTTTGTCTTCTACAAAATGGAGAAGATAACAGTATCTACCTCCCTGGATTGTTATATCAAATGAGGTAATATTTGTAAAGTACTTAACACAGTGCCTGACACATAGTAGGTGGTAGGTAAATGTTGGTGTCTTTCTCCCTCCTTTTTCCATGGGAGACAGAAATTATTCACTCTATTCCCTTTGCAAAAACACACGAGTAGTTCTATAGTTCTTAATATTGTTTGCCTTCAGTCAAAATCATCTAAAAAGGAGAGAAACAGTAGAAAAAGAATGGGACAGATCTATCATTAATCAATTAAATATTAATTAAGTTCTATATTCTAATTCTTTAATAAATGCTTGTTAAATTGATTAAATTCCTTTGTCAGGGTACTTCAAGATCAACATGGCAATGTAAACCATAATTTCTGTGTTGGTACCTGAGAAGAGAGACCAACAGAAATTTGTACAGACTGCTTATGGTATGAATGAGAGCTTGTTATCTCTTGGGGCGGGGGTAGAGAGGGAAATAGATTTTTAAAACTTGGCTTATATTTACTGGTTTTTTAGTCAGTGTGTTTAAATGAAATCTTAATTCCTTTTTAAGGAAAAATGCAAACTATATTATGTCCCTGAAATGAAATCTTAATGGAAGAATAAACCAGAGATTTTATGAGAGGAGTCTCGAAGATGAACCTTGGGTCAGCAGTCTCAGAGACTAGGGACCAAATGATACATAAGCTACATTATCATAAAAAAGACTTTTTTACTCAAGGCCATCTTCATAAAATTTCCCTCTAATCCAAGAAAAAATACTTATTAAAGACCCAGAGCATACAAAGCATAGGGAACTTATCTTCTGTGGCTACAAACACATATTTGAAGAGCTTAACACAATTCTAAGAGGATATACTAATCCAAATGGCAAAGAAGGTTTTAAGGAGCTATGATTGTGGATACTTTAAGTTAGTTCTAAAATCATCCAGTGTGTCAACTTCCCAGGACATCCAGTACCCTTTTCCTGAAGGGTCTGAATTCCATTTCACCTGATATTCAGTACCTGAATCTGGTGATTGATTCTATTTTCATTGAACATTCTATGCAAAATCTGTCACTACAAAATTTAAAGTGCAATATATTTCTAATAAATGCAAAGTAAATTTTGACATTGACTTCTCTGCCATAGTAGGAAAAAGAACATCTGCCTTACCAGGTTTTCTAGTAGCTACATTTTAATGCTATTTTTAAAATATACTAGAAACTGGCTTGATGCTTGGGATATATAATAAATACTTCTCCTTATCAAGTGGTCAAAAAGCAGAAGAAAATGCAGTAAAAACTAGTAACCCAGATAAAAACCATTTTGAACTGTACTATTGCATGTATTTTATTATACTGTACATTCCCTATATACACAATCACATGAGGGATACTCAATACCCCCAATGTAACAAAAACTGAATAACTTTATAACTTTTCAACCCTTTGCTACTACCTTATTTACCTCTTTCTTACTCTACTTATTCCCCATAACATTCCAAATATCTTCATCTTTCTCAAAACTTCCCAAACCCTCTCTTCCTCACCCTACTTTGACCAGGAAGATCAAAAACCTCTCCTGAACTATCTCTTTTCTGGTTTCCAATCCTGGTTTTGTCACTTACTACTTGTATGACCTTGAGTAAGTCATTTCATATCCAGGGGGCCTCAATTTCTCAATCTGTTGAATATGAGAGTGAGACCAGATAATCCTAAATCTATGATCAAGAATCCTATGAATCCTATCTCTTCCCTGTCTGAAAATGGACTAGATGACCTTTAAATTCCCTTCCACCTCTAAATCTATTATCCCATGATCTCACAAACCAGATCTTCTCATCTATAAATGGTTTCAACTCTAGGGAACAAGATGATCTTCATTTTCCTACTTTAAGCCTTGCACCTGACAAATACACAAATACTGATATTATCACCATGGCCAATTCACTTAATCTCTCAGTGCTCAAGAAAAATAGGGAAAAAGAAGAAGCAGTTGTCTTCATCCTCCAAGTCTTCACCTTTTGCTTTTACTCTGGGAATAGTAATTAATTCAGTATTATCACTGGTACTGGAAAAGTTCTGACAATCCATTTCCTTGTAGCTCCATTCATCATTCCTATGGCTGTATGGCTAAAGAGAGTAAAACTCTCTTCCTTGGTCACTTCCACTACTAGAAAACTCCTTGCGGACAAGAAATGCTTTACTGTTGTATTGGTACCCCTACCACCCAGCCTAGCACCAGGTACATATTGGGCTCTTAATAAAATATTCATTCATGCTGTTCCCTTCAGCTGGAGTGACTAAAGCAAAGATAAATCAAACAGTTATGAAGCTAAATGAAAACTGGGAAAGAACTCCCCAGTAAGGGGAGGGGGGGGAAGTCAGGAAATGTTTTAAAAGATAGAATCCAATAACACAGTCAAATAAAATGCTAGACTAAAATTAATCACATCATATCCAGACCATGAAGAGTGAGAGGGGCACTCATGATACTGGATAAAGCAAGCAGTAGGCACTTAATAAATATTTATTCCTTTCCCTTTCTTCCCCTTATTAACAACGAAAAATGAATAAATAATATTTTTCATGCCATTTGGTCCTCTCTAGAATTCTGATGGGTGTTATTATTATCTCTATTTTATGGTTGAGGAAACTGAGGTTGATAGAGGTTAAGTGGCTTCTACAGAGTCATACAGTGAATGTCTGAGGCTATATGGGAATTCAGACTATTCTGATGGCAGGCTCAGAGATCTATGCACTTCTCTACCCAGCTGCCTTCTACAGTGAGGAGTGATGAGAGGGAGAGATAATAAATGCTAGTACAATTGAATAAATACATGTTATCTTCTCTATTAGAATGTGAGCTTCTTGAGGGCAGGTACTGTTTGTGCTTTTCTTTCTATCTCTAGAACTTAGCACAGTGCCTAATAATTGTTTAATAACTGCTTGCTGATTTTGCTTGTGAAAATATATAAATAAATTTTAATTGACTCAGGGCACTAAGGTTTATGACATTGGGACCTAGTGGTCCAAAAAATAAAAAGCATCTAAGTTGGAGTAGTTCCTCCTCAGGTTAATGACCAGCAGACCATTGTAGAGAATATAGAAGCAGTGAAGCTACTTCCAAATAAATCAATCCTGTATATTTTATTTAATATCTTTTCCTTATTGTGGCTAACTAAAAATCTAAACTAAAAACAGTCTTTGTATATGTTTACCCAACTCTCAGTCTAATAACTGTGATGCCACTCTATTGGGTACCACTTCAGAGATGGAGAACTTTTTGTCCTACATTTCCTGTGGTCATCTTGTCCCTGAGCTCTTCCGGTGACTGGTACTTCTTGTTTATCATTATCTTGCCTTCCCCTACAACATCACCCATGTGACCCTAAAGGGAGGCTTCTATTTTGTGGTCACTTTGTCTGAGTGACCTGGACAGTTCACACTTAACTTGCAAATATAAGCCCTATTTCTCAAAAACAGCTTAAAATGAATGTAAATCTTATATACATATAATATTGATTTATAAATCATGTTAATAAAGAATGTTCATGTTTCCATGCAAGATGAGTCCATGATATAAATGAAAACACCTAACATCCCAACTAGAATCTGTAGTTACAAAATATAAAAATAAAATCAAAATGCCTAACAAAAAAGCCCCACAATCTTCATTTTAAAAGATATTTACCTCTCAGCATTTACATAGAGAGGCAAAACTGACAGCTTAGATTTACTGAATATCTATACAATGCATTTAAGATTCTCAAAGGAGCCTTTACACATTCAGGCTTATCACTTACCAAAACAATCCTTTACCAAGGAACTGAAATCCACAGAGTAGCTGAATTTCACATGGAAACATTTCATTTTTAAAAGATATACAGAAGCAACAATAGCTCTTAGTTTTCTTAGGAAAGCCCCACTGATTACAAGAACTAATATTCCATTTTTCATAAGTATTACGGAAATAAATGTCAGCATTAGCTATAGTTTCAGGGATTCTCCCTCAAGGTCTAGACTCTTTTTATTACAGCAAACAGTGTTAGTTTCACACTTAGGAAGTGTTGGCAAGACTCTTTGCAGTAGAAATATCTCTACACCTCAAGTAGACAAGATTCCTCCATAATCTGATTCCCATCTACATTTCCATTTTTTTCCTATTCTTCATACACTCTATCTTCCATTCAAACTGATCTTCTCTCCTTGCTCTTTCTGCCCAGAAAACTCCCATTCTCACCTCTGTGCTTTCATATGATAGTCCCTCATGATGCAACAAAAGTACTCTGTAAATTGTAGAGGGTTATACAAATTTGAATTTGTATTTCCAGATAACTGACCAAACATGTAGTTTTGCTCTCAAATGGCCAGGCTCTGCCTAACAATGCATATAAAATTACGAAGCTTGAAAGTATAATGCCAGGAATTGTGTAGAAGAAAGATTAGATTCCACCCATGTACCCAAATGAGAAATTAAAACTCCCTGCATGATTGGAAACAGTTTGTGGCTGATGGAATTAAAAGAACAGATTGAATTGTTTAATATATCTCAATGTTCATGTGGTATAGAAAATCCTTGGGCTTGCAGCTGCATAACTCAGCAGGAAATCTAGTCAGGCATGGCTAAAGAAAGCAAATTTAGAAAGAGAAATAGGAGCCATTCCCTTTGTCTCTAGAGTATTCCTTTCTCAAGCTTGTTTGGTACTGCGTGCACTGCACTGCCAGTAATTAAAATATTATTTTAATAAATTACTCAATAACAAAATAATTAAAACATCATGGCTGCAGATCTTATTCCTCCTTGAATTCTCATTAATCTCATCTCTGATTTTCAGAGTGCTTCTTCCCAGCAAAAAGGAAAATCAAATTCATATGACTAGAGTAAAGTCAAACTCTTTGAAGTTAGAAGGATGTGAAGACACGCTGGTGTCTGTTTTAATACAACAGCTGAATTAGGGCATTATATACATCCCTAACATCTGTTTCTTCAGTTTTACCCTACATTAACCTTACTATAAACTAGGCCCATAGAGCCTAGACATTGCAGTACCATTATTCATTGCTTTAGATGATTTAGAGCTAGAAGGAATTTAGAAGTCATCTAATCTGACACCCACATTTTAAGCATAAGAAAATTGAGGCTTCAAAAGATGAAGAGAGCTGCCCACAGTCACACAGGTAGCAAGTGGCAGAGCCAGGAGTATCTTTCCTCCTAAACCCTACTCTCCTCCACCATCTTCCCTATTACTGTAGAGGACAACACCATCCTCCTAGTCCCAGGCTCACTACTGTAAAGCCAGGCGTGAGCAGCTTTCCAGAGGACTGGTGTTGTGAACAGCTTTCCAAGTTCTGATTACATAATATAGTGAGCTCTCTATTTATTCAATAAAAATTAGAGCAAAAAATTCATAGAAAATCAAGGTACAGAATTCACAATGTTACAACTTATCACAAAAAATCAAAATACAGCACTCACCATGTCACAACTCAACAACTTATCACTAAAATGGCCACACAGTTTTCACCAAAGTGGTCACATAGTTTTAAACAAAGTACATTCATTTAGTCAGTAACAAAATCCTTAATTCAATCACAAAGTATAAAAGTCAAAGTTCTCCATCTCTAAGTCACAGTAAATCACAATCTTCTCAGTCAGTACACAGTATCCAAGTAAAATCTTCTTTCACTTTGACTCAAGGCTGGCTCTCAGCTTCCATGGTTCCTCTTCCATGGTCCCAGCTCCAACTGTCACCTGGGGTCAAAGGCAGGCAGCTCCCAGTTCCTTGTCCAGCTCCTTGTCCAGTTCTTTGTTCAGTTCCGATTCCATACAGAAGCTCACAGTGTCCAGTCCACCTCAAGTCCTTCACAGTTCCTGTTTCTGGGAAGGCAAAGCTTAGCAGAGCCACAGCAATATTTATACACATTGCAGGCACCATCATCAATTCACTATCTGCCTGTGAAATCAACTCAGACCCACCAACAAGGTCTGAGAACTCAACACAAATAATCAATATAGAAATCAACACAGCCCCACAAACAAGGTCCAAGAGGTCAGCACAAATCATCAGTAAAGTCCCAGAACCTCCAAAACCCTCCTCCAGGACTTCTGTAAACATACAACCAGAAAATCCTCTTTCAGGGCTTCCAGTAAGGTCCCGGGGCTTCTGTACAAAGTATCACAAACCAACATCAACACAGACAGAACAGACAAACAGAGTGCTAGCATACCACAAGTTTTCTCCTTCTTGACTCTGCTACCACAAGAGTCTTCTTCTCAGTTCTGCTGTCTTTACCCTGGTCCTCTCCTTATATGTGGTCATTAACTCCTCCCCTTCCTGTTGCAGGAGTTCATGAGTTCTAGGGTTCACAAGTTGTGAGGTTCATATCTGCTGTTTCTTAACAGACTTGATACAAGGCTCAAAAGAATCTTGGTTTGTCTTTTTTTTTCAAAACAAGGGGTTAATTCAATAGCTGAAACAAGGTGTGAACTACTTCTGTGCTTGCCATTATAACGACATAGGAATCATTCTGGATTCCTCACTATCTCTCACACACACATTCTATATCCAAGCTGTTGCCAAGGCCTCTGCAACAGCTCTTGAATATGTGCACTCCTCTCCTCTGACACTGCCATCACTTTAGCACAGGCCATCATCACCACATGCATGGATATTGCAATAGACTGCAGTGGGTCTTCCTGCCTCTCTCTACTCCAATCCATTTTCCTAAAGCTCAAGTTCATGATCATGTCACTTCCCATAAAATTATGCTTGGCATTTAAATCCTTTCATAACCCAGCCCTCCACCTAACTGTATCAGCAATGCAGTATTCACAATGCCTACAGTAACTATAAATATGCTGATATAGTTATTAATCACAAAATGGAACAGGCTCTCTACATAAGAAATATAGATAGTGCATTCATTTAAATACCAGAAAACTGAGTCCCAAAACCAGAAAGTCAAAGCCAACCCAGTAGTGATGAAGTTGGCACATGTGGTCAA
>CM053582.1:135022466-135041322 GCA_028627135.1 Pseudochirops cupreus | reverse complement strand
ACACACACACACACACACACACACACATACACATACATACATTTATATTCCCTTCACCTATCCTCGTACTGAGAAAAGTTTCATAAGTTACAATTATCATTTTTCCATGTTGGCATGTAAATAGTTCAACTTTGATAAGTTTCTTATGAATTCTTTTCCATGTTTACCTTCTTATGCTTCTTGTATTTGAATGTCAAATTTTCTATTCAACTCTGTTTTTTTCATCAAGAAAGCTTGAAAGTCCTTTATTTCATTGAATGACCAGATTTTCCCCTGGAACATTATACTCAGTTTTGCTGGGTAGATGATTCTTGGTTTTAATCCTAGCTCTCTTGATGTCTGTAATATCATATTCCAGGCCCTTCAGTCCTTTAATGTAGAAGCTGCTAGATCCTGGGTTATCCTGATTGTGTTTCCACAGCATTCAAATTGTTTCTTCTTGGCAGCTTTTAATATTTGCTCCTTGATCTGGGAACTCTGGAACCTAGTTATCACATTCTTAGGAGTTTTCTTTTTGAGATCTTTTTCAAGAGGTGATAGGTGAATTCTTTCAAGTTCTATTTTGCCTTCTGGTTCTAAAATATCAGGGCAATTTTTCTTGAGAATTTCTTGAAGATGATTTCTAGGTTCTTTTTTTGATCATGGCTTTCAAGTAGTCCAATAATTTTTACATTGTCTCTCCTGGATCTATTTTCCAGGTCAGTGTTTTTTTTTAATTAATTTGTTCATTTACTTTCAGTTTACAAGCTTCAGTTCCACAATCCCTTGAGTTTCAAATTTTCTGCCCTCCTTCTCCCCACCCCCCACCCTCACCTATGGCGGCATGCAACCAAGTATAGGATCTACTAATCCCTTCATGTTGGACATTACTCTGGTTGTACAGAAGAGTTATAACCAATGGAGTGAACAATGGGAAAGAAGAAACATGGAAAAGAATGATAGCATGTAGATTGCATCAGTCTCCTTTTAAACTCTGTTCTTTCTAGATCTTTCTCTGAATGTAGATATCTCCTTCCACTCAGAGACTTGTAGAATTGTCTTATAACCATGCATTGCTGAGAAGAGTCTAGTTTATCAAAGTTGGTCATCACACATATGATGTGTCTGTGAGTGTGTACAAATTTTTCCTGGTTCTGCTCTTCTTACTCAGCATCATTTGTATAAGCCTCTCCAGGTAAATATGAAGTCCATCTCCTCCCCGTTTGTTATAGCACAATAGTATTACATTACATTCATATACCACAACTTGTTTAGCCATTCCCCAATTGATGGGCATCCCCTTAATTTTCAGTTTTTTCCACCACAAAGAGAGCTGTAACAAATATTTTTGTACATATGGGTCTTCCTCCTACTTCTATGATCTCTTTGGGATACAACCCCAAAAGTGGTATTACTGGATCAAATTGTATGCAAATATTTATTGCCCTTTGGGCATAGTTCCACATTGCTCCCAAGAATGGTTGAATCAGTTCACAACTCCACCAACAATGCATTATTGTTAAAATTTTTCCACATCTTCTCCAGCATTTGTCATTTTCCTGTTTTGTCATCTTAGCCAATCTAACTGGTGAGATGTGGTATTTCAAACTTGTTCTGATTTGCATTTCATGAGTCAATAGTGATTTAGAACATTTTTTTCATATGCTTATAGATATCTTTAATTTCTAACTCTGAAAATTGCTTGTTTGACCATTTATCAATTGGGGAATGACCTGTATTTTTATAGATTTTACTTAATTCCCTATATATTTTAGAAATGAGGCCTTTATCAGAGACACTGGTTGTAAAAATTCTTTCCCAATTTCCCACTTCCCTCTTAATCTTGGTTACATTGGCTTTTTTTGTACAGAAACTTTTTAATTTAATGTTATCAGGATTATTCATTTTGCATTTTATAATGCTCTCTAACTCTTCTTTGGTCATAAAGTCTTCCTGACTCCATAAATCTGACAGGTAAACTATTCCTTGCTTCTCCAGATTACTCACAGTATTGGCCTTTATACCTAGAACGTGTACCCATTTAGACTTGACTTTGGTATACGGCATTAGATGATGGTCTATGCCCAGTTTCTGCCATACTATATTCCAATTTTCCCAGCAGTTTTTGTCAAATAGTAAGTTCTTATCCCAAAAACTGGGGTCTTTGTTTTATCAAATAGTAAGTTCTTATCCCCAAAACTGGGGTCTTTGTTTTATCAAACAGCATATTACTTTAATCATTGACTACCAAGTCTTTTGTACCCAATCTATTGCATTGATCCATTCTTCTATTTCTCAGCCAGTATCAAGTAGTTTTGATGACTGCTGGTTTATAATACAGATTAAAATTTGGAATGGCTAGGCCACCTTCCCTAGCATTTCTTTTCATTAATTGCCTGGATATTCTGGACCTTTGGTTTTTCCAAATGAATTTTGTCACTATTTTTCTAGCTGCATAAAGAAATTTTTTGGTAGATTGATTGGTATGGCACTAAATATATAATTTAATTTGGGTAAAATTGTCATTTTTATTATATTAGCTCTACCCAGCCATGAGCAATTGATGTTTGTCCAATTAATTAGATCTGATTTTATTTGTGTGAAAAGTGTTTTGTAGTTGTGTTCATATAGGTACTGGGTCAGTGGCTTTTTCAATGAGATATTTCACATTGACTTCTATTTTTTTCATTTCTTTGGATCTGTTTAATAGTATCTTGATTCCTCATAAAGTCATTTGGTTCCATTTGCTCCACTCTAATTGTGAAGGAATTATTCTCTTCAGAAAGCTTTTGAGATTCTTTTTCCATCTCACAAATTCAGCTTTTTAAGGCATTCTTTTCCTCATTGGCTTTTTCGGCCTCTTTTGCCATTTGAGTTAATCTATTTTTTAAGGTGTTATTTTCTTCAGTCAGGTTGTTGCCCCTCTTTTCATGATTTTCTTGCATCATTCTCATTTCTCTTCCCAATTTTTTCTCCACTTCTCTTATTTGGTTTTCAATATCCTTCTTAAACTCCTCTGTGGCTTATATCTAGTTTACATTTTTCTTGGAAGCTTTTGGTGTGGGAGTTTTGACTGTGTTGTCTTCCACCTATTTCCTGCTTTGATCCTTTTTGTCCCCAAAAAAGGAATCTAAAGTTGGATTGCTGGGCTTATTTTGCTTCCTTTGCCTGCTCATGTTGCCAGGCAATTACTTTACTTTTGGGCTCTGTAGAACTCTGCTTTCAGAGGGGAGGGCTCTGTCCCAAATCCCTGGGATTTTCACAGCTGCTGGGGCTATTAGGATGCTGCCATCTCTGCAGCCCCCACCAGCTTTGACTCACTGATCACACACCTCAGGACCACCACCCAAGACCACAATCCTGATCCAGGCAAGTTAAAGCAAGAGTGAATGATCACTTGGCCCCCCTGCACTCTGCAGGCTGGAAGCTCTGAAGCAGCCACATGGAGGCAGCTGCAGGATTGTTGCTTCTGCTGCTTTCTTGCCCTGGGAGCATATGGCTGGACCTTCTCCCCCAAGTTCCACTGACCTTTCACTTTGTCCTTGTTTCTTATGGGTTGATAATTTTCAAAACTCCCACAGCTGTCAGTGATCCACTCTCCAGAAGGCTCCAGCTGCAGCTTGTCCTGGCCACCCTGAGGCTAACGAGTTTCAGGCAGGCTCTACTCCCAGCTTGCTGTGATGAGCCCTTCTCATCCACCTGCCAGGCTGCCTTCAGTGGGAGCTTTGTTTCTCTGGCATTTTGTGGGTTCTGGAGCTCTAAAATTTGTTTAGAGTCATACTTTATAGGTATTTGAGGTGATTATGGGGGGGAGGTCACAGTGTTCTCCTGCTTCTATTTGGCATCTGGGCTCTCCCCCTCCTGTATGTTTGTTCTTGCTATAGCTTTAAAGTAAATATTTCTCTGTAGTAGCTAATCTGATGTCAAATGGTTAAATTGAACTATAGCACTTGTTACTGGGCTCATAAAATGAGTGGAACACAATCAGTGTGAGATTGAGTCAATGGTTAAGGAAAGAGATCCACCCCCCCAATCCCTGAGGTTATCAGGCCACCTTGGTAGGATAAGGAAGGTAATAAAATGTAATAGACTTGGCCATGAGAAAGTGGGGCCAGAAGTAAATCTCTGTGTTTATGTTTACATAGTATATAAACACATACACACACACACACACACACACACACACACACACACATGCATGACAGCTAGCTGTTGCAGTGACTAGCGTTCTGGGCCTGGAGTCAGGAATATCCAAGTATAAATCGGGTCTTGGACATTTGCTCTCTGTGTGACCCTGTATAAGTTACTTAACCTCTATCTACCTCAGTTTCTTCAAGTATAAAATAGGTATCATAATAACACCTGCCTCGTAGGGTGATTGTGAGAAATAAATGAGACAATATATGTAAAGCTTGGCACAATGTCTGGTACCTTGTAGGCTCTCAGTAAATGGTTGTTCTCTTCCTTTATCCTTCCCTCCCTATGTGTATGTGTCTCTTTGTGTGTATAATATATATTACACACATATACACACACACATAAATAACATATACACACATATAAAAACACACCCATTTGCACATACATATAAACAAACCCTTAATATATAGAGACGTGTGTACTTGTATGTGTTTATATAATATTCACGAGAATAGGCAACATGTCTTACCTGAACTTTGTCTTGCGCTAGATCTAAGCACAGTTCTCTGCACACATCAAGTAAACACTGTTGAATTACATACAGTGGACTACATGACTTAATTCTCCAGAAAAGGATCTAGGAAGCTTATATTTGCCTCCTCAAGCCTATAACTCCCTCTGGGTTCCTGACAAACACTACTCTAGCTGAATGGTTTCAAAAAGATCTCTGCTAAAGTGATTGTGGTGATTAATCCCAAGAACTGCTGGTAACCAGGGTAATTGATGCAGCTTCAACCAGGGTCATTGTTTGTGAGATAAAAATAAAATGAATCGAAGTGCCTATCTCAGACATGGGTAAAAGCGTAACAGCTCAGCCACTTTTCAGTTAGGAAAAAAGAAAACTGCTTCTTGACAGAATAATAATTTAGAAAATTTTGGGAAGTAGTGGACTGCAAACAGGTGCAGTTTTTTTTAGAAAAAAAGCATCTCTACATTAAGCAGCATTTTATAAATTGGCTGTCAAACCTAGTATATTGTTTTTAGATTGAATATGGCTAATTGAAATAGGACAATTTTTTTTAAGAAGAAAGGTACCTGAACTTAGATGAATTTGCAATGGAAAAAAAAGAGGATGAAAAATACATGCCTCCTCTCAGTAAAGTGGTGGGGGCCCATGGATGAAGAATGTTGCAGTTTTTCACAAGTATTTGTCTTGTTAATTGATTTTGCTTGAATGTTTTTATTCCTTATCAGGGAGGGTTCAATGGTGAGTGGGAGGTGAGAAAAAAGTAATAAAAAAGGAAGGAAAGAAGGGAAAGAGAGAAAGTGGGCTACCTGCAATTACCTAAAAAAATCCCTATTCTATATTAATGTAGGAATAAAGAAAGAGAGAGAAAAACCTAGGAAGTAACTATGAATCTTTTAAGGCACTCAAATGCCCACCATTAGTGGTTGATGAATGGATGAATGAGATCCCCACCATCACTCTCTACTACCTAATGAAACCACACAAAGGAAACAGGCTTGGTAGAATCATTTGAGGAGGGTAAGATCTTGTTTGATTCTATTAGGACACAAGGAAGAGATGTCAGATATGTAGAAAAAGTGAGAAATCCACCCCATCCACCAGTCCTCAAGGGTTCCACCTTTGGTTGCTAAGAAAACTTCAAAGCTGCTAGTGAAATATCACCATGCCAAACAGTTTTTTTCATTTACCTATTGTGGGGGTGAGGAGGTGATTAGTGTTGAGCTTCTGCATCTGGAGCTAAGTGACTAGACTACTTGTTCTTACCAGTCTCAGATACAGTGTAATAATCGCTATAGTACATCTGTCAATCCAGCATGCAGGTGTCCCAAGGGAAACCCAGGGAAGACCAAAAAAAACCAAAAAAACCAAACCCTCCCTTGGAGAAGGACAGCTAAAGCTCTCTTGATGTTGACATTCAGAATGAGTTCAGGCTATGAAACTAGAGCCTCTCAACATGATGATGTGATGATGAGGATGAGGCTCTGGGGATAACATTTTGGTTTTTCAGACATATTAGTGATTTTATTGCTGCATTCAGAGAGATTGCTGGTTTCAGATCTTTGCTATATGATGTTATTGTTTACTAGTATTTGTGAGTTAGATTCCAGTACTGATATGCCGCTTTCAGTCAGTTATAGTCACAGAGACATGGTTACAGGCAGGTTCAACAATAGGAAATTCTCTGGATTACTGCCATTAGAACGTACCCTTTGATTCCAATTCTTTATATACTGACTAGAAACCTTAAGCGTCTACTTCAGCACACAAATGCAAGTATGTATGGCATACATATATACACACAGCTGCAGCTAGTAATTCTGGTACTTAGGGAAAGCACATTAGTAGAATAGGGAGTCTTCAGGCTTGACCTAGGACCTGTTTATGGGGTCTTATGTTTATGGGACTAATTCTGAGAACTTGAAAGGTGATCAAAATCTCCTAACTACCCCCCCCAACATTTTGTGATTAATATTCACTAACAGAACTGTTATGTGATAAATTTTATCTATTATACTAATAAAAAGTGAAAGTCTAAGTCAAAGAATAACCTCACACATATTCTGGTAAGATTTCTTGAAGAATATGAATTATTGCAGAGATGAATTACATCAAGCTGGATATCAAGTCAACTTTGGTAAAGAGGAAGTTGTCAATAACTATTCCATCCCCTGATATTTTTGGATGAAGGGCACATTCCTCTAGGCCTATTTCTTAACCTTTCCTTCCATCCTTCTCCAGGCGCATGCAAATCCAAATTTCCATGTGAGGTTCATAGAGTGTGTCTTTGGCAGCTATTTGATTTGACACTAGAATCTCCTGCTTATATAAAGTAAATAAAAGTAATTTTTTAAAAAAGCAAAGTAAAAATCAATAAATAAAAACCTACCTGTTATTTATCCTTATCAATAAAGTGCTCACCATTTCTCACCTGCTCACTTTCCAGGGCAACTACAACAGCCTGGAGGCTGTTCATGTTCCCCTTGGTCCAGACTCCAACAGGAGGATATCCCAACATCAGGAATGTGACACATTGAGTCCTGACCAGGACGCACCTGGAAGAATACGTCAGACACTGGAATTTTCCAGAATGGAATTCCTCAGCCTTGGAAATTATACCCTGGATTATCCTAAATTTGAAAGTTCCCAAGTTTAAGAGTTTTTTAGGCACCCATCTCATAGAAATAATGTTTCCTTTACATTGTGCCACCTGAAGACGGAAGAGGACTCCTGGTAATTGCTAGAAACCACCCAGTGGAGGCAAGCAGCACCTCAGTTAGACTAAGTTCTTAGAAAGTATATTGAGCACAAAAGGCAGACACCATGTCATGCTATAGGAGGTATGGAGGAGAGACCAAAGTACATGTTTTATATATGTGTGTGTATCATTTTATATATATATATATATATATATATATATATATATATACACACACATATGTTTATATATATATTATATACAATATATAATATATATGTAATATATATTATACATAAAAAATAAACACCTATACACACATATGTATAAAATTTATTCATTTTCAGTGTCCAACATTCACTTCCACAAAATTTTGAATTCCAGATTTTCTCACCATCTCTCCCCTCTTCCCACCCCAGGACTGCGTGCACCATGACCACACCTTCCCCCATTCAGCTCTCCCTTCTATCACCACCCCCCTTCTTCCATCCCCCTCCTCTCTATTTTCCTGTAAGGCAAGAGAGATTTCTATACCCCATTGCCCATGCACCTTATTTCCCAGTTGAAATGCAAAAACAATCTTTAACATTCATTTGTAAAGCTTTGAGTTACACATTCTCTCCCTTCCTCCCTCCCCACCCATCCTCATTGAGAAAGCAAGCAATTCGATATAGGTCAATATGTGTAGTCATGCAAAACACTTCCATAACAGTCATGTTACAAAAGACTAACCACATATTCCTCTACCCTGTCTTGCCCTCCATTTATTCCACTCTCTCCATTGACCTATCCCCCGACAAAAGTGCTTGCTTCTGATTGCCCCTTCCCCCAATCTGTGGTCCCTTCTATTTTCCCCCATGCTTATCTCCTTCCCCCTTGTTTTCCTACAGAGTAAGATAGATGTCCATACCCAATTGAATGTGTTATTCCCTCCTTAAGCCAAATCCAATGAGAATAAGGCTCACTTATTCCCTCTCATCTCCCCCCTCTTCCCCTCCATTATAAAAGCTCTTTCTTGACTTTTTTATGTGAGATGATTTACTACATTCTACCTCTCCCTTTCTCTTTCTCCTACTACATTCCTCTCAACACTTAACTTTTGTTTTTTAGGTCTCATCTCTTCATATTCAGCTCACACTGTAACCTCTGTATATTATACCCGTGTGTATATGTAAGTGTGTGTATACACAGACATATATCTAAATAACTATCTCTACACACACACACATATTCCCACTTACTACCCTAATACTGAAAAAGGTCTCATGAGTTACAAATATCTTCTTTCCATGTAGGAATGTAAACAGTTCAATTTTAATAAGTCCCTTATGGCTTCTATTTCCTATTTACCTTTTCATGTTTCCTTTGATTCTTGTATTTGAAAGTCAACTTTTCTATTTAGCTCTGGTTTTTTCAACAAGAATGTTTGGGAGCCCTATTTCATTGAAATTTCATTTTTTTTCCCCTGAAGTATACTCAGTTTTGCTGGGTAGGTGATTCTTGGTTTTAAACCTATCTCCTTTGACCTCTGGAATATAATCTTCTAAGCCCTCCAATCCCTTAGTTCAGAAGCTGTTAAATCTTGTGTTATCCTAATTGTGTTTCCACAGTACTTGAATTATTTCTTTCTGGATGCTTGTAATATTTTCTCCTTGACCTGAGAACTTTGGAATTTGCTTAGAATATTCCTAGAAGTTTTACTTTTGGGATCTCTTTCAGGTGGTAATCAGTGGATGCTTTCCATTTCTATTTCCCCTCTGGTTCTAGAATGTCAGGGCAGTTTCCTTGATAAATTCTTGAAAGATGATGTCTAGGCTCTTTTTCTGATTGTGGTTTTTAGGTGGTCCAATAATTTTAAATTATCTCTCCTGGATCTATATTCCAGGTCAGTTGTTTTCCAATGAGATATTTCACATTGTCTTCTATTTTTTTCATTTTTTTAGTTTTCTTTTATAATTTCTTGATTTCTCATAAAGTAATTAGCTTCCACTTATTCCATTCTAATTTTGAAGGAATTATTTTCTTCAGTGAACATTTGCACCTCCTTTTCTATTTGGTCAATTCTGTTCTTTAACACATTCCTCTCCTCATCGACTTTTTGGATCTCTTTTGCCATCTGGGTTACTCTATTTTTATCTTTTTTTTTTCTTTTTGAAGGGGGAGGGCAGTGCAATTGGGGTTAAGTTACTTGCTGAAGATCACATGGCTAGTAAGTATTAAGTTTCTGAGGCTAGATTTGACTCAAGTCCTCCTTACTCCAGGACTAGTGCTCTATTCACTGCACCACCTAGCCACCCCAAGGGTTAGTCTATTTTTAAAGATGTTATTTCCTTCAGCATTTTTTCGATCTCCTTTAGCAAGCTGTTGACTCCTTTTATTATGATTTTCTTGCATCATTCTCATTTTTCTTCCCAATTTTTCCTCTACTTCTTTTACTTGATTTTCAAAATCCTTTTTGAGCTCTTCTATTGCCTGAGATCATTTCATAGTTTTCTTGGAGGTTTTGTACGTATGAGCCTTGACCTTGCTGTCTTCCTATGGTTGCATGCTTTGACCTTCCTCTTCAACAAGGACATGAGAAAATACCTTTTCACCAAGAAAGTAAGCTACAGTCATATTTTCTCTCCTGTTTGGTCATTTTCCTAGCCAATTACTTGGCTTTTGAGCTCTTTGTTAAGTGGAGGGTGTACTGCCCTAAGTTTCAGGGGTTTTGTGTAGCTGTTTTCGTAGATCTCTCTAGCCACTTGTAAATTCTCAGTTCCTTCAAAGTGGTATGATCAAAGGAGGGGTGTTTACTCCTTTCTTGGCCTGTACTCTGCTCCATAAACAATCACAAGCACTCTTTTCTGCCCTGGAACTGTGAGGAGGATTCCCTCTTTGAAGACACTACCACCTCTGCTGTGTCAGCACTCCTCCTTGCCCTAAGACCACCACCCAGGACTGTAACCCAGATTAGCTGTTTGATTCCCCCACTGTCTGTAAGCCAAGAGTTCCAGTAGCAGCCACCAATGCAGCAGTGGATGCTGCTACCCTGGAGCTGTTACTGGACAATGCTCCTCTCACATGAGAGGGTTTTCCCACTGATCTTTGAAGCTGTCTTTGGCATTTGTAGGTTGAGAAGTCTGGAAACCACTGCAGTTGCCAGTGATTCAGTGCCCTGAGGGCTTCTCCAGTCCACTGTGCTCTCAGCTGTGCTTTGCTCCAAGCCCAGTGCAATAGGCCCTTCCTGTTGGCTTTCCAAATTTTCTTGAACTGGAAACCTCTTCCACCCTGTAATTTTGTGGCTTCTAGAATTTGTTTAGAGTCATTTTTACAGGTATTTTGAAGGGCTTGGGGGGAGATCTCAAGCAGTTTCCTGCTTCTACTCTGCCATCTTGACTCCGCTCCTATAATGCTGTGCAGGAGCAGCTTCCCAAAAGAATGCTACTGTGAACAGCTTTTAAAGTTCTGATTACACAGTATAGTCAACACTCCATTTATTCCATAACAAATCAAGGCAAACATTCGCATCAAATCACAATATAATATTCACAACATTACATCTTTTCAGAGAAAATCACAATATCGTGTTCACAACAGCTTAATATTAAAATGGCCGCATAATTTTCACCAAAGTGGTCTAACTATTTAGAACAAAAAACAAAAGAGCAATCATCTGGTATCCCTAAGGAGGTTTGCCTCTCTACTTAATCATTCAATCATTTCACAATACAAGTCCCTCTTCCACTCATGGGGCAATCATAGGTTAACTTAATCAGTCACTTATCTGGCAATCAGTCACTAAGTAACATTAATCACTAAATACAATCATTAAAAAAATTACATAAACGTCCCACCCCTCAGTCTCTAGTAAACTTCAATTTCATAGCTGAATTCAATATCCAAGAAGAGGCTTTTTCTTCATCTTGACTCAGGGTGGTTTCTCAGATTCCCTGGATCTCCTTTCATGGTCCCAGCTCCTATCTGAATCCACCAAACAGTCACCTGGATTCAGAGGCAGACAGCTACCACGTTCTTGTCCAGTCCTCCAGATAGTTTCTGCTACACACTGAAGTTCACAGGATCCAGCACATCTCAAAACCTTCACAACTCAAGGATCAACCAAGCTACAAACAAAGTCTTATCCTGGTCCTGCTTCTTCAGTCCTCCAGCAGTTCAGCTGACGCTAGGACCCAGAAGAAATCTCAGCCTTCCAGGAAGTCTTCTTGGCATCAACTTTAGCCTTCACCACATTCTGGTCTCATAGAAAACTGCAACTCAGTTCTCAGTCCAGCAAGTAGCAGCCCAGCTTCCAGATGCTGGGAAAATTGTGCTTCCTCCACCAGGAGAAAAAATTCTTGATTCCGACTGCCTCTCTCTGGGGTTCTTCTTCTATACATACACACACACACACACACACACACACACACACACACATACACACACACACACACACACACACACTGGCTTCATGTTTCAGCCAAACCCTTCCTGTTATGTCAGAAACAGAAGACAGAGTTCACACCTTTTGCCTCTTAGCCACAAAGGTTTGATTAGTTACCAAGGGCTAAGTACCTGCTTATTTGACATAACAAAAAGTGGTCTTCAAATTTAAATTAATTACCATTACAGGCCCCCAAAGTATATGTTTGTAACCTGGAAACTGATGCTGCCAAAGGAGAATTAGAAAGAACCTTTAGGTATTATGGTCCCATAATAAACATATGGATTTCCAAAAATCCTCCAGGATTTCACTGGGGTGTTTGAAGATGCAACAGATGCAGAAGATGCAGTCTAAGAATCAGACAGAAGGGTGATTTGTGATTCCTCTGTAAGAGTTGAATTGTCAATACTCCTGCCTTGAAGATTTTGGTACGATAGGCCACCTACATGCTGCTCATTCGATCCTAAAGACAGATGTTGTCAGAGTGGTGAGAAAAGTCATTATACTTATGATTGTCACTGCTACAACCAGCAAGGAAAAATAGGTCACAATCTACATCTTACTCAAGATCTTGAGGAAGGAGATATTCTCTCCCATGAAGCAGGAGCCTCAAGATCTGCATCTCCTTAAGGACCAAGATTCTCCTGCTCTGTGTACATCTAGCTCTGATTCAGTTCAGTATTGATCAGGTTCTTTAAAAAGATCGAGATCATTCCATTCCAGATCCACATCCAGATCCCTTTCAAGACCTAGAAGCAGCCAATTGAAGTCCAGGTCACCATGTCCAAAGAGAGGCCACTCACATTCTGAAAGTCCCCATAGGAGTACAAGTCAAAAGAATGGACTAAAATAATAACCAAAAAAAACCCTGATTTTTAGGAAAAAAGTTATTTTGTTTATTTTATTATAAGTGATTTTGCAATTTCTATTCATTGTAAATGTAGCCTAGAAGGGTATTTGAATCATCTAATAATCAGAATGAATCCATGTATTTTAAGAGCTCTGTAAACCTATATCAGTAAACTAGTATTATGCATATACATGTCTCCTTTGTGGGGATTTTCTTGTTGACAAGAATAAAAATATATATTTCTAAAAAAAAAAAGGTGCCTACTCTTCAAGTATTCTTTAAGATTTGCATACTAATTGGTCATGTGGCTCATGGTGATGGACAGTTTTCAAAGTGTTCATGGTTATGAACTGTTTTCTGAGTGCTAATTGGTCAGGGCAGATGTTGCTAACCCAAATACAGTTTATTTCACCTTTGAAGATCTTTGATCTTCAGTGGCCTCAGATCTAGGGGCCTCTTGTCTTTGGAAAAAAATCTGTATGGGCTGGTTCTCATGATTGGTTTCCATTATTAACTTAGGGATGATATATGGTTAATGATGTTGGGAGATCCTGTTGATCTTGGGATCACAAGTCCAGTGAGCTGAATATTAATAAATATGCTTTGTATGACCTTAACACATATAGTCATCTATGAATGGGGGATAAAATATCTTCTAGAAGTTAAAAGGAAAGAAAAAAATTTCTAATGAACTTGATAAGCAAATTTAGGAAACTTAAGCAACTATGCTTAAAAGAAAATTATTAACAACACATAAGCAAAAATAAATTACTCTAAAAACTATATAATAAAGAAGTTTTTTTCTATGTAGAAAAGGAGTCTTCCAAAATGGGGGCTACACTTTTGGTTATTGTAAATAATTAGTAATAATAACTTGATCTATCATATTCACTTCTATACAGTGAAGTGCATGCATCAGGACTTGAATGAAAAGATATTAGGGACACTCCAACCCCCCTCCTTTATGGAGCTGAGAGTCTACAGCTATAGGATCTTTTACACACTTTCACTTTTTCAGTGTATTGATTAACTTTGCTGATTTTTCCCTCCTCTTTTTTCCCTTTTTGTCTTTCAAAAAATACTATTTGTTATATAGGATGGCTCCCTTGGAGGGAGAAGGAGAAGGGGAGGGAATATATAGGAAAATTGTATTGACATAAAAAGTAGAACAGATTAATGAACACTTATTTTAAGAAAAGAAATTCATGCATCATTAGGACTTTGAGCTTTGTGGTGTCACAGTAATCCAGATAAGACACCAATTTATGAAAAGAAAGGCCATTCAAACTGTTTTGAGACACTGCACTGTAGGGGGAGACAGAGATCATTGCAACTAGAGAGGCCAGGTCCCAAAGAAGGAGCAAAGCATAGTCAGACAAAGATTACTAGAGGGACAGCCATGGTAGAGAAGGAGGATTCAGCTATTTGATAACTTTATATTTTAACTTAGCCTTGCATAGTAAGAATCAAGCTCATTATTTCTATCTTCTAAAGGAGTATAAGGGCTCAGGGGCTGTCATCACCCTTTAAATGTCAGCACCAGAGGGCAAAGCTTTGTAGCCCTACCTTAGTTATAGTTGTGTATGCATAGAGGTATACATTGACTACATATATGTGTGTATGAATGTATATTATATACATGTGTGTTTATGTATATATGTGTGTATATACAATTACATGTATTTCATTATTATATATACATATTTGACTTAAATTATAAGGATAAGTTAGATATGTGGTAGGAAGAAAAATAGATTTTATTCAATTTTACAATATTTTTGTTAATGTGCCAAGCTGTGCACATAAGCCCTAACTATATGAAAAATTTAGAACACAAGGCCATTTTTCTGAGCTATAGGGACCATTTTAATTGAGTCTGTGGAGAAATGAGGCTAGCTGAGGTTAGGAGTAGAAAATCTATGGACTAATAGGAATAAGGAAATGTAAACATGGTCTGTTCCAGAGTTATCTCATATTTTTTCCCATGTATTTTCTACTCCAGCCAAACTAGGCTTATTCCCTGTCTCCTGAAAATGTCCTGTAGTTTCCTACCTCCCTTTCTCTGCTCACCCTCTTTTTATGCCTGGAATGACATTCTTCTTCCTAGTAACTTATGGCATTTCTATGTACCCTCGAAAGCCCAACTCAAATATGAAATATTTCCTGATCTGTCATATTGGTAATGATATTCCCTCTCTGATTGTATAGTTCCTCTATATCTATAGTTTATAGCAAATGTTATCTCTCCTCCAACAGCCATAGCCTTGGAATGGAGACTTTGTGAGGTATAAGGAACCCGTCTTTTATAAACTGCTAATATAGTATTCATTGCATTCAAGCTTATTGAATTATTATACCTTTATATTTGTAACTTTATTCTACTTCTGGTTACTTGAGGAAGTAGTTACTCTGGTTACTTGAGGAAGGACTCACTAGTTGATGAAAATTGCTGAGAAAACTGGAAAATAATTTGGCAGAAATTAAGTATAGACCAACATCTTACAATGTTTACCGAGATAAACTACAAATGGTTATATTAATTAGACATAAAAAGTGAAATCATAAGCGAATGAGAAGAGTAAGAAAGAAATTATTTTCAGTACTATACAGAGAACAACCTGTGACCAAACAAGCAATAAAGGAGATTACATCAGATAAATTAGATAATTTTGATTATATACAATTAAAGAATTTTGTATAAGCAAAACCAATGCAGTTAAGAAAGGGAAAAAAAGGAAATTCGGAAAAGATCTTTGCAGCAACTTTCTCTGAAAAAGGTATCATAACCAAGACATATAAGTAACTTATTCAATTCCATAAGATGAAGAGTTAATCTCAAATAGATAAATGGTCAAAAGATGTGAACAGATAATTTAAAAGAAAGAAATTTAAGTTGTCAACAATCATAAAAATGCTCCAAATCACTAACATTGAGAGAATTTCAAGATAAAACAACTCTTAGGTTCCACCTTATACCCTTCAGATTGGCAAAAGTGACAAGAGGGAAATGATAAATGTTGGAATAGTTTGTTATTTCCTTCTCCAGCTCGTTTTACAGATGAGAAAACTGAGGCAAATGGAGTTAAATGATTTCCCCAGGATCACACAGTAAATTTCTTATGCCAGATTTGAACTCAGGAAGACTCATCTTCCTGAATCCAATCCCAATACTCTATCTACTTCACCACCTAGCTGCCTTCTTCCCCACCCACTGCCAATAGTCTCTTCACTCAAGGAGCTGAAATTATAATGGGTGAGACAACACACAAAAAACCATGTGGTTGTTTCATTGTTTCAAGCATGTCCCACTCTTTATGACCCCATTTGGGGTTTTCTTGGCAAAGATACTAGAGTAGTTAACCATTTCCATCTTGTATTAGCAACCACCTTAGCACACCCAGGATGGCCTGCTAACATAGATTCTTTGATCTGGTTTTCTAAAGGAAAGAAAGCTTCAAAGGGGTCAACAATCTTACTTTAATTAAACACACAAATACGTCTAGATAAGTAGAAAGAGGCGAGTATCAAGAAAGAATCCAATAGACAAGGGCTCCAACTGTCTAAACAGAGTAACAGATACATAATCACCGGACCAGGGAGTACCAACGTCTAGATTCACAAAGAAATAGGGCTGCTTAACAACAGTTACCCAGAGTCTCATCTGACCAAATCACAAAGAAACATTTTTCCCATGAGTGAGCCCCAACGTAAAATACCAACTTCCCAGTATATATAGTTTTCAAGTAACAGGCTCTGAGTCAGAAGGCATCACAGCTCAGTGACTCAGTGCCTAATTGACTCAGTGCCAAAAGGTGTGAAAGCCTTCTAGCAAGCAAGCTTCCCCTTAGGCAAGTTCCTTTCCCAAGGCAATATAAATCTCCCTGAATCACCTGATGGGCTTTATGTGAGTCAGGATATGACAGAGCTGTGAACTGGGCCAGAGCTCAAAGCAGCAAAACATCCATGATTGAAATACCTGTGTACCTTCAGACCTGGGAACACAGCCCATGTCCAAGGGAAAAAGGAACACGTGGTCACATAGATCTTTTAATGGACAGGGAAGATCTTATATTATATTAACACTACACTTCTCCAGCTCATTTTACAAATGAAAAAAACTGAGACAAACAGGGTTATGTGACTTGCCCAGGTAGTAGTATCTGCTAGTATCTAATGTCAGAGATGAACTTTCTGAATCCAAACCCAGCACTCTATCCACCACACCACCTAGTGGCCTTTTTATATTATGCACCTCTATTATTTTTTTCCTTGTCTTTCTTCCTCCCTTTTCCCTGGCATAGGTCTCTCCCTCTCCCTCTCTGTCAAAGATATTTATTTCTTGCCTTTTGGAATCTCATATTCCAGCTCTTTTCTTTTTCAAAGTGACAGGTGCTATATTTTGAGTGATCCTAATTGTGTCACCCTTGTACTTGAACTCCTTCTTTTTGACTGCTTGTCATCTTTTTTTCTTCGACTTTGACTTTCCAGATTTTGACTTTGATGCTCTTGGACATTTTCATTTTTCCCCCAGGAACTGATCAGTGAATTCTTTCTGTTTCACGTCACCCTCTGATTCTAAGATTCAAAGTTTTAATTTGTAATTTATTGAAATATGGTCTCTAGAACTTTTTATTTCGGATGACAATTTCCAAATAGTCTGATAATTCTTTGATTATCTCTCTTTGATGTGCTTTCTGGGTCACTTGTTTTTAATATTGCATTTTTTTACATTTACTTTTCCCCACTAATATTTTAGTCTTTTTTAAAAAAATTCTTGTTTTTTGTTGAATCATTGTTTTCTGTTCAGCCCATTCTACTTTTCTGGGTATTCAGTTCTTGAATGGGGTTTTCCACCAACTATTCTAAGCTGTCAGTTTTCCTTACCATTTTTTTCCATCCTAAGTTTTTTTTAAAATTTTCTGTATTTCTTATTTAACTTACTCAAGGTAATACTTCAGTCTTTGTGACGAGGACATTTTTCTCTCTAAGTTTTACTTGGATTTTATGTCCTTTTCAGGGCTTACCCCCAGGTGTCTCTCAGAACAAGATATTTCTTCTTGGTAAATTGAATTTTCCTTTGTTTGTTCATCTCATCAACCTCAATATCAAGATTGGGGCAACAGAATGATGGTGGGCTCAAGTAAATTTCTGAAACTTGTCATCAGCAAGACTTGCCTGAGTATAGTGGCCAAAACTAGGCCTCTACTTCAAGAGACTTTAAGGATATTATAGTTCTGTTTCTGCCTGGGGTATCAAATACCCTTTTGCCACAGGTATCCAAGACCTCCCAGCTTGGTTCTCCTTAAGTTCTTCTTTCCTGTGGCTGAGCTCAGGAGCCCCTCTTTTGCTAGGTTTCCAATAAAGACTTCAGGGTCTGCTTCAGGGAAAGATTTTACATAGTCTTTCTCCTGCAGTTTGACTCTGGTCAGTCTGGATTTACCTGAAACCTTTCTACCCCAGACTGTTTCATTTGGCAGGTCTCCTACAGCCAAGGAATTAAGGATGGATTAGGGCTTCTGGAAGGAGCTGACTGACCTGAGCGTGGGTGAAATCAGTTCTGCACTGGACCCACCTAAAACACCCCTAAACTGCTCTTTCAGACTGGGATCAGGCAGGGAAAGCTAGAATCCTTGAAAGCTTCTAGTCACAGGGCAGAGCCAAGATGGTGGCGTAGGAGCAGCAACATATATCACAGCTCTCACAAAGCCACCCCAAAATACCCATAAATTATGACTCTAAACTAATCCTAGAACTCCAAAACGCACACAAATATACTTTCCACTAAAGTCAGCTTGGCTACAAGGAACCATATCAGCACTGTGAACCAAAACCAGCCTGGCCAAAAGCCCTGGCTGAGCCAAGGGGGCATCTGGCCGGGAGGAGCCAAGGAGCCTCGAATTAGCAGCAGCTGTGAACAGCATTCAGAACTAGGTCAGGGGGACTTGTGAAATCAGGGGGCGGGGGGGAGGGATCTGGCCAAAAGGCCTCCAGGGCTGGAAAGCAAAAAGCAGAGGTTTTGCACCCGTCTCCGAGTTGCAGCTTCCATGCCCGTGGCCTGTAGACAGTAGGGGGAATAAGCAATCATTCAAAGGCCAAGTGCTCTCGTGTTGAGCAGCCTGGATCCTGATCATGGTCTTTGGCTTTGCTCCTGGAGTCTTCATTATCCAGTGAGCCGGAAGTAAGTAGGAAAGGGACCCAGCACCTTCCTGAGAGCTACGGCAGCCAGGAGGACCCCAGCAT
>CM053582.1:134998734-135021966 GCA_028627135.1 Pseudochirops cupreus | reverse complement strand
AAAAAAAAAAAAAAGAAAATTTCTGAGGAAAGATGGAACCCAGCTATTACAGATTCCATGTCTGGCGCTCTATCCACTCACTGCTCCACTCAGTTGCCTCTAATTAGCTCTAGAGTTCTGGCCTTCTGTGCACAGCATTCCACTGACCAATCAGTCAATAAATGTTATGTACCTACTATGTGCCAGACACTGTGCTAAATTCTGGCCATATAAATGATAAGAAAGAGAGGCCCTGCCCTCAAGGAGAGTCCCTGCCCTTACACTCAATTGGGCGGAAGACAACCCATAAAATAAAACCAAGAGAGGGGCTAAGGAGTTATTCATATGTAAGGAGATGATGGAATCCAGTCCAAAGGAGTATAGTTAAGTAGGAAATCATCAGGGGGGCAGAGAGGATCTGAGAATACTGAGGAATACCAGGACTGTTTCAAACACGAAGGATGAAGAGTTTGCTATGAATGATGAGATTCCTGGGGGCATGATGGAGAAGTCCCAAGGAGCGAATCCAGGTAAGAATTTAACATCTAAAGACAATATCCAGCCAAGGGTAATAAATCACTTTCAATATCTGCATAGGTGCAAATCTGTTATTATTTCCCAAGAATGTCAGCTTCTGGTCTCATACTGTTCAAAGTACTTCCTTTCTAGAAAACTAAATGAAGTTTTTGAAGCTCATCAATTTTTAAATGATTTGTGTTTGAATCTTTGTGTTAGAGTCTTCCTTTTGTACTATGGAATAAACAATCCCTAGGAACAGGCAGAGGAGCCTTGGCTTCCTCAAAAGATGGTGAAAGCCAATTCCTACATTTTGTGAGGAAGGGATGGTGATTATAAATATAGTAACAAAAGTTTATCCTTAATACTACTGGAATGTCAGTGGAACTCATTAATTATACAACATAGAGAAGCAAATGAACATAGTAGACTAGTTTTCATTAAACTCAAAGTTCTCAATTCCTAGGGCAAGGAATCAGGAAAAAATGCTCGAAAAACTGGAAAGCAATTTGAGGAGAAGTTCAGATTTATGGATAGAGGAAAATATCAGACCAGATATGGGATAGGCAAGATCACAAAGATAAAATGAACATATTTGATAAAATAAAATTTAAAAAGTTTTGTATAAATCTTTGCACTTAAAAACAGAAAGGAAATAATTAACTGGGGAAAAATCTTTACAGCAAATTTCTTTGATAAGCTATATAAAGAAATGATTTTTCAAGCTATGTAAGGAAATTATTTAAATGTATAAGAGCCATTACCCAAAATATAGATGGTCAAATGATTTGGATAGGACTAAATATGCAGAATGAAATACATATGTTTGGACTCTTTCAAACATCCCAAACTTACAGTTAATTATTCAATTTACTCACTCCCCTGAGCTACACAAAGAGATGATCATGCCCTTGATCTTGCCATCACTCACAAATATACCACTCCAACATTCATGCACTCTTAAATTCCTTTTTCTGATGAATTCTACCTCTACTTCTGCCTTGAAACTCCCAAATCTATACTTTGTGCTTATCATGAACTCTAAGTTCCTTTCCTCATTAGTTCTTTCTAGTCCATCATTCCTACATTAACTAGCTACACTCTCCTCCCTTCCCCATCTTGATTCCTTGGCATTCCCAATCAACTATACAATCTCCTCTTCCCTTGAGTCCCTTTCCTCTTTATCCTATTGAAGATATTGCCCTGTCACGTCTCAGCCCTGGATCACTCCCACAATTCACTGTCCTCACTCCTACTCACAACCTACCGAAAGAAACTAGGGTAATATCACAAAATTGTGCCAAATGGGTCCACAACAAATTTATATTATATAATCTTAACTGGACCCTCATTGCAGAAAGTAATGCTTTTATATTTCCATAATTAAATTACTAAATCCAGCTTTTGCAAACCTTTTCATTCTTTCTGAAGGATCCCACAGTTACCTTTCCTCTTACTGTTTGAGCTGAGAACTTGATGCCATATTTCACCGGCGAATATTTGTTCCAGTCATTTCTCTTCCACATCCAATGTTTGAAGCAGAAGTTTATCATCACTGATATGTTAATATCTCTTGTGTCCCTGGAATTCGATCATTCTGAGTGATACAGGGTTGTTAAAGAAACTGATAAGTGAAATGACATAAGAATGATGTTGATTCATGGAGACCTTTCCATGATGGTATGGTAATAAAGACCCACTGTTACCTCAGAGAGAAAACTCTAAACCAGAGCAAACTGAAACTGTTTTATGACTGAATTTCCTGTTCTCTGTGTTTCTCTTTTTTCTTAAACATACACAAACATAGGTATATACATCCACAGACACATGCATGAACAAATACATACACAAATGCACATATACATATAGACACATACTCACACAAATACACATGTACACATGCCTGCCTCCTATTTCCTAGACACAAATATATATATTTTTTCTGACTCTAAACCAACTCCATAGAGTAGGGAGAGTGGAAGAAGACCACAAGTAGTTCTGCCAGTCATTATTACTTTCATCCAATGTACTGAGTGGCATGTTGATCAGAAATTATTAATGCACGTGGAGGGCTCTCATTTGCCTCCCAAGTCTTGACCTGTTCCCTGCCATGCTAATTGCATAGAAAAGTGAGCCAGCTTCAGCTGTCAAGTACTCATTAGGCATTCTGTTGACATCTATGGGTCTCATAGGGGAAGTTAACTAGAGGTACAGGCTGGTCTGTGCTGAAATAGCAAAGTTAACTGTTGCAATCAGAATGACAAGCCTTTCCTTAAAATAAGAAACAAGGCCAACAGGAGAATGAAGGGATTATATGTCCATAGGGTGTCTACATACTGCCCAGAAAATGATAAACAGAGATGCCACTGGGAAAAGGCATGGGAATAAATAACAAAAGTGACCATTCATTTTGTTCCCTCTGCTTCTCTTCCTGATACTGCTCAAGTCAATTTCATTACTTACCTCTGATGGTGGAAATCATCAGAAAGCAGAGGATCTTTTATGTAGAATGTAAACATTATTCCCTAGAAAGTCCTATAAATTCTTACCATACTGCATTATCAATCGTGAAAGAAATACATATTAAGTGATAACTATGATCAAAGCAACATACTAGATGATGATGATGAAGATAGATAACTTACTGTGTTTACTATGTGCAAGGCTTGTCACAAGTACAAGCATTACAAATGCAAGCAAAAACAGAGGGAGGTCCTGTCTGAAGAAGCTTACATTCTAATGAGGAGAGGATAATGCATAAAAAAGAAGATGATAAGGAGGATGGGGAGAGAGGGAATGTCCAGAAGGAGTATGGGGCATCACGAGCTGGACCAAGTTTGTAGTAACCCATTGCTGGCATGGGTTGTGGATGGTAGAGACAAAGAAGGAAGGAAGGAAGGAAGGAAGGAAGGAAGGAAGGAAGGAAGGAAGGAAAGAAGGAAGGAAGGAAAGAAGGAAGGAAGAAAGGAGGGAAGAAGAAAGAATCAGATAGATTAGTTGAGCTGTATTAAGTGCTGGGTATACAAATACAAACAAACAAGATAGTCCCTGACCTCAAGAAGCTAATGTTATAATAGGGGAAAACAAAATATGATGGGGAGCCATCTGAAGTGGGGGAAGAGGGTGTTTACATCAATAAGGAGAGCTAGATAGAGAACAGAGACTCGGCAAAAGGAGTAATTATCTGGTCAAGAAGGTAGAGAAATTACAAAAGTAAGTTGAGCTAGAAGTGAAATTAGCATGGCATGGGCCCTTCATGAAATGTTGGTCCCGGCAAAGCACTCACCAAACAAAAGAGCAGGATCTTGGGCACATGTATCAGAGGGAGACAAAGCTAATTAAAAAAAAAAAAGATCTGGTCCCTTCCTTCCAAGAGTTACAATCTATGATTGGATTATAACAAAGGAAAAACCAGCAAAGGAAATAGAGCAGATATATGGCAAATAGTCCAGTGAAAAGAACTGAACCAGGAGTCAGAAGACCCAGGTCTTAATCCCAGTCATATTACACAACTATATCCCCTTGGAAAAATCAATTAACTTCTCTGAACTGAAATTTTTCTCACCTGTAAAATGGAATAATCATATCATATCTACTTACTTTGCAGGGTTATTGTGAGAATTAAATGAAATAACATTTCTGAAAGAATTGTACTCATTGTAAAATATCATACAAAGGCAAACTGTTGCTAGGAACATTCAGTAGTGTAGTGTATAGAGTGCTGGTCATGGAGTCAGGAAAACCTGAGTTCAAATCTGATCTCAGAAACTTATTAGGTGTGTGACCTGGGCAACTGCTATTTGCCTCAGTTTCCTCATCTGTAAAGTGGGGATAAAAATAGTACCTCCTTCCTAGTATTGTTGTAAGGACCAAATGAGATCATATTTGTGAAGGTATTACTACAGTACCTGGCAAATAGTAAGCTATATATACATGTTAGCTATCATCATCATCATCATCATCATCATCATCATCATCATCATCATCATCATCTTAAGATCATATGTCTCTGAGCTGGTGGGGAAGGCTTCCTAAAGGTGAATCTAAAATCATGAATAGGATTCAGATATGTAGAGGGGGAAAGCAAGGAGGCATTCTGTGTGCGGATAATGGAGTAAGCAAAGGTAAATAGGCAGGAAATCTCAAGGTATATTTAAGGAGTCCTGGGCAGACTTATTTGTTTGGAGTCAAGGGTTTATGTCAGGGCATACTAATAAGTAAGACTGGGAAGCTGTATAAGGTCAAGTCACAGAAATTCTTGAATATTAAGCTAAAGAGTTTGAATTCTTTTCAGTAGATAATGTCTTCTTTGCTTTATAACTCTAGAATCTAGATTCTGTGGTCAGTTGTTAGCTAAGCATTGGCTTATAGGCCCTAGGAGGCCTTCTCTTTCTTTTTCAAAAACTCACATAACAAAAGCACAGGCAGTGCAAGTGCTTGGGCATGGAATAAATCAAATGTTCCTGGCAGAAATCACTTCTGAATCAACAAGCCTATATTAAGTGCTGACTAGGTGCCAGGCGTTCTGATAGGTGCTGGGGATAAATTGACAAAAGTGAGATAGCTATTGGCCTCATTTTTTGCACCTGGATACTTTTGTACTCAATTGTGTTTTTAAATTTAACTGAATATATCTAATCATCAAGTCAAGAGACTGGAAAAGAATGTGTTTAACTCAGAAGGTCACAAATTCTAGTTTCAAGGCTCTCCAGGGTATTTCTGAGACTCTGCTCTGAAGTGTGCCACCTGAAATTTGGCTTATTTGGAATGCTGGAACACAGCAACAAAGAAAAGCAATTAGCCTGTGCCTTGCATATCAAAAAAATGGAAGGGGAGAAAGAGTCACCCTACTTGGCAGGCATGATATATTTTTATACAAATTCTTCTATACTTTCACATTTTCCCTTAACATTAATTAATTTTAAGGAATTAAATTAAATTAATTTTATTATAAATATATTATAAAATTTTATTATTTTAATTATTTTATTGTTTTTACTATATTATAATAAATTAACAAAATTAATTATAAAAATTTTTGAATTAAATCCTTTGAGGCAATTCAGAAATGATCTATTTTGAGGTTCCTTCAGGAAGCAGAAAAGTACCTGTAATCGACCATGTCAATTCAATTCTGTATTTAATGTGAGTCTTCAAAGTTAATAGCTTCCCTCATGCCCATGATCTGACTTGGGGATATTTTGGTGATATGGTTCTATTATATAGATGAAGTTTGTGATGATTGCAAGGTGCCTTTTCTGTAACTGTATGGAGAGGAGATAACAAAGCAGCCCAAACTTTCCAGCTGCCTCATACCAAGCTGCAAACAACATATTTTCAAGGTGACAATTGCTTTAGAATTGACATTCTGAACAAAGAACAAAAATTATGCGTGCACAACCTGTTAGCTGTTAACTGTATCAACATGTCTGGAAACAGCATGGAGTAGTGGGTGAGGACATGACCACAGAGAGAGGAAACCCTGCATTCAAGTGGAACCCCTAATACTGAATGCCTATGTGAGTATGCTGGACAAGTTACTTAATCTTGCTGTGCCTTAAGCAACTCTCTAAGATAATAAATTGCAGATTTCAAGGAAGAATTTTGTTACTAGTTATATGATAAGTTTATAGATCTAATACAAAAATAAAAACAACTTAACAATAGGTCTATGTGTTAAATAACAAATCCATCTTACTTTAATCTAATAGAAAGCAAAGTAACTGTAGAAATTGGTTTTGGGATACTTTCTGAACCTGGAAAGGAGTTTAAAACCCATCTGATCTAACTTTCTCATTTTACAGATGAGGAAACAGGTCTAAAGAGGTTCAATGACTTGTCCAAAGTCACACTGGAAGTGACAGCACAGCAATCTCAACCTAGGTCTTGGGAGGCTACTTTCAGTGCACTTTCCAGCATGCTAGTCTGCCAACAAGACCCTCTGTGTTCTATTCTGTCCTAATCTCACCATAGCTACAACTGCAGAAGATTCATGGAGATGTTCCTTTTCTATTAGATTGATCTCTGGTCACAGACTCCTGGGCTTGCAAATTGACCTGCTGGTATAACCAGAATCCCCATCCTGATACCATTTGTTCCCGATTCCTCTGTGTCTTGATTTCCTGGCTTTACCTCCTTTAGTTCCATGGCTTCTCTTATTGGACCTTTGAACAAAGTCCTTCATTTTAGATGCCTTGGCTTCTGTTCCTAGCCTTACTCCTTGAATCTCCCTTATTGGGCACCATTACTTGGTTACCCTATTCCCCTCTAGATATATTTCTAAGTATGACTTGTCCTCCAAAAAGATATCTTCTGAGAAATCCTGGAATGGCATGGTCACAGTTCTATTCACATTGGTCTGCAATAGACTAATAAAAATCTCAGCCAACTCTTGGTTAATTAGGGACGATTTGTTGTGAATTTTAAAATTATTTAGTCCCTTTGCTTGAATTGTTATTTCTTTCTGCTGTTCAGAAAGAAGCTATTTCTCTTCTCATAAGCATTTTCATGCGGGTGAGGAAAATAGGGTGTCATAGTAGATGGAACGCAAGAATACAGTGGAAAGGAAAAGTGAGTCAAATTAGTTGATATTTCTACTAATTAGGGGTTCTATGAAAAAGTTTCTTAGCATTTCTGTACATCATAAACCCCTCTGGCAGTCTGGTAAAGTAGTAAAGTTATCTCATACAAATATTAAAAGAAAATTGTATTAAAAGTTATAAAAATAATAGAAAAATAAATATATAGAAACATAAAATCTATCCAGAGACCCTTTGTGAGTTCATAGACCCCAGGTTAAGAGGCTTTGCTCTACAACATCTGTTGAAGACTATTGTTATCATAGTTAAAAGGAGGTTGGGGGGTATCAATAATTTCAATTATCCTTTTCTTTACCAGTTCTCAGTCATTATAGATAATTAAGAAGTGACTATAATATTTTTGTTTTCAATTTGTGAAACTGTATTCACAGATTTCTAATTAGATTGTGAATGAATGAACTGGGGATGTGTGTGTAATGCCATATATAAGCAGATTCCCAAAAGAATGCTACTGTGAACAGCTTTTAAGGTTCAGACTACACAGTATAGTGAACACTCATCATAATATAATATTCACAACATTACATCTTATCACAGAAAATCACAATGTAGTGTTCATAACAGCTTAACATTAGAATGGCCACATAGTTTTCACTGCAGTGGCCTCAGTATTTAGAACAAAGTACAGAAGAATAATCATCTGGTTTCCCCAAGGGGGAAACCCTCCTTACTTAATCATTCAGTCAATTCACAATACTATAATCAATCTTCCACTCATGGGGCTTAACTTAATCAATCACTTATCTGGATTCACAATTACTAAATATCATTAATCACTAAGTACAGTCATTAGAAAATTATACAAACCCTCCACACCTTGGTGTCTTCAATTTCATCATGCATGCAAGGGGTGGCCTTTTCTTCATCTTAACTCAGGTTGGTCTCTCATATTCCCTGGATCCCCTTCCATGGTCCCAGCTCCTACCTGAATCCACCAATCAGTCACCTGGATTCAAGGGCAGACAGCTCCTGGGTCCTCGTCCAGTCCTCAGAGGTAGATAGCTCCCAAGTCCTTGTCCAGTCCTCAAGGCAGTCCTTGGCACACACTGAAGTTCACAGGGTCCAGAACATCTCAAATCCTTCACCACTTCTGTTGCTGGGAACTCAAGGATCAGCCAGGCAAGGAACAAACAAAGTCTTATCCTGGTCATGCTTCTTCAGTCCTTCGGCAGTTCAACTGGCCCTAGGACCAAGTAGAAAACTCAGCCTTCCAGGCAGCAGCAGCAACACTGGCCTTCTAGGTGACAGCAACAGCCACTTTGACCTTCACCAGATTCTGGTCTCAAGAAAAACCCCAATTCAGTTCTCAATCAGCTTCCAGATGCTGGGAGAGAAACTCTCTCTCTTTCTCTCTTTCAAGAAAACTCCAACTCACTTCTTCAGTCCAGCAGCCCAGCTCCCAGATGCTGGAACAATCCTGCTTTCTCCAACAGAAGCCACCAGAAGGAACATTCCGATTCTATCTCTCTGTCTCTACACACACTGGTCTCCTGTCTCAGCCAACCCCCTCCTGCCATGTCAGGACAGGAGAGGAGCTCACACCTTCTATACTTAGCCCTAAGTTACTAAGTGCTAAGAATCTGCTAAATTGATTGCTGTTATAGGGGGGAGCATTTATTAAGGACTTAGTATGCACAAAACATAGTCCTTGCTCTCCAGTAACTTACTTTCTTTTTTTTTCTGGAGTGGGGATGGCAGGGCAACTTGAGTTTAAGTGACTTTCCCAAGGTCAAACGGCTAGTAATTGTTAAATGTCTGAGGCTGGATTTGAACTCAGGTCCTCCTGACTTCAGGGCCAGTGCTCTATTCACTGTGCCACCTAGACACCACAGTAACTTACTTTCTAATGGGGGGAGAAGGGGCAATACGCATTAGAAGTTTCAGATGCAAGTCAGAGAGAAAAGTCTACAGTGGACCTGAAAGTGGCATATGAAATGATAATTCATCTTCAGTGTCATTTCCATTAATAAAAAAAGGGCTTTTTTGAGGCTGAGCCACTTGGAAGGGTCAAAGACTTTGATGTTAAGGAGTTACTTTTCTTGTTCTTCAGTACTATGGCTGGTAAGGAGGTAGAGGTTGCATCACACATATAGATTTTTCAGGAGATATTTTGAGATTCATGCCTCTGACACTTACTAGGCATAAGACTTCAGACAAGTCACTTTACTTATTGGACTTCAGTGTCCTCTTTTATAAAATGAGAGGTTTGGAGAAGTAGGACTCTATGATCTCATCCAGTTCAAAATATATCATGCTATGCATGAGCCTATGAACACAAGACTTTGACAATAGAATTGAAATTAATCTTCAAATCACTAATATTTTCACATAGGAAAAAACTTATTCTTCATAATATGCCTTCAGTTGTTCTTTTTAAAGATAGAACCATAGATTATTGGAGTTGGAAAGGACTTTAAAGGTCTCTAATTCAATCCCCTTGTCTTGTGGTGAGGAAACTGAGAACCAGAGTGTTGAGGTGATTCATCCAAGGTCATACTGAAATGACGAGTCTTAACAAAGTGACCACAGAGTCCGAATTAAAAGTTTTAAGGAGCTTTAATTTACCAGCTGGGGCTACTCCATGCCAATTCAAAAGGGGGAGCAGCACCTAGTCTGGGGGTGAAGAACCTTTTATACAGTTTTTTAGGTTTACGTATCTAACTAACACAATTGGTTACTAAGCTGGTTACTATATAGATGCAAACAAGCTGTTACTAAGACAAGCGGGGGAGGAGTTGTAGGGTAAGCGGAGGGGCACAGGGCATGATGACCAAGCAAGAAGAAGAAAAATGAGGAAAATGACAAATTACCCTAGGCCGGTTCCTTGACTCCTATCTTAAGTCCATGAAGTTTCTACTTAACTAGTTCCTGGCCACTTCAATACAGGTCACTTGTGATAGGGAAAACTAAGAGCTCAGGGTTCTTGTCTTGGAGTATGATTATAGGCCAGGGGTTGGGAATCTGCAGCCTCAAGGCCACATGTGAACCTCTAGGTCCTCAAGTGCGACCCTTTGACTGAATTCAAACTTCACAGATTTGTTCTATAAAATTTAATAAAAGGATTTGTTCTATAAAACTTGGATTCAGTCAAAAGGCAACTCCCAAGGACCTAGAAGGCCACATGTGGTCCTGGAACCATGGGTTCTCCACCTCTCTTGTAGGTTTTAACAGAGGGCAGGGCAGATGAATCCAGTTGTGCTGGGATAACATGGGGAAGTACTACTATTGACCATTCCCCTTCCCCTCAAATTTTGTGCACTCATGAGTATTCTGACACGGGCAATTCATGTTCTAAGCATTAATGTGAACATGGTGCTATAGTGCTATAGTATTAGACTGTTCTTTCACATACATATCAAATATCTCCTCTGCATGAACTAAAACCACTCCAAGAGTTGAGACAACAGCCATTCAAGTTATATTTTTTGCTCCTGGGAAATATTCTTTGAACATCATTTCCTTTAGCCTAGTGATTCTCAACCTTCTTAATGCTGCGACCCTTTAATACTTGTATGTAGATGTATTTGCATGTGGGCAGACCCGCCTGGAGATGGATAGAGGAGCAGTGTCTCGGTTCCTAAGACCATCGGAAATATGTGTTTTCAGATGGTCTTAGGCGACCCCTGTGAAAAGGTAGTTCAACCCCCAAAGGGGTCACAACCCACAGGTTGAGAACCACTGCTTTAGCCTCTCTTGACTTGCATAACTGTGCCTATCACAAGACTTAGATGCTACTGTAGAGAGGGACAAAGACTAAGGCATATGATGATCTGGGGGAAACAAAGAATATCACCAAATATGAGTTCTTCCGAGATCTGAGCACTTTGAATTGATGAAACAGTGGGGTGGGGAAGGAATGACAATTACATCACTAGTTTGTAATTTAACAATGTTGTGAGGCTTTATAGAAATAATTTCGATGTAATAGGAACTGGATATCCATAGCGTTTGATCTAGGGAGTCACTCCTTGTTAGTGATTTTATTTTCTTAAGATTTTAAAATTTTGTTTATTTTTAACATTTGCTTTTTTAATTGAGTTCCAAATTGTTTCCCTCCTTCAAGCCCCTCCCTGACCCTTTGAGAAGGCAAGAAATATGCCACGAATTATACATGTGAAATCATGTAAAACCTATTTTCATATTAATCACGTGGCTATAGAATTGCTTGATAGTTAAAAAAAAAACTTTAGAGAGGTAACTATGAATAGCAACTCAGCTTTATATAATGTAATGTTAATGATAATATTACTACTAATAATTGTAATTTATAGAGCTCTTAAAAGTTTTCAAAGCATTTAATTTTTCACAATAACTGTATAAAATAAGTGCTATTATTATCTCTATTTTATAGATGAAGAAATTGAGGCTGAGGGATTTTGATTGATATGCTCAAGTCAACAGAGCTACTAAGTGTCTGGGGAAAGATTTTAAAGCTGTTTCCACTGAACCACTGAACTGTTTTAAACATAGCTTTCTTCTATGGGGCCTCTGACACCCTTTCCTGAATACTCAAGGTTCTTATGAATAATATGTTTGTCATATTTATGTCAATGTCATTTTCATTGGAGAATATCTACTAAGCCAATTGTTGGTTTAATTTTGTCTTGTTTGTTTTAAGCTGTCTAAAAAGGATAATTGCTAAGGTCAGGATGCATTTCACTCTCTGGCTGAACATTACCTATTCCAATTAAGTTATCCAATTTACCATCAGTGTTCCTTCTCATAGCATCATCTAAGATAGTGCTGACATATGAAATATACCTGAAATACTTCTTATGGTGGCAAATCTGAGATTGGCTGTAATTTAGTCTTATCTTCACAATAAATATATCAGAAACTTCCTGGCTGAGACAAAATTTATATTTATCTGGTTTCTGACTTCTCTTTATCCTTCCCTCTGTGGCAACAGGGAAGATTTTTTGATCCCATTTCCTAGCTTCCACCAATATCTTTGTACTCCCTCATTGTGCTAGTCAACTTCGGGGATTTCAGGAAACAGAGACAAAGACTTGCAGTATGTTAACCTAACTACTTGGTTTTCTGATAATATAAAAACAAATTCAACATCTATCCTAACTCATAGAACAAGACATCACTCTATTTCACTGTCATCTCCAGGTGTCTGTGTTGTCCTTTTGTAGGGAATTGAAACTCTTATATATAGGCAGCTGTATTAAAGTAAACCAGTTTGGTAAACTGGTTCTGAATGGACAGGTGATGTTAGAAGACTGTGGAATTCTCTACAAAAAGTTAAGAAAAAGATTAGACCCTCCTGGTAGCCTAGAATAAAACATACCAAGACACATCATAGCATATGATAAAGTAATTTCTGCTGTGTTCATTGCACAATTTGCTCCTTCACATTTATACTTGCTTCATCATTTGGATTCTACTTTCTCCTTTCAAGTCAAGGAACATGATAGCCCCCTGTTGTCTGCACATAGAAGTAAGTTGAACTGGACTGATGTTTCCTTTTATAATGGTTATAGGATTTGAAGATCTTTCATGTCCCTTGAACTTGCTGACATAGCAGAAAGGAGTGTGGCAGGAAGGAGCCAGAGCTGAGTAGGAGCCAGGCTGGAGGGCAGAATGGTGACTGAAAGCAGTAGTGGAGGCAGCACAAACTCATTTTTTTTCAGCCAGCCAGAACTTTTGCTAAGGACTCCTGTTAAGGACTGCTGGGGACGGGAACTGTGGGGGGCTGGAGCTACTGGGAACAAGCTGCCTCAAGGCTGAGCAGTTACCCTGAGGAGAGGAGGATCCTTGCCTGGGGTAACCTGTTCTGTTTTGAAGGCTTGAGAATGTGGGTGTTTACTGCATTAACTATGTGTGCCAATTCTGTGGCTACTGTGATGGCTTTGACTTTCTGTTTTGGGGACTCAGTTTTCTGGTATTTGAATAAATATTCTAGCTATGTCCCCCATGAAGAGAGCCTGTTATATTTTGTGATTAATAACCATATCAGCATATTTATAGTCACCATAGGCACTGTGAATACTGCATTGTTGATACACCTTACCAACTAGTCCACTTAGACTTAGCTACAAGCAATCAGTTTAAGATAGAAAATAACACTACATTTATGCTTTCATAAGAGAATTGCTCTTTCTGCTTCACTGGGCTTCTGCTACCTCTAACCTAGTTGGGCCCCATCTGAGGATTGTGTGACATCTATCACAAGACTACTGATCCAATGTGTGAGAATCAGTGCAATGTTGCCACTCTTGCATTCCTAAAAATAACAGAATGTACCTTGAAAGAAGTTTTTATGAAGAACGCCTGGGGTTTCTGGATGAGTAGCTCGACCAGAGTGCAAAGGAAAGTGAGGACAGTTAAATAAATGCCTCATGAGAATCAGTTGAATGAGCAGGGAATATTTAACCTGTAGAAGAAGACTTGAGGGAACATGGAGGCCATCTTAAAGGATCTGAGGGACTGTCAATGAAGATATAGAAGAGAGATGAGACCAAGGTATGGGTTAGACCAGATTACTCTCTGAATTCCATTCCAGATTTGAGATTCTTTGATTGTATGAATAATATCTCATGGCAACTAAAACAGTTGATGTCATATAGCTGTCATCAGAAGAAAAAAAAAGTATACAAAACTCAAAGGCAATGATAATTTCCAGGCATTATTTGCTTGACTTTACATGAAGGAGCATTATAGATACAATAACCAGCACTTATATAAAGCTATTATGTGCCAGGCTCTGTGCTAAGTGCTTTACAAATATTGTCTTATTTGACACTTATAACAATCCCAAGAAGTATGTGATATTATTATCTCCAATTTATAGTTTAGGAAACTGAAGCAAATAGTGGTTAAGTGATTGCCCAGGGTCACACAGCTACTAAGTATCTAAAGCACAGGGAGGAAAGTGACTTCCAGTTATATTGCTCCCCTCAAATGTCACTATTTGGTCTTCTCTAACTCCCACTAACACTCTAACTCAACACTTACCATTGATAATCTCCTGGTCAATACTGCTAACCTTGTCTCCAAACACAACCAATTGCAAATGATCAGCATCTCCAGTCAATACAAGCTTCAATTGATGAATAGGTGATTGAAAGGTCATGCTGAGGCAATGGACAGTGAAGAAAGATGATAACAAGGTAGGAAGCCAGGACAGGAAGAGGAAAGGCAAAGTCAACAGGGTAAGTATTAGAAGTCAAATGAGCATTCAAAACATCAGTGATTAGGGAAAACATTTCAGATGTGATAAACAGTTTTGAATCAGTTATTGGCAGGCTAGATATAGATATCTTTATCCAGAGGAATATGGATATGTAGAAATACAATTAGACAGAGTTATAGTAACTAATGAATATCTATGATTTCAGATTCTCCTTCCAAAGAATTCTTTCAACCTCTGTGTTTAGTTTTATCCGTTTGTCCTAAAATTGATGAATTTGTTAAAGATCCCAGCTCCCTTTGTTTACCTGGGAGGCAGGGAAGCACTAGCAAATGATGGGGAATCAGGAAAGGTTCCATCTAAAAGATGGTGCTTGAGCTAAGCTTTGCAGGAAACCAAGGGTTCTAAGAAGCAGAGGTGAGGAGGTAGTTCATTCCAGGTATGGGGATCAGCTCATTCAAAAGAAGACAGATAGGAAATATTAGGTCCAGCCTGGTTGGACTATCAAGTGTATAAAGGTGAGTAATATGTAAACTTATATATGTAATGTGAAAGCTCCAAAGAAGCAGATTTCAGGTGAATGTGAGACAGATCTTCTTAACATTGGGAATATTCACAAATGGGATGGAATGACTTAGGAACTATGGAGTCCTGAATGAGTAGAGATGTTAAGTGAGATCTCTGTGACCATCTATCACTATTTCTAGTGTTCTTTTCAGCCCTTGTTCTCTATGATTTCCTTGACTGTTTCTCTCATTCTTATAAGCCCTTCCCTGCACCTCTTCCTTATGAGGAGTGTACCTGAAGAAAAGTGCATCACATACTCCATAATCAAAACATCAGTTCTGAAAGTTTGTAAAGAACAATCTATAAACCAACAATAACCAGCTAACTGAAATACAGTGTGACTTGAAACAAGCAAATTAATTGAGCTATGTAATAAATATAATGAGGTGGAATAAAATATAATAGGGTTCCAAAAATAGATTTTGAGAAATTGAACAATAACATTGAATTCTATATCAATTTAAATCCTATTGGGAAATAAGAAATAACATAGTAGCTCTGGTTATTGAATGTTCATTGTCTGAAACAAAGTCCTAAGTGAAGCCTAGAGCCTAGGTTTTAAGCAGAGGCAGGGTTGAGACCAGGCACCTTCTTTGTCACAATGAGCTTAGCTCTCTTTCTTATACAGCAGCACAGCGCTATGAAAGTAACAGGGCAGAGTGTGGTTACTTTTGTTTTCTTCAAATATTCACCAAGTTGACAGGGTACAAATTACCGAGAAAACCTATCGAGGGAAGCAAGGGTCAATGAGATCTCAGGGACAACTTTGTTATCTTTTAGAAAAACTAATCCCTACTGTTAAATTAGGGTTGAACCTTGATAGATATTGGATCTGTCACACCTGGCTAAGAACCCCCTTTCCTATATCCTATCCCTCTACCTTCTACAAATGACAGGCACATCAGGCTGATATGTGGTATTAACAATGTTATTGTGAAATGACGTTGTCAGGATACATTTGCATAGGGATGCATGATAGCATATGTAAAATAGGAATAGTGAGTACTTCAGAGCAGAAAGGCTACTTGACTAAGAATGAGGTTGATTAGTAACTAAAGACATAAATGTCAATGACAAAAATATGGAAGTTCTATTAAAAACACATATGGGGCCAAATTTCCCATGAATCTGGTGGGAAAATTCTTTGGGATAGAATCTTGACAGACTCTACAATCACCGAATAATTGTAGAGTCAGTTTGGAGGGAGGGAATGAGATAGGAAGAAGATGACGTGTGAATTGGGAAATGTTTTCTCAATTAGCAAGAAAGCAGAATTTATGGAAAACCAGGGTCTGCCAAAGTCTTTGTCAAAGTCCCTTTTCTCAAGGTCTTTAAAAATGGTGTGCTTTAGATAGAGTTCAATTGCGATGAATTCTAGGGGAATGGGTTAGATGATATTGTGGGACTTTTCCCAGATGTAAGATTTTATGGAAATAGAGTCTGGTTGTGAGGTATCAACTTGATTACAAAAAAGAAAGAAAAAAAATAGACATGTCTGATCTTTAGCAGTCACATTTCCACATGTGGAAACTGTCACACAATTAAGTGGAACGTAGTTGACTATCTAGTGAAAAAAAGAGAAGTCCCTTATCTCAGGGACTGGGGCAAGTCACTCATCTGGTAGATATAAATTAGGGAGTTATTGGCATAGGATCCTATGTTTTGCTGAAACTTTCTGTTACCAACACTATCAGCCTTCAGAATCTTCAGATTCAGCATTCTTGTTGTTAGTCAGTCATTTTTCACTCATGTCTGACTCTCTGTGACCCCACTGGGAATTTTCTTGGCAAGGAAATTGGTTTGCCATTTCCTTCTCGAGCTCATTTTACAGATGAGGAACTGAGGCAGAGTTAAATGACTCACTCAGGGTCACACAACTAGTAAGAGTCTGAGGTTAAATTTGAACTCAGGTCCTCCTAACTCCAGGGTGGCCACTGTATCCAATGTGTCACCAACTTCCCTCTCTCCCAGCATTAACAAACAAGTAAAGACTTGCTATGTTTGATGAATTTCACTATTGACAAATATCCTGTGGCATTTTTTCCTAACCTTTTGATAGATACTTCATTTGCCTGGAGAAGTTGTCTTCAATGATTATTCAGAACTGAAGATAACTCAAATAGGCCTTAGACAGCAGGCTTTTTTCCTTAAAAATCTAAGTACAAAGTGGCATATCTTCCATAAACCTCTTGCCAAGAACATTTGCGGCCCTGAGTGACAAGAAAATGACATACATTTCATTTATAAAAGTCTTGCCAGTTGTACACTGCAAATTTAAAATTAATGTATTAAATTCCTACTGTTGCTTAATCAATTATTGACATTCTGTATCATCACAATATGCTTGCAATTTCAACTTTTATACTGCAAAATAGGATTGCCAGAAAATCAGAGGTTTTTACTGAGAGCTGCCGTCTTGCCTTTGTTTGCCAACTTCTGCTGACACTCTGCATCCTAGGATAAAACCATCGTATGAACCTCTACGGATTTGAAGTAACAAAAAAAATTACTTCCTAAATAGTATCAATTTGCCAATGTCTAACAGGAATTTAATCACTTATTTTTTGTAGTGGTGATGACTTTTCAAGTGTAAGAGGAACTCAAAGGCAAAACTAACCATACAATTTTTTATTGTACATGTGGTGTCAAGTAAAATGAGTAATATGGGGTTAGTTTGCCTACTGAGAAGGATAGTGTCATGGAAAGAATACAGGATTTCTGAAGATCTAGGTTTGAATTCTGGCTTCAGCACTTACTTATTAGTCATAAAACCCTGGGTGTATTACTTAAGTTTCTGAACCTGAGTTACATCATCTGTGAAATGGGATTAATAATCTTGTATAATTTGTCACAAAAGGTCTTTTTGAAGAAAACACTGTGTATAATGAGAAATTTCTCAATTTTATTATATTTCTCAGTTTATATATGAATGTGAGTTATTATAATAATTGTCATGAAGTATTTTTATAGGTAGTTGGTAAATCTTAATAGAGATGTAGTTTGGTGTACTGGGTGTAAGGCTAGCCTCAGAACTGGGAAAACATGGTTTTAAGTCTTGATTTGATTTTTTAAAAATCTTAGCATTACAAAATGTAATAAGTGAAAACAAGTGAATAATGTTGGTAGTTTTTGGGGAAAGAGAGAGGAGAAAGAAATACATCGAGAGAGAGAGACAGACAGAGAGAGAGAGAGAGAGAGAGAGAGAAATTGACTGGATATGTACACACAACATAGCTATATCCAATTGTCTATATTCACCAAGGCAACTTGCTGTACTCTAGACTATCTGCAGCATCATACATATTATTACAGAACTCTAGCTACAGTTTTACCTAGAACAACCAGTTAGAACTCTAGCTGGTTGAAAACCCACCCCATTATTCTCCTGCTGTTCTTTCCCTACACTTAACCTGTTAATGAAAACCATCACCTGGTACACATAGTTTGTATATTCTGAATTATAATTTTATATATAGTCTTCATGGTTTATATTACTACTTCAAAATAGTTTGACTTTGAGTCAATATTTGTAGTTTATAAGTCTAATTTAAAGGTAAAAAAAGTTTTCAGATAAAATATCCTCTTTACAAATATGTAAAAATAGAAGCACTTCTTAGGGCCTTTTTCTAGCACCACTTTGAGGCCAAACGACCCTAAGAAAAGAGTCTTGGTCTTTGACCTTTTTCATCATAATGACAAGCAAAACAGAATTTTTTGCTGTTTTTCTGGATCAACTTTTAGTTAATCAAGTGCCTTTGAGTCTCTCTTTTGATTTTATCAAGAGTCTTTGTTTGGAAATAGTATACACTATATTGCCCTTAATAGGCCTAAGGGAGTTTGAAAATCTTTCCTGCCCTTAATAGGCCAAATATAACCACATGGGAGCCCACTGTGGGAGGAGTTTGCAAAAAGGGTGGAACAGGAAGGAGCAGATAAAGAGCAAAAGCAGAACTGAGAGCAGGGAGAACTGAGAGAGGTAGAATGTCTGTGATATTGGTGCTCTGTCTGTTGATCTGTATTACTTTCTCAGATAGAAGCTCTGTTTGTTGTTCTGTTGATTTCTCAGACAGAAATCCAGTTTGTTTTCTCAGACAGAAAGTGAATTGAGATGATATTGCTGATAAAGTGTGTAAATATTGCTGTAGCCCCATTAAGCTTTGTTTTCCTAGAAATAGAAATTGCAAAGAACTTGAAGTGGAGCAGTCCCCATGAGCTGAGACAAGAAGCAGGAGCAGAGAACTTGCCTAAGTGTGAATCTAGGTGAGAGTCGGGAGCAGTCAGGCCATAGGGGAGGAGCGTGGGGTTTGGAGGTTTACCTTGAGTCAAGATGAAAGAAGACTTTACTTTGGATACTCTATGTTGACTGAGAAAATTTGTAACTTACTGTGACCTAGGAGTGAATGGTGTTTTTACTTTCTGTTACCCCTTAAGAATGATTGACTTTAGAATGATTGGAAGCCAGCCTTTAGTCAAGATGAAAGAGGACTTTACTTGGATACACTGCATTGACTGAGGAGATTGTAACTTACTGACCTAGGGGTGGATGGTGTTTGTATTTTCTGCTACCCCTTCAAGATGACTATAAGATATACCGAACGATATGTTTTGTTTAAAACTATGTCGTCACCTTAGTAACACACTGTTATGTTATATTGTTGTGAATGTTATGCTTTGGTTTCTTTCTTTCTTTCTTTTTTTTGCTTTTTGGACAGGAGAGGGCAAGGCAATTGGGGTTAAGTGACTTGCCCAAGGTCACACGGCTAGTAAGTGTTAAGTGTCTGAGGCTAGATTTGAACTCAGGTTCTCTTGACTCCAGGGTCAGTGCTCTATTCATTGTGCCACCTAGCCTCCCCAATGTTTTAGTTTCTTTCTGAATAGAGTTCATTATAATATGCGATTAAGCTCTTAACGTTATTCACAGAAGCAGTTCTCAGGATAGCTGCTTGGGATTGACTTTATAATCATTTATTCTTTTCCATTCTAGGTACAGGGAATGGAATCACTAATCTTTCCTAGAAGAACCAGCCACGTGGGGATCCAAGAGTCCAAGAATCCAGACAGGATGTTGCTGTCAACCCAGAATCAATACCTTGAGAGGACTCAAACCCATCAGAAGCTGTTCTGTGAGCTTTAGGTAGAAAATTCATGGAACTAATGCTATGTAGGATATGAGCTAAATGTTGAGTCTAATCTTCCTCTTCCCCAGAGACTGAGGTGATATAAAGGGAAATTATACTCCTAAGGTATTGGGGAAAGTGTTTATATATTTGTTGTTGCTATATCTTTGAAACAAAAAATCCCGTTGTAAAAGCTAATCTAATGTAAAATAGTTAAACAGAACTAGGATGCTAGTCACTGTGCTCTAAAAATGAGAGGAACACAGCCACAGGGGACTTGAATCAATGGTAGAAAAGAGTGACACCCTTCTAACCCTTCAGGATACTAGAGAATTCTGAGAAGTAAAATATAACAGATTTGGCCCTGAGAAAGCAGGACCAGAGTCCACCATACTATACTACTCAATTTGCATGTCTTTAAAAATGTAGAACATATTTAACAGCATGGTTAGATGTTGTCTTCATTATATGACCATAAGTACTTTTGATATAATAAAGGCTATTAAATCATAAAAACCTGGAACCTGTTGGAATTTTAAGAAAAAGCTTCTCAAAAATGAGATTGTGGAATCATTATTAGCCTTTAAACATTGATGAAAGTTACTACTGTAGCACTTATGGACATAGGGGAAGAATGTATATTAGCAACAAAGTGGGGGATCTGGTTACCATCAAGCATATTAAATCTAATATACACTATAAAAAATCCCCATGTAATAGAAGTTTATTTTTTGTATACCTTTCTTTTAATGTATACTTAAAAAAAAACTATTTAACACAAACTCATTATTTCATATAAAGTCCTTTTTCTTTGTATATTAAATTGTTTTTGTTCTTAATTTTTGAAAGAATGGTTCCCTGTCCTAGCAGTTATTAGATGGATTTGAAGCTAGGTTAATCATCGGCAGGACAGGAAGAAGAAATTCTTGAAGGATTTTTGGATATGTGTCAGTAAATGTTAATACAGAGCTGTGGACACCTAGGAACCACCCTAGTGTATCAACACAAAGAACAAGGTGATTGCTTTTGATAAAAGTCTAGGGCTGATTTTTAACCACAGCCATAATGCAGTGAGCCATTGTTGTGTGCAGCTACAAATAAAAGACCAAACTTTTTGCCTGCATAGTCAGACAAGGACTTTTGGGCCCAATGAGTATTTTTGAGCATGGTGAGACATTGAAATTGCCATCAGTTATCATTGTTAATAAAGAGATATGATATTTGATTTAGATGTGTTGAATTAGGAAATGCTGTGAGAAAAATAGCCAATCCCTGGCCTTTTAGCCTTACAGATAAGTAAGGTTTATGTCTACATTCCTTCTGAGTGTTAGTTTTTTACACAAAATTAATAATGTTGTCACTTGAATACAATTCCTTACTGCCCACATGATTTGGAAGACTGAGTAAAAGCTGCCCTCAATTGTTCCTCCCACCTGGTCTCTGTGGGGCTCACAAGCACAGAATGAAATAGCTCTAGGGAGTTTTCCATCTAGGAAGCAAGCTTCCTGCTGCTGCAGCACAAGGGAATTATGCAAGAGAAAGGAAATGCCAGAAAAGAATATCTTCTGTATTTGTATGCAGGAAGTATTAAGCAATAAAACAATTGACATCACTGGATCTACTTTTTATTCTAAGTAGCAAAACCAGGGGTGATCATTTCCTTTGACTTCTCATTAGTTTTCCTTTAAAAGTTATAGATATCTTTTTTTTTTATCACTTTGACCAACAAATGTGTTGTGTATGAACCTTACTTAGCAAATCATCCCTTATAATAAAGAATAAAAAAGAGAGGAAGGGAAGGTATTTTAACAAAAAGTAAATATATATCCAACCTTCTAAAGGTATATTCCACACTCATAGTTCTCCATTTCTGGGGAGAACTTACATCCAGTCTTATATCTTATATCCAGTCAAGTTTGGTTACATAATATTCATTTTCATGATTGTTGACGTTTTTTCCATATACTTAACCGATACACAAGCATTTATTAAGTATTTCCTATGTACCATCAGACTTGCTAAGCACTAGGGAGATTAAGAAAAGTGAAAACAGTCCTGTATTGAGGACCTTAATATTTTGATAGTAGAGACATATACATACACACATATTCAAGATACATATGAAGTAGATACAGGGTAACTTTAGAGGGGAAGAGGCAGTTAGGTGGCACAGTGGATAGAGTGCCAGGCCTGAAGTCAGGAAGACATATTCTTGAGTTCAGGTCTGGTCTCAGACACTTACTAGACCCTAGGCAAGTCACTGAACCCTATTTGCCTCAATCTATAAAATAAGCTGGAAAAGGAAATTTCAAACCACTCCAGTATCTTTGCCAAGAAAACCCCAATTGGGGTCAAGAAGAGTTATTTGTGAACGAAATGAGTGAACAACAACCACCACCTTAGAGGAGGAGGTACTATTAGGTAAGAGATTGGGAAAGATGGTTCCTGAAGATGGTGCTTGAATTGGGTTTTTAAGGAAGCCAGTGATTACAAGAGGTCAAAGCGGGGAGGGAGAGCATAGCAGGCATGGGGAACAGTTAGTGCAAAGGCACAGAGACAGTTAGTGTATCATTGTGTGTAAAAAGCAGAGATGGCAAAGTTCAGGGAAGGGAATAATGTATAAAAACATTAGAAATATAGACACAGGGGGGCAGAGCCAAGATGGCGGCATAACAGCAGCAACATATCGCAGCTCTCACATAGCCACCACAAAATACCCATAAAACAGGACTCTAAACCAATCTTAGAACTTCAAAATGCACACAAAGATACTTCCCACTAAAGTCAGCTCGGCTATGAGGAACTATATCAGCACTGTGAACCAAAACCAGCCTGGCCTGAAGCCGCTGCTGAGCCCTGGGGGCAGCCAGACAAGAGGAGCGGTGAGTGGATCAGCGGCAGCTGCAAGCAGGGTTGAGAACTAGGTCATTGGGAGGTTACAAAATCAGGAGAGAAAAGTAGTCTGGCCAAAAGGCCTCCAGAGCGGAGAAGCGAAAGGCAGAGGTTTTGCACCTGCCTCCATGTTGGAGCTTCCCACCCATAGCCTGCAGACACCAGGGGGACTAAGTGATTGTTCTGAGGCCAGTGCTCTCGCATTGAGCAGCCTGGATCCGGATCGCCGTCTTAGGCCTCCATCTTGGAGTCTTCGTTATCCAGTCAGCCAGAAGTAAGTAGGAAGGGTCCCAGCACCTTCCTGAGACCTACGGCAGCCGGGAGGACCCCAGCGATTTGGGACAGAGCTTTCCCTTCTGGAAGCAGAGCCCCACAGAGATTTAAAAAAAAAAATCACGGACTGACCAACCATGAGTAAGAATAA
>CM053582.1:134970543-134998234 GCA_028627135.1 Pseudochirops cupreus | reverse complement strand
AAAAAAAAGTGATGTATGTGATGAAAAAAAAAAGAAAAAAAAAAGAAAATAGTATAAAAGACAGAACTCTAAATCAGGCATCAGAAGACTTGGATCCAAATATTGAGGGTGTTCTTAATTCACTCTGTGATATTGGCCAAGTCACATCACCCTTCTGGGACTCAATTTACTCCATTAAAAAGAATAGGTTGGTTTTCAGAGACAGAAATTAAAGATGTCTTTAAGCATATGGAAAAATGCTCTAAATCACTATTGATTCAAGAAATGCAAATCAAAACAACTTTGAGGCACCACATCTCACCAGTCAGATTGACTAAGATGACAAAACAGGAAAATGACAAATGCTGGAGAGGATGTGGAAAAATTGGAACACTAATGCATTGTTGGTGGAGTTGTGAACTGATACAACCATTCTGGAGAGCAATCTGGAATTATGCCCAAAGGGCTATAAATAATTGCATACTCTTTGACCCAGCAATACCACTGTTGAGGTTATATCCCAAAGAGATCACAGAAGTGGGAAAAGGACCCATATGTACAAAAGTATTTATTGCAGCTCTCTTTGTGGTTGCAAAAACCTGAAAATATAAGGGATGTCCATCAATTGGGGAATGGATGAACAAGTTATGGTATATGAATATAATGGAATACTATTGTGCTATAAGAAATAGGAAGGAGATGTACTTCATAATTACCTGGAGAGGCCTATACAAATTGATGCTAAGTGAGAAGAGCAGAACCAGGAAAAATTTGTACACAATCACAGACACATCATATGTGTGATGACCAACTGTGATAAACTGGATTCTCCTCAACAACGCACAGCTAAAAGACAACTCTAAAAGTCTTAGGATGGAAGGAGATATCTACATTCAGAGAAAGATCTAGAAAGACTAGAGTTTAAATGGAGACTGAAGCAATACATGCTATTGTTCTTTTTCATGTTTGGTTTTGCTTCTTTTTTCCCAGTGATCACTCATTGGGTGCAATCCTACAATGTGAAAGTATTTGCAAATCCTGTACTTGATTGTATGCCACCATGGGGGGGGAGGGGAAGGGAGAGGAGAAAATCTGAAACCCAAGGGATTGTGGAACTGAATTTTATAAACTAAAAGTAAATTTTAAAGAAGAAAAAAAGTTTCAATGTTAATATTCTTATTAAAATTGAATAAAACTACTGTCTCTTGCTAAAAGAAAAAAAAAAGAATAGCTTGCAAAAACTGGGGATGTCATCTACCAGTCTCCTTGTCCCAGGATTTTCGAAAGCTTTTACTTCTCTCTGGGCCTTTGCTGCTGCTTAGTGAAGGGGGAGGAACTGGGCTGGGCCTTGGGTAGGGATGGAAAGTAGGCTAATTAGGGAAAGTGCTCTGGAAATGAGAAGATTGAATTGTTCAATTAGAGGGTGGGGGAGCACCCCAGACCCCACCAGGCAGCCATCCCACTTTCTCTCTATTTATCCCCCCAGAGGTGGTTCTTGGACCAGATCTGGTTCCTTGATACATAGGGTTGTACTGGAGAAGTAGCTATAGGTGCCCCAAAGATTTCCCAGGAGTCACTGAGAATCCTGCTCTATCCCAAGTACTGGATTCTATTGTTTCCTCTTGATGTGAAAGTTAATCAATATCCATGCTCTGAAAGGAACAAGCTGAGGTGAGAGAGACCTGCCCAAGAAAGGGAGGAGCAAGCTGTCTGATCTAGCTTTCCCAGGCCAAGGTGGTGGGGTGTGCTTTGATGGAGGGGCCAGCTCAGGTTATGGCAAATAGGCTACATGGATGACCAGGCGGGCCTGGGAGTGGGCTGGGTGGGAAGGGGAGATAGGCTGTGCAGAGGGGCCACAACCCTAGGAGATGTAATGTGAAATTTCCTTTCAAACAATGGAGCATTTCAGTGGTCTGCTAGGATTATTTCTGTATTGAAAGTTTCTAATTATGCTTTTTATAAAAAGTACTAAAAATGAAGGTTATAAACTTCCAAATTAAAAAAAAGAGAGAGGAGATTGACCTAGGTAATTTCTGAAGTCACGTTCAAATCTCATGTCCTGTAGTATCATCAATGTCATCATGAGCAAATGTGAACTGACTAGTGGTCATTTAGACAATGGATAGGCAGGAGGTATTATGTACTCACATTTCTGATGTCAGTATCAAACATATTCTGGATCAGGATCGGTAGCATTAACACCATGGCGACAGCATAACATGATTGACAAAATGTAGCTACAGAAATGGCCCAAAGTGGTAGGGATCTGGCCATAGCCTTAATAGGCAAAGACCAATCAAGAGGGATAGTCTGAAAGGAAAAATAACATCAAGTCTTAGATTGAAAATTTCAGGACAATTTTTTATCCTTAATAAAACTAATGTGACATTCTTATTAGAGTAACCTCTTTTGAGAAATCTAGTCACAAATTTAAGGTAAAGGCTACAGAGTCTTTTCACTTAGTCAGTAGTGGAATGAACAATGGTTAGTAGAACCAGTTGTAAGTGCTGCTTCTATCCTTTGTCAGCTACGTGACCCAGGGAAAAGAAAATAAAACACTGGATCGCTAAGATGTTCTAATAATGAGATATGCTATATAAAGTCTTTGTAAAGTACAGAATAAATATCAGTTATTTTAGTAACATACCTCACTGGGCAATGATGAAATAATATATTCCTTTTCACTGTCCCTTATATATGGGTGACTCATTGGGTCGTCATAAACAAGAAAATAGAAGAAAGCTAAACATACAAATCCAAAACTTCCTAGAAAGGGGAAAAATAGAATCCAATTAATGTTGTTGGATTTCTGCCTTCAATATGTCTCTGTCCTAAGCTAAACTATTTCTCATAGAGTCCTCATGTACAGAAATACCTGTATTTTACTCTTTCTTGTCTAACCATATCATTTATTTCATTTCTCAATCAAGCTAGGTTGATAATTTAAAATTTGTCACCACCATCTCCTCCTCCTCTATATCTAGCCTTGATTATATAGGTTTGGGCCATAGAGTATCACTGAGTTTTCAGGTTCTTAATATTATATAGTTTTTTTTCATAGAATCTTGAGCTCTCCACTGCTGCCACAAGCTCCACCATTCCAGTGCTCCTCTTTACCGCAGTATTGCCACCTAGGACTGCAGCCCAGTTACAAAGAGGGTAAAGCAAGAGAATCCTGCCTCAGTGCCAGCAAAGAGATCTCTGCAATCCCCCTCTGATCAGTCATTCTATCCCCCACCATCTGTGGATCCAGAGTTGCAGAAGCAGACACTGCTGCTGCTGCAGCTACTGCTGCTGCTACCAACACCACAGCCACCTCTATCACCCCGGGCGTGGGGACAGACTGTGTTCCTCTTTCACCCAGGTCCCATTGAGTTTTTCCACTGTACGTCTCTACATTTTCTTTGGTGTTTGTGGGTTAAGAAGTCCAGGAACTTCCACAGCTGCCAGTGATTCAGTCCCCTGAGGCCTACTCCTGCCCTGTCTGTGTTGCTGCAGTCCACACTGTACTACATTTAGCTCCCAGTCCAGTGCAACGGACCTTACCCATTGACTTTCCAGGTTTTCTTGGGATGGAAATTTGTTTCATTCTGTCATTCTGTGGGTTTTATAGCTCTAAAATATGTTTAGAGTCATTTTTTATAGATATTTGGAGGGTTTTGGGGGAGACCTCAAGCAAGTACCTGCTTTTACTCCTCCATCTTGACTCCACCACCACCACCACCCCCCTGGGGAATTTTTAAGTCACAATTTACAACATGGGATTCTTGATTTGTCACTCTACTGTATGTTCTTTATTTTGAAAATTTTGCCAAGACTTTAATTGTTTGCATGAAAAACTATAGATTTTCAAAAAGAAGGAAGACTTTGAAAACTTTTTGACTAGAAAATCAGAACTAAGGAAACTATTTGGTTCTTGAATATCCCCAAACAACAGAATGCAAAAAAGAGTGATTAAGGGCATCAGGCAAGGACAGTAACAGTTAAAAAAAATGTCACAACTGAGACAGCAGTAAGAGATCTTTCTAAACGTACATAAGAAGACCAGGTTGAAGGTAGAAATCTGGCAGAAGCAACAGTGAAGAGATGGAAAGAGGGCATTATGGACAGAATCTGGTGACATTCTACATACCTCTTAATCAAAAATACATCTTAACTTTTGTTTCTTTTTTATGGAATTACATTATGACATGGGAGAGTGCATGAAAGCAAGAGGAGAGGAGCAGGGATGAAAGAATTTTATGATCATTTCAGAATTAAAATCAGACTTAATGAGGGAAAAGTCAGCTCCATGGTCTCAGACAGAAAAGAGTAGACAAAGGAATAGGTACTGGGAGGGGAGATTTAGAGGAGAGGAAATGAAGAATGCCTTACTTTGGTGGTGGGAGAGGTTCCATTGATGAATGCTTCAATAAGTGAAGAATGATGGACAGTGAAGGAATATTAGAAATTTACACTAGATGAAGACTATGGAGGGTGGGGCATAAAAGGCAGAGGAAGTTATATAACCAGATGCTAATAAAAATGCAAAAGGAAAAGAATAACTTATAAGAGAGGATCAGGACTGAGGGGATGAGAACCATTGAGAATAGGAACACCTATACTTTACATCTTTTACTTTATTATGCCATAGTAAAGTAACTAAAAGAACATAATATTATGTTTACAGCAGAATAAGAGGAAAAGAATAACTCAGGGGGGGAAACATTATTAGTGTCGTCTGGAGGAAAATATAAATCTAACTCCACCATAAATGTAAATGGATTAAACAATCCAAAAGAATGACAAATTAAAAAAAAAAAAGAAAACACTTTATTCTTTTGCTTACAAGAAACACATTTAAAAAACAAAGCAATGTACAAAATCAATCAATTGAGAGGATGGAGGGAGGGTGGATATACCATGCAGCAAGTGAATCCAAAAAAGGAGGAGTTTTAATCATGCTATGTGACATAGCAAAAAATTTTTTTTCAAAAACTACATAGGGATAAACAAAGAAACCACATTATGCTGAAAGGAACTATAGGCAACAAACCAATATCAATAATAAATTTATATGCTCCAAGTACCTTAGCATTCAAATGAATAAAGATAATATTATCTCATTTTCAGAAAGAAATAAACAGTAACACAATAGGGAGAAGAAACTCCAATACTTTTCTCTCCAATTGGATAAGTCTAACAGACAAACAAAAGGGAGAACATGGAACAAAACAAATTGCTGGACAAACTAGAGGTAAGACTTACCATGCCTTCTAAATGTGAGGGCAATGTAATATATGTATATTTTTAGCACAATATAAGGTTTTTACAAAAATTGTCCATGTAATAGGACACAGAGATATTGCAAACAATGGAAACAAAGGTAGTAAGTAAACACATCCTTAATAGATTACAACTAAATAAAAATAAAAATTGAGTAGGTAACCACAAACAAAAGACAGCAGTACAAATGGAGACTTAACAATGAGATATTGATTAATTACTGGGTCAAAATTCCCTACCTACTCCAAAATTAAATTTTAAACCAGCAATTTTTGAGATATATAAGAATCAAAAACAAAGTAGATGCCCATCGATTGAGGACTGACTAAACAAACTGAGATACATGAATGTCATAGAATTTTTATGCTTTAAGAAACGATGTGTATGATAAATACAGAGAAACATGGAAAGATCTATATGAACTGATACAGAGTAAAGCAAGCAGAACCAAGAAAACAATATACCAATAACTACAACAATGGCAAAGTAAAGAACATATTCACACACATAAAGTAAATATAAAATTTCAATTGTCAGCAATGATTTAAATGAAGAGAAATAATAAGATATCCCCCAACTACTCCTTTGTAGAGATGGTTAGACCATAGGTGTCAAGCATTTCACATGTTTTGAACTTTTTAAATGTATTGATGACCTTTGTTGACTTTGTGATCCCTTTCAAAAAATGCTACATGTCAAATGAGATGGCACTCCAAAAGGAATGGGGGAAGGATAATTAGTATAACTGTGATAATTAAAAAAAAATACAAACAGAACAAAAGAAATTTGATCAGATCTATTATAATAAGACTGTGGCAGCTAGGTAGCAAAGTGGATAGAATACTGGGCTTGAAAGTCAGGAAGACTCATCTTCTTCAGTTAAAATCTAGCTTCAGGTATTTATTAGCTGTGTGACCCTAGGCAAGTTAGTTAACCCTGTTTGCCTCAGTTCCTTATCTGTAAAAATAGGCTGGAAAATCAAAGAGCAAACCACTTCAGTATCTTTGCTAAGAAAATCTCAAGTGGGATCACAAAGAGATGGACACATTTGAAAAGACTGAACAAGAATATTATAATCTGAGGGGGAGGGGTAAAAACAGGACCTCCCCACTGTTCTGGTTCCAACTACCTCCAATACATGTAAACAAATTTTAGAGCTACAGAAATCACCAAGTGAAAGAGAGAAACAAATCTCCTGCTGATGGCAGCCCCTGCAGGCTGACAGGAAGAGTCTATGGCAGGACACTGGGAGCTGAGCACAGTCCCGTGTGGGCCATGTGGTTCTGGCCACAGGGCAGCCACTATTTGAGTAGACTTCAGGAGAGTCACAGCAGCTGTGGTAGTTTCCAGACTTCTCAACCCATAAATGCCAAAAAGAAAGTAAAAGGTCAGTCAGAAATTCTGTTGGAACAGGGGGACAAAAGAGCATGGTCCAGCCCCTGCCTCCAGGAGGAGAAATAGCTAAGGTGCAGTGGCTGCAGCCGTTGCTGTGTGGCTGACTCCAGAGCTACTGTCTTGTAGATTGTAGGGGGACCAATAGACCATTCATAGGGTAATTGCTCTTGCTTTCACCTGCTTGGATCTGGGTCACAGTCTTGGGTGGTGGTCCTATAGTGTGTGGCCAGTGTGCCAGAGCTTGTGGTGTCTATAGAGACTGTACCCTCCTAATAGCTCTGACAGCTGTGAAAACCCCAGCAATTTGGGACATAGCTCTCTCCACTGTGGAAGCAGAGTTCTACTGTGGCAAAGAGCTCAAAAGTCATATAATTGACTCGGAAGATGAGCAAGCAGAGGAAGCACGATAAGACCATAGAATCTTTTGGAGGGGACAAAAAGGATCAAAGCATGGAACAGGAGGAAGACAGTGAAGTCACGATTCCTGCATCAAAAGCTTCCAAGAAAAATATGAATTGGTTACAAGCCATGGAGGAGATCAAGAAGGATTTTGAAAATCAAGTAAGAGAAGTAGAGGAAAAATTGGGAAGGAAAATAAGAATGATGCAAAAAAATCCTGAAAAGTGAGTCAACAGCCTGCTTAAAAAAAAAAAAGAGCAAAACAATATTCTGAAGAAAATAACACCTTAAAAAAAATAATTCAAATGGCAAAAGAGGCCCAAAACACCAATGAGGACAAAAATGCCTTAAAAAGCCTAATTTGCCAGATGGTGAAGGAATTTCAAAAACTTACTTAAGAGAATAATTCCTTCAAAATTAGGTTAAAGAAAATGGAAGCTAATGACTTTATAAGGAAGCAAGATACTATAAAACTGATCCAAACAAATGAAAAAATAGAAGGCAATGTGAAATCTCATTGGAAACTAGATCCAGGAGAGATCATTTTAAAATTATTGAAAGAGAGCCTATATAACATCTTTAAAGAAATTATCAAACAAAATTGTCCTGATATTCTGCAACCAGAGGGCAAAATAAAAATTCAAAGTATTCACCAATCACCTTTTGAAAAAGGTCCCAAAAAGAAAACTCCTAGGAATGTTATACCAAAGTTCCAGAGTTCCCAGGTCAAGGAGAAAATACTGTAGCCAGTCAGGAAGAAACAATTTGAGTATTGCGGAAACACAATCAGGATAACACAAGACCTAGCAGCTTCTACATTAAGGGATCAAAGGGCTTAGAATATGATATTGTGGAGGTCAAAGGAGCTAGGACTAAAACCAAGAATCACCTGCCTGGCAAAACTGAGTATTATGCTTCAGGGAAAAATATGGTCATTCAATTAAATAGAGAATTTTCAAGCATTCTTGATGAAAAAACCAGAGTTGAACAGAAAATTTGACTTTTGAATACAAGAAGCAAGAGAAGCTTGAGAAGGTAAACAGGAAAAAGAAATCATAAGGAACTTCTTAAAGTTGAACTATTTACATTCCTACATGGAAAAATGATAATTGTAACTCATAAGACTTTTCTCAGTATGAGGATAGTTAAAGAGAATATATATGTATGTTTATGTATGTATGTATATATATATATATATAAATATAAACAAATATATATACACACACACAAACACACACACACACACACATATGTATGTATATATATATATATATACATGTATGTATACCAGTGGTTCTCAACCTATGGTTTGCAACCCCTTTGGGGTCAAACAACCCTTTCACAGGGGTCACCTATGACCATCAGAAAACACATGTTTCCAATGATCTTTGGAACCTCCTTTATCGATCTCCAAGTGGGTCCACCCACATACAGACATGCCCACATATGACTATTAAAAGATCCCAGCATTAGGAAGGTTGAGGACCACTGATGTATACATACATATATAAATATGTATAGGAGAGTGTATGTGTGTATAAATATATATGTGAGGGTATGCATGTGTATGTATATGTATACATAGACAGAGGGCACAGGATGAATTGAATATTAAGTAATGATGTCTAAAAAATAAAATTAAGAGGTGAGAGAGGAATATATTGGGAGAAGGAGAAAGATAGAGATAGATCAGGGTAAACTATCTCATATAAAAAAGGCAAGAGAAAACTGTCACAACGGAATGGAAGAGCAGGAAGGTGAAAGGGAATCAGTCAAACTCACTCTCACTGAATTTGGCTTAAGGAAGGAATAACATGCACACTCAACTGGGTATCTTACCATACAGGAAAATAGGGGGGAAAGGGATATAAATGGGGAAAATAGAAGACAGGGCAGATTGGGGGAGAGAATAGTTAGGAGCACAAACTTTTGTAAAGAGACGGGGTCAAAGAAGAAAATAGAATAAGTGGGGGGCAGCGTAGGATGGCGGGAACTATAGTTAGTCTCTCACAACATAACTACTATGGAAATGTTTTATGTAACTACACATGTACAACCTATATTGAATTGCTTATCTTCCCAATAAGGGTGGATGAGGAGGGAAAAAATCTGGAACTAAAAGTTTTAAAAACAAATGATAAAAAAAGTGTTTTTTTACATGCAACTGGGAAATAAGATATACAGGCACTGCATTATAGAAATCTATCTTGCCCTACTAGGAAGTTGGAGGGTATAGGGGCAGATATAAGAGAGAACATATTGGGGGAAGGGGTATTCAGTAAGCTTGCTCTTTTGGGATGGGGTAGGGGAAAGATGAGGAGAAATATTTGTAACTCAAAATCTTGTGGAAATGAGTACTGAAAACAAAAAATAAATAAATAAATTGGAAAATTAAAAAAATTAAAAATATTATAATCTGAGGGCAAAAAAAAAATACAAAAAATACAATATTTACCTCCTGAGAACTCTGAAAATTAAAGCATTCATGAGTATCATAACATTGTAGGCAGCTAGGTGGTGCAGTAGATATTGTGCTGAGTTTGAAATCAGGAATAGCTGAGCTCAAAATGTGCCTTAGATACTAGCTGTGTTACCTTGGACAAGTCACTTAACTTCTGTTTCACTCAAATTCCTCATCTGTATAATGAGGATAATATAACATCTCTCAGAGTTACTTTGCACTGTGAATTGTGCTAAGTAATTTACATATATTGCTCACAGTACTTGGCACATAGTTGGCATAAAGGAGAGTTGTTTATTATTTTCATTACTACTATTACCAAATTACAGGGTTTTCAGATAAAAGAAAAATACTAGAAGCATTAAAAAGAAAAAAGTTAAAACATTGAGAAGCCATAGCCAAGATTACTCAAGATTTAGCAGCCATGATTCTTTTTTTAAAGTCAGTATATAACTTTTTAGTTTTCACTTCCATAAGTTTTAAATTTTCTCCTGTAAAGCCAAGCATGAGCAGTTCTCCCGAGGACTGCTGCTGGGAATAACTTCAAGGTTCTGATAACATAGTATAGTGAACTCTCTATGTATTAAGCTATAAACTAAGGCAAAACATTCACAGAAACCAAAGTACAACATTCACAATGATTTAACATAACTTATTGCTAAAGTAACCACATAGTTTTCAACAAAAGATATCCTTCAGTAAGATCTTAACTCAATTGTCCTTAAGAAGCAATCCTCCTTAAGAGACACAAAGTACAAAGGTCAAAGTTTTCCCACCCCTAGATCACATTGTCTTAATCTCCCAGAGAAAAATCTTCTTTCTTCTTGATTGGAGATTAGTTTCCAATGATCTTCAACTCAATCATTATTAAGGGATACAAGGTACAAAGTACAAAGTTCTCCCACCCATAGGTCACAGTAAATCATGATCTTCTCAGGCAGCACTAAGTACCCAAGGAGAGGTCTTTTCATCTTGGCTCAAGGCTGCTCCCAGATTCCATTGTTCCTCTTCCATGGGTCCAGCTCTTGCCTGAATTTACCCGACTGTTACCTGGATTCACAGGGAGGCAGCTGTCAGCTCTTCATCCAGCTCCACCTCCATCTCCTTGTCTAGCTCCTTGTCCAGTTCCTCATCCAACTCCAGCTCCATATTGAAGCTCATAGTGTCCAGTCCACCTCTAGTCCTTCACAGTTTTTGTCTCTGGGAAGACAAAGCTTAACAGAGCCAAAACAACATTCACATGCATTGTCTGCACCATCATCAATGCACTATCTGCCTGTGAAATCAACTCAGACCCACAAACAAGGTTTAAGAAGTCAACACAAATCATCATAGTAGTTCCAGGACCTCTGAAACCCTCCTTCAGGACTTCTGTAAACAGACAAAAAGGAGATAATCTTTCAGGGCTTCCCGTAAGGTCCCAGGGCTTCTGTACAAAGTATCACAAACACAAATCAACAACGACAAAATGTGTGCTGACCACATAGTGCCAGCTTGTGCTCCTCTTTATATATGTTGGCTCTCCTTCCTGCTCCACCTTGTTGGGGGCAGCAAGTTGTGTCAGCAAGTTCCTCCCATCTTCAAATCACGAGGGGCTCAAACAAGGTTCTGAATACTTAAATAGCTAAAACAAGGTTCTAAGTACTTCTTTGCTTGCCATCACATTTCCCCCCCTCCCTCCCCAAGACAGCATGCTATCTGATATAGGCTCTATACATACATTCCCATTAAACATACATTCACATTAGTCAAGTATTATAGAAGAATCAGAAACAACAGGAATAACCACAAGAAAGGAAAAAAAAAACAGTCTGCTTTTATCTGCATTAAGACTCCAAAGACTCTTTCCCTGGATATGGATATTTTCCATCATGAGTCCTTTGGAATTGTTTTATATATTTGCATTGGTGAAAAGGGCTAAATCTATTAGAGTCAGTCATCACACACTGTGGCTATTACTGGGTACAACATTCTCCTGATTCTGCTTGCCTCACTCAGAATCAGTTCATATAAGTCTCTCCAGGTTTTGTCGAAGTCCACCTGTTCACCATTTCTTATAGCACAATAGTATTTCATTGCATTCATATACCACAACTTGTTCAGCCATTCCCCAACTGATAGGCATCCCCTCAAGTTCTAGTTCTTGGCCACCACAAAAAGAGTTGCTATACATTTTTTTTTGTACACATGGGATCTTTTCCCATTCTTATGATATCTTTCGGATACAACTGTGGAAGTGGCATTGCTGAGTCAAAGGGTATGCACTTATTTATAGCCCTTTGGGCAGAGTTCCAAATTGCTCTCCAGAATGATTGGTTCAGATCACAACTCTGCCAACAAAGAATTAGTGTTTCCACTTTCCCATATCTTCTCCAACATTTATCATTTTCCTGTTTTATCATATTAGTCAATTTGATAGGTGTGATGAGGCACCTTAGAGTTATTTTAATTTGCATTCTCTAATCAATAGTGATTTAAGTAATTTTTCTTCATATGACTATATATAACTCTAATTTCTTCCTCTGAAAACTGCCTGTTCATATCCTTTGACCATTTATCAATTGGGGAAATGACCTGTATTCTTGTAAATTTGAATCAGTTCTCTATATATTTTAGATATCAAGCCTGCTATCCAGAGACACTGGTTGCAAAAATTCACAGTTTTCTTCTTCCCTCCTATTCTTGGTTGCAGTGGCTTTGTTTGTGCAAAACCTTTTCAATTTAATGTAATCAAAATTATCCATGTTACACTTCATAAGGTTCTCTATATTTTGTTTGGTCATGCATTCCTCCATTTTCCATAAATCTGATAGCATATTCCTTGCTCCCCAAATTTGTTTATCACATCAGCCTTTATAACTAAAGTGTATACCCGTTTGGACATTATTTTTGCATATAGTGTCAGACGTTGTTCTATGCCCAGTTTCTGTCATATTATTTTCCAGTTTTCCCAGCAGTTTTCATCAAAGGGTGAGTTCTTGTCTAGAAGTGGGGTCTTTCTGTCTATCAAGCAGTAGATTGCTATAATCATTGACTACCGTGTCTTGTGTACCTAACCTATACCAACGATCTACCCCCTTTATCTCTTAGCCAGTATCAGGTGGTTTTGATGATTGCTTACTTTATAATAAAATTTAAGATCTGGTATGGCTAGACCACCTTCCCTAGCATTTCTTTTCATTAATTCCCTTGTTATTCTGGACCTTTGTTCTTCCAGATGAATTTTGATATGATTCTTTCCAGGTGTATAAAACAATTTTTGGTAATTTGGTTGGTATGGCACTGAATTAATAAATTAATTTAGGTAGAAATGTCATTTTTATTATATTAACTCAGTCTACCCACAAACAACTGATTATTTAGATGGATTTTGTTCATATAAAATGTGTCTTTTGATTGTTTTCAAATAATTCTGGGATTTGTTTTGGCAAGTAGATTCCCAAATACTTAATAATTTCTATAGTAACTTTAAATGGAATTTTTCTTTTTACCTCTTACTGTTGGGCTTTGCTAGTAATATATAGAAATGCCAATGACTTAGGTGGTTTTATTTTATACCCAAGACTTTACTAAAGTTGTTTATTATTTCAAGTACTTGACTCTCTAGAATTCTCTAAGTATATGATTATATCATCTGCAAAGGGTGAAAACTTTGTCTCTTCTTTGCCTATTCTAATTCTTTATACTCAATTTTCTTCTCTAAATGCTACAGCTAACGTTTCTAGTACCATACTGAATAACTGTGGTGATAATGGACATCCTCATTTCACCCTGATCTTATTGGAAATGCAACTAGCTTCTCTTTATTACATATAATGCTTGCTGAAGGTTTAAGTAGATGCTACTTATAATTTTAAGGAAGGTTCCATTTATTCCTATGCTCTCTAGTTTATTTAATATGTATGGGTGATTTATTTTGTCAAAAGTTTTTTTTCTGCCTCTATTGAGGTAATCATATAGCATCTCTTAGTTTTCTTCTTGATGTGAGCAATTACACTGATAGTTTTCCTAATATTGAACCAGTCCTGCACTCCTAGTATAAATCCTAATGATTAAATTTATTGTTTGTGTGAAAAGTTGCTGGAATTTTTTGCTAATTTTATTTAACTTTATTTAAAAGTTTTGCATCTATATTCATTAGTGAAATTGTTCTATAATTTTCTTTCTCTGTTTTGATTCTTCTTGGTTTAGGCATCAGTATCAAATTTATATCATAAAAAGAATGTGGTAGAACTCTTTCTTTGCCAAATTTTCCAAATAATTTATATAGTACTGAAATTAATTGTTCTTGAAATGTTTGATAGAATTCACTTGTGAATGCATTTGGCCCTGGCAATTTTTTTCCTAAGGATTTAATTCACGACTTGTTGAATTTCTTTTTCTCAGGTGGGGTTATTTAAGTATTTTACTTCCTCTTCATTAATCTTGCCAATCTATAGTTTTGTAAGTATTCATCTATTCCACTAAAATTGACAAATTTATGGCCATATGGTTAGACAAAATAATTTCTAAACAGTTTGAATTTCCTTTTCATTGGTAGTGAATTCAATCCTCTTTCATTTTTGATACTAGTAATCTAGTTTATTTTGTTTATTTTGTGTTATTAAGCACAGAGAGGGAGAGGTTGAGGTCCCCCAGTAGTAGGGCTTTGCTGTTTATTTCTTCCTGTAACTCCCTTAACTTGTCCTTTTAGAATTTGGATAGGAGGACGGAGCCAAGATGGTGGTGTAGAAGCAGGAAAACTCAGCACCTGTCTCCATAACCACCTGAAATACCTATAAAATATGACTCTAAACAAATTTTAGGGCTCCAGAACTCACAAAAGTACAGAGAAACAAAGCTCCCATGGAAGGCAGCCCAGCATGCAGAAAAGAAAGGGCTCATCGCAGCTTGCTGAGAGTCAAAACCAATCCGGCCTGCAGCTGTGGATTGGCCCCAGGGGGACCAGGACAAGCCATGGCTGGAGCTTTCAGGAGAGTGGATCACTGGCAGCTGGGGTAAGTTCCAGAATTGTCAACCCATAAAAAACAAGAACTAAGTGAAAGGTTAGTGGAACTCTGCTAAATCTTGGAGAGAAAAGCATATTTGGCTATCCCCCTCCAGGGCAAGAAAGCAGCAGAAGACATAGCCCTGCAACCACCTCCATGTGGCTGCTTCAGAGCTCTTGACCTTCACATTGCAGGGGGGCCAAGCAATCATTCAGAAGCTAAGTACCCTTCCCTTAAGCTGCCTGGATCCAGATCTTGGGTGGTGATCTTGAGGTGTGTTTTCAGTGAGCCAAAGTTGGTGGGGGCTATAGAGGCATCCTAATAGCTCCAGCAGCTGTGAAAACCCCAGCAATCTGGGACAAAGCTGTCCTCTCAGGAAGCAAAATTCACACAGAGATAAAAAGTCAAATAATTGACTGGCAACATGAGCAGGCAAAGGAAGCAAAGTAAGAACAGAAATCCAATTTTAGATTCCTTTTGGGGGACAAAAAAGATCAAAGCATGGAACAGGAGGAAGACAACACAGTCAGAACTCCTGCACCAAAAGCTTCCAAGAAAAATGGAGATTGGTTACAAGCCATAGAGGAGCTTAACAAGGATTTTGAAAACCAAATGAGAGAAGTGGAGGAAAGATTGGGAAGAGAAATGAAAATGACCCAAGAAAATCATGAAAAGAGAATCAACAACTTGCTTGAAGAAAATAACACCTTAAAAAATAGATTAACTCAAATGACAAAAGAGGCCCAAAAAGCCAATGAGGAGAAGAATGCCTTAAAAAGTCGACTTTGCCAGATGGAAAAAGAATCTCAAAAGCATTCTGAAGAGAATAATTCCTTCAGAATTAGAGTGGAGCAAATGGAAGCAAATGACTTTATGAGAAATCAAGTTACTATTAAACAGATCCAAACAAATGAAAAAATAGAAGGCAATGTGACATATCTCACTGAAAAAACCACTGACCTGGAAAACAGATCCAAGAGAGACAATTTAAAAATTACTGGACTACCTGAAAGCCATGATCAGAAAAATAACCTAGAAAGCATCCTTCAAGAAATACTCAAGGAAAATTAACCTGATATTTTAGAAACAGAGAGCAAAATAGAATTTGAAAGAATTCATTGATCACCTTTTGAAAAAGATCCCCAAAACAAAACTACTAGGAATGTTATAGCCAGGTACTGGAGTTCCCAGATAAAGAAGAAAATATTACAACTGCCAAGAAGAAACAATTTGAATATTGTGGAAACACAATTAGGATAACCCAGGATCTAGCAGTTTCTATATTAAGTGATCTAAGGATTAGAATATGATATTCCAGAAATCAAGGGAACTGGGATTAAAACCAAGAATCACCTACCCAGCAAAATTGAGTATAATGTTTCAGGGGAAAATATGGTCATTCAATGAGGTGGAAGACGTCCAAGCAACCTTTTTTTTTTAACTTTTATTTATTTTAGTTTACATCATTCATTTTCATGAGATTTTGAGTTACAAATTTTCTCCCCATCTTTCCCCTACCCACCACCCCAAAATAGCTATCCTATTGTATAACCCCGGCCCAATCTATTCTCTCCTATGTCCTCCCCCATTACCCCTCTGATTTTCTGATAGAGCAGGGTGGATCTCCCTACTACAGTGCCTGTGTATCTTAAGTCCCAGTTGGATGTAGTTAATAATAATAATAATAATAATAATTGTATGTATATATATGTATATATACATATATATATATAATTAACATTTGATTATACAACTTTAAATTCTAGATTCTTTCTCTTCCTCCCTCATCACCCACCCTCACTGGAAGGACAAGCAATTAAATACAGGCTGTACATGTGTGATTACACAGAACCTCTTCACAGTGGGCATATTGTGAGAGACTGATTATATGACCTGCCTTCCAACCCTGCCATTTGAGTTAATCTATTTTTTAAGGTGTTAATTTCTTCAGTCAGGTTGTTGACTCTCTTTTCATGATTTTCTTGCATCATTCTTATTTCTCTTCCCAATTTTTCTTCCACTTCTCTCATTTGGTTTTCAAAATCCTTCTTAAGCTGATCTCTTGCTTTTAGGCTGTCTTTATATTTCTTGGAAGCTTTTGGTGTGGGAGTTCTGACTGTGTTTTCTTCCTCTCATTCTCTGCTTTGATCCTTCTTCTCCCCAAAGAAGGACTCTAGAGTTTGATTGCTGTTCTTACTTTGCTTCCTTTGCCTGCTCATGGTTGGTCAGTCAATGATTTTTTTTAGCTCTGTGGAACTCTGCTTTCAGAGGGGAATCTCTGTCCCAAATCACTGGGGTTTTCCCTTCTGCTGGCACTTTTAGGAGGCTGCTGCAGCCCTCACTCACTTTGGCTCACTGAAAACGCATCCCAGGGCCACCACCCAATACCATGATCTGGATCCAGGCCACTCAATGCAACTGCACTTGGCCTCTGAACAATCGCTTGGCCCCCCTGCAGTCTGCAGGCCGGGAGCTCTGAAGCAGCAACATGGAGGTGGCTGCAGGGCCTCCACTTCTGCTGCTTCCTTGCCCTGGAGGTAGTTTGGCCAGACCCGCTTTTTTTCCCCAATTTTAGCCAAGTTCCACTGACCTTTCACTTAGTCCTTTTATCGTATGGCTTTATAATTCTGGAAACTGCCACAGCTGCCACTGATCCACTTTCCTGAAGCTCCAGCTGTGACTTGGCTCTGCTAATAAGGCCTCCCCCAGGGCCAAGCCATGGTTTCAGGCTAAGCTGATTTCGGCTCCCAACGCTGAGCTGGTCCCTCCTAGCTGAGCTGCCTTCAGCAGGAAGCAAATTTGTGTGCATTTTAGAGCTCTAAAATTTGTTTAGAGTCATATTTTATGGGTATTTTGAGGTGGCTGTGTGGGAGTTGCCGCACCTTGCTGCTCCTATGCCGCCATCTTGGCTCCACACACCCACACACACACAGACACTTCCAAGCATTCTTGATGAAAAAACCAAAACTGAATAGAAAATTTGACATTCAAATAAAAGAAGCATGAGAAGGTAAACTTGGAAAAGAATTTGTAAGGAACTTATCAAACTTGAACTGTTGCCATACCAGCATGGAAAAATGATAATTGTAACTTATGAAACTTTTTTCAGTATGAAGATAGTTGAAGGGAATATAACTGTGTGTGTATACATATATGTGTGTGTATGTATGTATAATATATATATGTATATATATATATACATACATATACATATATATACATTCACATATGTCTATAAAGGATGGTATATATGCCTAGGAATACATATATGAGTATTTGTATATATGTATACATAGACAGAGGGCACAGGATCAATTGAATAGTATGGATTAATATTTCAAAAGGTGAAATTGAGAGGTGGGAGAGGAATAGTATGAGAGGAGACAAGAAGAGACAGAAGGGGTTAATCCCCTCATATAGAAGAGGCAAGGGATAGCTGTTACAATGGAGGGGAAGAATACAAAGGAAAAAGGAATGGGTTAACCTTACTCTTGTTGAATTTGGCTTAGGGAAGAAATGACACACTCTAAATTGGGTATTTTGGCCTATAGGAGAGTAGGTGGGAAGGGGATGAGAGGGAGAGGATAGAGGCAAAGGGAGGTTGGGGGGGAGGGTTGTTAGAAGGACACACTTCTCTAAAGGGACAGGGACAAAGTAGAGAATAGAACCAGTGGGGGATGGAATAGGAAGGAGGGAAATATAGTCAGTCTTACACAGTATGTCCATTGTGAGATGTTCTGCATAACTACACATGTACAACCTGTATTAATTGCATATCTTTCCACTGGGGGTGGGTGACAAGGGAGGAAGAGAAAGAACGTAGAATTTAAAGTTCCAAAATCAAACGTTAAAACTATATATGCATATATTTATATGTATATATGTATGTACATACATATGTATATATATACATATATATATATATATAATCATTATTATTATTTATATGCAACTGAGAAATAAGATATACAGGTACTGTGGTAGGGAGATCCATCTTGCCCTACTGGAAAATCAGGGGGGTGATGGGTGAGGATATAGGAGAGAGCAGATTGGAGCCAATCAAGCCACAGCTTGTCCTGGCCTCCCTCATGCTAAAGCCATGGGTTCATGTGTGGCTGGTCCCGGCTCCCAGTGTGCTGCAATGAACCCTTCCTGTCTACCTGCTAGGCTGCCTTCAGCAGGAGCTTTGTTTCTCTGTCATTTTGTGGGTTCTAGAGCTCTAAAATTTGTTAAGTCATATTTTTTAGGTATTTGAGGTGGTTATGGGGAGAGCTCACAGATTTCTCCTTCTTCTACAACTGCCGTCTTGACTCTGCCCTCGATTGGTGGAGTCTTTTGATGACTATTTTACCCTTTGATTCCAGGTCGTTGGGGCAATTTTTTTTGATGATTTCTTGGAAGATAGCGTCCAGATTCTTTTTTCATCATGACTTTCTGGTAGACCAATAATTCTTAAGTGATCTCTCCAGGATCTATTTTCCAGCTCAGTTGTTTTTCCAATGAGATATTTTGCATTTTCTTCTATTTTTTGGTTTTTTTTTAATTTTGTTTGACTTATTCTTGATGCCTCATAGAGTCATCAGCTTCTACTTGCCCAATTCTAATTTTTAACAAATTGTTTTATTCAGTTAGTTTTCTACCTCATTATCCATTTTGCCAGTTTTACTTTTTGAGGAGCTGTTCTCTTCAGTGATTTTTTTCCATTTTATCAATTGTATTTTTTTTTAATTCATACATTTTTCTTCTACATCTCTAGTTTGACTTTTAAAATCTTTCTTGGGCTCTTCAAAGACTGCTTTTGGGGCTTAAGACCAGTTCATGCTCCCTTTTTGAAGTTTCAGATGTGAGTATAATGTCAATGATGTTCTCTTCTGAATTCATATTTTGATGTTCCCTGTCCCATAGTAAGAATCTATGGTCTTTGCTTTCCTAAGATATTTTTTGCTCATTGTGATTGCCTTTTTTTTTTTTACTTTTAAAGTGGTTCTCTTCTTCTGGGGCACAGGGGGCTCTGTTCCACGCTTCTTGCACTGGGGGCTAGGGGCTTGATTACTGACTTTATGTGCTGTGGCTTCTGGTTCTGGCAGCTGGAAGATATATAATGCTGGAGCTTATCTGGTATAGAGCTGGAGCTGGTTAATGTGTGCTGAGGCCAGGTGAGGTCTTTCTGTATTTCCTTGGGATTACATTGAAGCCTGCAGAATGAGGTCTTGGGGAGGGGTTGTCTGATAGCTGGAAGTCTCCTCCTCCCCTGGGGCTGTAAAGCACATGTAGGCTCAGCCTCTGGTGGATGCCCATCCATGCTGGTGTCTATCTTGCTGCATGAAAGCATGCTGGGGTCCTGGCGTTGGTGCTTGCCAGCTCTACCACCATGGGGCTCAGGATTTCCCACTGGTCTCCTGATGTGATTGTGTTGTTGCCTTGCTCAGACACTTCCTGTCCTCTTCTGTTATCCTTCAGTCACAGTAAGAGGGACCCTTCCCATTAATCTCCCTAGCCTCCCAAGGTAAAACCTGCCATACCCTTCTTTCTGCTGGCTCCACTCTTCCAGGATTTTCCTGGGGTAATATTTCCTGGGCTTTTCAAGATCAATAAGGGAGTGTGAGAGTTTCTTACAATTTACTCTTCCAACTTCTTCAACCTCAATTAATGGGTATCACCTCAATGACTAGTTTTTTGCCACCAGAAAGAGAGATGCTATAAATATTTTAGAATATACACATTCTTTTCCATTTTCCCTGATCATTTTGGGAAATAGATCTAATACTGGTATTGCGGGGTCAAAGGATATACACAGTTTTATAACTTTGAGCATAATTCCAGATAGCTCTTGAAAATGTTTCAATCAATTTACAGTTTCAATAGTGTATCAGTATCCTATGTTTTCCACACACACCCCCCCAACATTTTTCATTTTCTCCTATCATCTTTGTCAATTTGGTAAGTGTAACATGATCTTCAAAATTGTTAGTTAACATTTTTCTAATCAATAATGATTTAGAGCATTTTATATGACAATACGTAACTTTGAATTCTTTGTCCAAAAACTGCCTGTTCATATCCTTTGACTATCAACTGGAGAATGACTCATATTTTATAAATTTGATATTCTCTGCATATATTTGAGATACGAGTTTTTTATCCAAGATACTGTTTATAAATTTTCTCTCCAATTTTCCATTTTCCTTCTAATCTTGGCTATATTTGTTTTATTTTTTTAAAAATTAAATGTAATCAAAAGTATCGTTTTCATCCCACATACTCTTTATCTCTGATTTAGAAATTATTCTTTTATTTGAAAATCTGATAGGTAATATGTTCCATGTTCTCCTAATTTTCTGATGATATTTCACTTTCTGTCTAGATCATGTATCCATTTTGACTTTATCTTAGAAAAAAGTGTAAAATATTGATCTATATCTACTTTCTGCCAGAATACTTTCCAGTTTTGCCAACAATTTTTACCAAGCAGTGAGTTCTTGTCCCAAAAGTTTAAATTTTTGTGTTTATCAAAAATGAAATTATCATAATTACTTATTGCTATGTACCGTATATTTGCTCTATTCCACTAGTCCACCATACTATTGCTTAGCCCCTACCAGATAGATCTGATAATTACTGTCTTGCCATTTGAGATTCAATACTACTAGACCTCATTATTTTACATTTTTTTTTATTAATTCCTTTGATATTCTTGACTTTTTGCTCTTCTGAATGAGTTTTGTCATTACTTTTCTAACAACAAAGTATTTTTAATAATTTAATTATGGTTCCACTGAATAAGAATATTAATTTAAGCAAAATTATAATTTTTATTATATTGATTTGGCCTATTCATGAACAATTGATATTTATCCAGTCACTTAAATCTGACTTTATTTGTATAAGTATTTTACTATTATGTTTATAAAGTTCCTGGATTTTGCCAGGTATACTCTTAGTAATTTTATATTGTCTAGAATTATTTTAAATGGCATACATCTTGCCATCTTTTTCATTTGTGGTTTTGTTGGTGATAGAAGAAATGCTAAGTATTTATTTATATGGGTTTGTTTCATATTCTACTACTTTGCTAAATGTATTGTTTCAACTATTTTTGTGTAATCTGTATGATTTTTCTTTTGTTTTTTTCTTTTTTTTTGGAGGGCAATTGGGGTTAAGTAACTTGCCCAAGGTCACACGGCTAATAAGTATTAAGTGTCTAAGGCTGGATTTGAACCCAGGTCCTCCTGACTCCAGGGCCAGTGCTCTACTCACTGAGCCACCTAGCCACCCCATCTGCATGATTTTTCAAAAAATACCTTCATACTATGTGCAAAATAAGAAAGGTTTTATTTCCCCATTGGCCAATATGATTCCTTCAATTTATTTTTCTTCCTTTATCACTATTATTAGAATTTGTAATGTAATATTAAATAATATTGGTGATAATGAGCATCCTTTTTCTACTCCTGGTGTTATTGAGAATTCTAGCTTAGCCCTGTTAAAGATAATGTTTGCTTGTGATTTAAGTAGATACTACTTATCATTTTCAGGAAAAATCCACTTTTACCTATGATTTCAAGTGTTGTAAATAGGAACAAGTGTTGTATGTTGTCAAAAGTATATTTTGTATCTGTAAATGATATAATGATTTGTAGGGGATGATATAATCATTAGATTTTTGTTGCTTTAGTTATTGATAGAATTAATTTTAATAGTTTTTCTCATACTGAATCAGTCTTGCATTACTGGTATAAATCCCACTTGGCCAAAAGGTATCATCTTTGTGATATATAGTTGTAGACTCATCTCTATTATTTTATTTTGGATTCTGGCATCCATATTCATCAGTAAAATAAGTATATAATTTTCTTTCTCTGTTTTTATTCTTTCTGGTTTAGGTATCAGAATCATATTTGTTTCTTAAAAATAATTTGGTAGAACTCCTTTGCTTATTAGTCCAAATATTTTATTTAATATTGGAGTTAGCTTACCTTTAAATATTTGGTAGAATTCTGTAACAAATCATTCTGATCCTGATGATTTCTTTCTTTCTTTAGAAATTCATTAATGAACTTTAAAATTTCATTTTATTTTGTTGTTTTCGTTGTTTAATGTTTTTAAATTTATTTTAAATTTAAATACTATATAAGAAAAGAAAAAAAACATTGCCATATAGACAGCAGAACACAAGTGAATTCTATATAAAACAATAAATTTCCCTTTCAAGAAAACCCATACAATAAATACTCCACTTTGTTTTTTAAAGCTGCCCAGCTTTTCTTTGCTTCCTTGTAGGTTTTCTTTTGTTCTCTGCTGTGCAATTTTTACTTTATTTACCTCCCTTTTTCCCCCACAAAGAAGGCTATAATTAGCTGGAGAAACATATGTATATATGTATGCATGTATGTGTGTATGTATGTATAGACAGATATCAGTGAAGGTACACATATAGACACATACATGCTCATGAAAAGACAATACTATGTTTATTTCCAATTGTCATCTGTTTCTCTGAATGTGGATAGCATCTTCCTTCATAAGTCTAATGTTTTTCTTATTTTTTTCTAAATCAAACCAACACATCATTTCCTACACTGGAGAAATGATCCAAACTAATCCCATTCTATCTGAGAGATTGTCTAGGAAAATTTTGTGCATTCTTTCTATTCTTGGCTGCATGTTTCATTTATATGAGGAAAATTTAATTTAAAATTATCAAAATTATTATGTCATTTCCTAAAAGCAGCATAGTATTGAATTCAAATGTTTTATCTGCTATCAGCTTCCGTTTTGGGATAAATTTATCTCATTCAAATTCTAAGCTATAATTACTTGTATATTTTCCTCTTTCCTATTCTCCTCACTATCCTTCTCACCCTATTCCTTTATTTACTCTTCTACTTTACTTTTATCCATGACTTTGCCCTCTTATTCCTTAACCTATTCACTCTTCCATGAATCCTCCATTTATCCTCTCCCCTTCACCTATACAGTTGCCCCTTGTTTCTTTCTAAATTTGTAAGACTTTTATAGCCATATGTATGTATGTATGTATATATATATATATATATATATGTATATATATATATACATACATAGATATGTTATGCTCTCATTAGCCCATTCCCAATGACAGCAAGTTTCCAGCACTATACCCACCCTTCCCCCTACTACCTTCTGTATCATCTTTTCTTTTTTTGCCTTATTTGCATGAGAAAATTACTCCTTTTTTATCTCTCTCTACTCATGTTTATATTTTTTAGACTCACCCTCATCATATGCAGCTCAGCCCAAGCCTTTCTTTCAAACTACCCAAATAAAAAGGAGAGTTATAGAAGAACTGATCCTATTTTCATATATAAGATATAAATAATTTGACCTTATTGAGTTCTTTATAATTTGTCCTTAATGCTTATCTTATATTTCTCTTAGTTGTTATATGTCAAATTTTACCTTAAGTTCTGCTGTTTTTCTTTTGCCACCAGTACCTGAGAGTCTTTCAGTTCATTAAATGTTGATGGTTTTTTTTCATTCAGGACAATACTTAATTTTACTGGGTAAGTCACCCTTGATTTTAGGGCCTGATCTTTTGCTCTATGAAACACAGTGTTCAAAGACCTAGAGTCCTTTAATATAGTATCTCCTAAGTGTTATGCAACCCTTACTGTAGCTCCATGATATTTAAAAAAATGTTTTTTATTGCTTCCAGTATTTTCTCCCTAACATGGGAGCTTTGAAACTTGCCTATGATATTCCTGTTAGTATTCCTTCTGGGATCTCTTTCAGGTAATCATTTGTTTTTGTTTTTTTTCTAATTATTCTTTATTTTCTCATTCTAGAAGTTCAGGGCAATTTCCTTGAAAATTTCATGTAATTTTGTACCAAGATGCTCTTTTATCACAATTTTCAGGCAGTCTGACTCTTCTTATATTATTTCTCCTCAATATATTCTCTGAATCAGTTGTTTTTCTGATGAGATGTTTCATATTCTCTATTTTTTTCATTTTTTAAATTTTGTTTTATTATTTCTTTGTATCTTAGAATGGTATTAGCTTCCCTTTGGCCAATTCTAGTTTTCAAGGAATTGTTTTCTTCCATAAATTTTTGGTTCTCTATTTCAAGTTTTTTGTCTTTCTTTTCATAATTTTCTTGAATTACTCTTATTTTCAATCTAATTTTTCCTTGATCTCCCTTATTTGATTTTTCAAGTCCTTTTCAAGTTCTTCTGTTTGCGTGTGTGTGTGTGTGTGTGTGTGTGTGTGTGTGTAGGGCTTAGAATATGACATTCCACAAGGCAAAGGACCTTGGATTACAACCAAGGATAAACAACTCAACAAAACTGAGCATAATCTTTCAGGGGAGGAGATGGACATACATTGAAAGAGGGGACCTCCAATATAGCCTGATGAAAAGACCAGAACTCAACAGAAAAATCTGATCTTCAAATGCAAGACTCAGGAGAGGCAAGAAAAGGTTAACAGAAAAGAAAAAAAAATGTTATTCAATGAGGGCAAATAGTTTACATCTCGAAGATGATACTTGTAACTCTTTAGAATTGTATCTTTATTGCAACATTTATAAGAGATACACATAGACAATGGGCATTGATATAAGTTGACTTAGATGTGATAATAAAAAATCTAATTAAATGGTGAAAAGGAGTTGTACCAGGAGAAGAGGAAAGGAGGAGACAGAAAAGGATAAATTACAATGCACAAAAAGGCACAAAATGCTATTATAGTAGAGAAAAAGAAGGGTGTGGGTGGGAGATAAGCATTGCTTGAACCTTACTGTCGTCATATTTGGCTCAAAGACGGAAAAACGTACTCAGAAATCTAACTTACCACACAGGAAGTAGGAAGGGGAAAGGGAAAGAAAAGGGAAGGGATTGAAAAAGGTAGGAAAGATTAAAAGAGGCAGTGGTCAAAAGGAAAACTCTAGTGAGGAGAGAAAGGGAGAAAAAAAGAGAAAAGCATAGACAGGGTGTAGAGGGAATAGGAGGGAGAGAAAGACACAGATAGTAATCATAACTGATTGGGGGGGGGGGTTGGGGTTTTTTTGGGTTTTTTTTTTTTGCCTTTTGGAGGGGGGAATGCTGGGCAATTGGGGTTAAGTGACTTGCACAAAGTCACATGGGCCAGTAAGTGTTAAGTGTCTGAGACTGGCTTTGAACTGAAGTGCTCCTGACACCTGGGCTGGTGCTCTATTCACTGCACCACCTAGCCACCACCATAATCATAACTGTGAAGGTGAATGGGATGAACTTTTCCATAAAATGGAAGCAGATAACAGAATGGATTAAAAAATGTAATCCTACACTACGTTCATTACGAGAAATACATTTGAAGCAGAATAATGTACAGAGAATAAAGGTAAAAGCAGGAGTAGCAATCCTAATCTCAGACAATCTCAAAAATAGGTCCAAATAAAAAGAGATAAGGAAAGAAGCCACATCCTGCTAAAAGGTACCATTGATAATGAAGTAATATCATTTCTAAATATATATCCACCAATTGATATAGCATCCAAGGAGAAATTAAGAGAGTTACAGGAAGAGACAGCAAAACTATACTAGCGGGGGACCTCATCTTCCCCCTCTCAGAACTAGACAACTCTAATCATAAAATAAGAAAGAAGTTAAGGAGGTGGGTAAAATTTTAGAAAGCATAGATATGGTAGAGCTCTGGAGAAAATTGAATGGTGATAGAAAGAAATAGACTTTTTTTTGTTCAGTGTTATATGGCACCTACACAAAAGTTGACCATGGGCTAAGGAAGAAAAACCTCACAATCCAACACAAGAAAGGCAAAAAGGCATATTTTTCAGTTTATGATGCACTAAATATTATATGTATTAAAGGGCTATGGAAATATAGATTAAAAATTAATTGGAAACTGAATAATCTAATTGAAAAGAATGAGTGGGTCAAACAACAAATCATAAAAGCAATCAATAACTTCTTCCAAGAGAATGGCAATAATGGGACAAGATACCAAAACTTATGGGATCCAAAGAAAATGGTTCTTAGGGGAAGTTTTATATCTCTGAGTACTTGTATGAATAAAATAGAGAAAGAGGAGATCAATGGATTGGGCATGCAACTGAAAAAGCTAGAGAAAGAACAAATAAAAAATCATCACTGAATACAAAATTGGAAATTCTGAAAACCAAAGGAGAGTTTAATAAATTTGGAATTGAGAAAACTATTGAACTAATAAAAAAACTAACAGCTGGTTTTATGGGGGAAAAATGATAAAAGAGATAATCTTTTGGTTAATTTGGTATTAAAAAAAGAAAGAAGAAAACTGAATTGGCAATATCAAAAATGAAAAGGGTGAATTGAACACCACTGAAGAGGAAATTAATTTAATTTATTTATAGTTTTCAAGATTCATTTCCACAAGATTTTGAGTTCCAAATTTTCTCCCCATCTCTCCCTTCCTTACCACTCCAAGATGGCATACACTCTGATTATCCCTTCTCCCAGTCTGTCCTTCCCTCTATCACCCCCCTCTCATACCCTTACCCTTTATTTTCTTGTACAGCAAGATAGATTTCTATACCCTATTGCCTGTATATCTTATTTCTCAGTGTCATGTAAAAATAGTGTTTTTAACATTTGTTTTTAAAACTAAGTTCTAAATTCCCTCCCTCCCCTGCCACCCACCCTCATTGAGAAGGTAAGAAATTCAATATAGGTTATACATGTATAGTTATGCAAAACAAGAGAGTCAACATAGATTATACATGTATAGTTATGCAAAACACAAAATACTCATGTTATGAAAGACTAACTATATTTCCTTCCATCCTATCCTGTCCTTCCACTTGTTCTTTTTTTCTTCTTTGATCCTGTTCCTTTTCAATAATGTTTCCTTCTGACTATCCCCTTCCCCAATCTGCCCTTCCATCTATAAATCCTCCCTCCCCTTTATCTCCTCCTTCCTTACTTTCTTATAGGGTAAGATATCCAATTGAGTATGTATGTTATTCCCTTCTTGAGCCCAATTCAATGAGAATAAGGTTCACTCATACTCTTTCAACCTCCCCCTTCTCCCCCCTTTTATGTGAGATAATTTACCCCCATTCTATCTCTCCCTTTCTCCTCCCAATATATTCCTGTCTTTTATTTTTTAGATATCATCCCTTCTTTTTCGACTCACCCTGTGCCATCTCCCTCTCTCTCTCTCTCCTTCTCTCTCTCTCTCTCTCTCTCTCT
>CM053582.1:134937552-134970043 GCA_028627135.1 Pseudochirops cupreus | reverse complement strand
GTAAAAGAAGAGATAGTTTCTAACTTGACCTGTTGCTTTAATTTTCCCATGAGATAATTAAAAAGGTATTTCTTGACTCCCCATAAAGCAAAGTGAGAAGTATAGCAATCTTTCCCCCACCCATACTGCCATTCCCACATGGAACAGGACTCAACTAGATGAATTTCTCTCTTGGCCCTGGCAGCCTTTTGATTTTGTTTCTTTTCCTAAATAGGTGAACTAATATCATTCTCAGGATATAGGTGCATAGACTTAGAAGTGATCCTGTGATTTAGAGAGATCTTTGGTCCCATTAGTTTGGAACTGCTGGCAGGGAAAGTTTTTGCGTTGGAGAGTAGACAAAAACAAGCAGACTGATTCATGCCTGATTACTTTTTTAGGCAGGTATACAGCCTGAGTTGTTTTGATGTTGCAATATTGAAGTTAAATAAACAATTACTAACCAGTAGTCCTGGAAATTGCTTTATGTTCTATTGAGTTTTAAGTATCAGCTTCCCAATAGATTGTAATGTCATAAGGTTATATAAACCAGCTTTAAGTCACTCTAGTAATTAATGCTTTGATTCCTTTGTGCTTTAGCATTTGTTTTTGTGTAGAAATAAATCAACTTCCCCAAACTACATGTCTGAATAAACAAAAGGGAATATCAAAGAACTGTAGTCCTTGTTTGCCCAACTGTGATTACTTAATTTTAGAGCTATGAGGAAGATAATTAATCTCTTATTAAGTACTGCTGTAATTTTTTTTTCCCTGGGAAGTTCCTGTGTATCCAATAACTGGTTTGGTCAATTAAATTCAGTAACAAATTCAAAACCAATTTGAGCTTCAAATTTCAAACTTTCCTAAGCACAATACTCTTGTAGTCAATGCCCTTGCAGGCAACAAAAAATTTTCAGATGGCCGCAGAGTCATAGTCCAGATCACTTACTGATCATTTGTCCCTTTGTTTTCCTTCCCACTCAGACTGTGTGAATCTGCCCAATAGCAATGATCAGATCTGAGCCATGTCAGCACTTTATTAGGACATACATCCCAGGGTGTCTGTAAGGATAGGAAGCCTGAATCCTTACATGCCTGTGAGTAAATAGACTGTGTGACTTCTGTTGCTTTGAGCTCTTCTGTTCCTTTTTGATACCACCTCATTAGGGATCTCTTCATATCTGAGAAGGCAAAAAGTAGCAAAAATTGACATAGACAGATAGAACAGGATTTATGATTTCATGAAACAGGAGTAAAAAGAGAGAAGGAAGAGTCCATTTTATTGTCCATTTGTACTCATATTCCCTATATATGCAAACTGAAAAGCAAGCTCTATAGGTTGATGATACAAATACATGTTATGATTTGGACAATAGACAGTCTTCCTTCACTTGTACTCTCCTGTGTGGATGGTCAAGTCAAAACTCATTTGAAGTCATAAATCTCTTCCAGCTGATTGCAGTGTTCCAGGGTTTAATAAGATCAGCACAAAGGTCATAAACAAATTTGAAGGTTTAAAGAAACTCACTATCTATAGGAAATTCCTTTTCAACTTGTACAGCACTGTTACTTAATAAATGTTCATTGAGTTGAACTGAATTGAACTGTGGCATGAAGCTGAATAGCTCAAGAACATTTGGTGTCTCTATGAGTTCAATACATGTGACTCTAGCCATTTCTGATACTTAAGAAGAGGCTTTGACAAGTAGAAATGAAGATCTTCATGACTTCAAGAATAGGTCATGCCAAGATAGTTTTATTTCTTTTTTTTTCCCTTCAGAATTACTAGAATGATCAATCATGGAATGCTAGGGTTAAGTTTTCCTGAATTTTGTCATAGCATTTTCCAAGTTTCTCATTCTATGTGTGTGGATGTAGTAGATTCTTAACAAATGCTTATTTATTGACAGACTGGACAAAATAGATAGCTAAGGGTTAGACAAGAGAATTGTTAGGTGAATACAAAAGTGGTTGAACGTTAGCGCATAAAAAGTATATTAATACATAATTTAACACAGTCTCTTCACAAGAGTTTCTGATGCCAAGAAAAAGCACATAGTACCACACATACAGTGAGATGTTAGTATCCAAGTGTTTAGAACCTTCACTATAAATATAATCTGGTAGAAATACTAATATACTTCATTTCTAATTTAAAGAGCTTAAAATTCAAATATTACATTTGTTTTTTACCCTAGATTAGACTGTAACCCTTTTGCTTCTTCACACTGACTGTGCTGTGACTATTTTTGACAAACTTTTCAGGGTTAGCCCCTTAGCATATAAATTACCACAGGCCACTGGACCTGAACCCTGAAGTAAGGATCCAAATAAAAGTAGAAAAATATTTCTCAGTTCTCAGGTGTAACACTCCTATGGAAAAAAATATCTTGGAATAACACTTTTGGAACTGATTGACCAGCCTTCTTTTTGATTCAGTTTTTATAATGATGAACCTGCCATTTTAAAGGTCACTGACTTCAAAAACAGATAAAAAAAAATAGCAGCAACATGGCCATGATGACATTATGGAAAACCTTGGTTAATGAGATACCTGGGTGCTAGCCACTAACTAGCTGTGTAATATGTTAGGTAAATAATTTCATTTCTTAGGGCTTCAGCATCTTTATCTTTAACAGAAGAGATGAATAAGATACTCTATTAACATACCATTTCAGAGCTAAAAGTAGCTTTGATACTTATGTGATCTCCATAGATCATCAGCTCCATACTTGCATGCTTATAGAATTGAGCAGATCTTTCTTTTTTTCATATACCACCCCCAAAAGAGAATACTTTGAGTGTTATTTTACAAATATGAAAACATGGTTTTAAGCTGAATTTTGCTCCTAGATTTTTCTTCAGTAGTCTCCATTTTTATGGTCTCATACAAATTAAAAGATTAAAAAAAATAGTTTATGGGAAAAATATTGCAAGTGCACATGATTCAGGTTTAAAATTAAAAAAATTCCACACTAATATTCCTTTTCAAAAAGATCTGAGAACATGATTTCTCAAAAACTTACAAAACTGAGACAAAAAAATTAAGTTTCTTGGAAGCTTTTGGTGTGGGAGTTCTGACTGTGTTGTCTTCCTCCCATTCCCTGCTTTGATCCTTCTTTTCCCCAAAGAGGAAATAGAGTTTGGTTGCTGTTCTTACTTTGCTTCCTTTGCCTGCTCATGGTTGTTCAGTCAATGATTTTTTAGCTCTGTGGAACTCTGTTTCCAGAGGGGAAAGCTCTGTCCCAAATCGCTGGGATTTTCCCAGCTGCCAGAGCTTTTAGGAGGCTGCTGCAGCCCCTACCAGCTTTGGCTCACTGAAAACTCACCCCAGGACCTTCACCCAAGACCATGATCTGGATCCAGGCCACTCAACACAAGGGCACTTGGCCTCTGAATGATTGCTTGGCCCCCCTACAGTCTGCAGGCTGGGAACTCTGAAGCAGCAATGTGGAGACGGCTGCAGGGCCTCCGCTTCTGCTGCTTCCTTGCCCTGGAGGCAGTTTGGCCAGACCTGCTTTTCTCCCCCAATTTTACCCGAGTTCCACTGACCTTTCACTTAGTCCTTTTTTTCTTATGGCTTAATGATTCTGGAAACTGCCACAGCTGCTGCTGATCCACTCTCCTGAAGCTCCAGCTGCAGCTCAGCTCATCTGGCCGCTCCCAGGGCCACACCATGGTTTCAGGCTGGGCTGGTTTTGGCTCCCAGCACTGAGATGGTCCCTCCTAGCTGAGCTGCCTTCAGCGGGAAGTATATTTTTGTGTGTTTTAGTGTTCCAAAATTTGTTTAGAGTCATATTTAATGGGTATTTTGCAGTGGCTGTGTGGGAGCTTCCGTACCTTGCTGCTCCTATGCCATTATCTTGGCTCCACCCCGACAAAAAAATTAAGAAACAGCAAAGGAAAGTTATTTTTCATTTTAATTATAACCTGGGACTGGCAATTTATGTCCTTCTTTTGCTTCAAAAAAAAAGTGTGAGAGACAGTGATCAAATTATCTTTTGCCATTTTTGGATCTTCAGCAAATTCAGGATCAATGAAGAAAAATCCTGGCATGTCTACTTTTTCCTGAGAATTAAGCCTTTGTTCTTCAAAACAGAAGCACTGTATTTTATTGAAATATGGTCCAGCTTCAAATAGAAGATTGTATGTAGAAATTCCAATTACTGGCTTGTTAGCAGGATTCTTAGCTTTGTAAAATGCCACTGCATTCTCTCCTGGTATCACATATATTTCTGTTTGTTGAGGTCTAAAGTTTCAGTGAAGACTTGCATGTACATCTGCATTGAAGGTGACTTTAATGATTTGATCCTTAACAGGTACCATAGTCTCAATCTGGTCTGAAGCATGACCAGCTACAGGTGACCCACCAGGTCCTGTTGTCTGGCAGTAGAGGCAGTGGAGGGGCATTTTGGCATAGGAGGCCCCGATCATTCCCACTATAGCTGCAGCCACGTACATGAGCACGGTGCAGTTCTGCTGCTGCCACTCCTGCTTCTGCTTCTGGTGAATGGCTTTGTGCTCTTTGGCCTCCACAGCAGCAGCCACTGTTGAAGGACCGTGGCCTGGCCATCCCACCAACCCCAGAAATCCCCAAATCACTTCCAATGGGGCCACCCAAACACCACCATGGCAACCCAGGCAAAACTCCTGAGCCCCCTGATTACCTTTTAGGTCAGCGGTTGTCAACCTGTGGGTTATGTTCAATTTAAATAAATCCTGCATTTCAGATATTTACATTATGATTCATAACAGTAGCAAAATTGCAATTATGAAGTAGCAACAAAAATAATTTTATGTTTGGGGGTCACCACAACATGAGGAACTATATTAAAGGGTCATGGCATTACGAGGGTTGAGAACCACTGTTTTAGGTAAATATGCAACCTGAGTTGTTTGTATATTGCAAAATTAAGGTGAAACAAACAATTCCTAATTAGTGGTCCTGAAAATTGCTTTATGTTCTATTGTTTTAAATATCAGTTTCCAATAGATTGTAATAGTAGTCATAATGTTACTGAATCCTATTTTAAGTCATTCTATGAATTAATGCTTTGATTCCTTTATGTTTAGCATTTGTTTTTGTGTGTAAATAAATCACCTTCCCCAAACTACATGTCTGAGTAAACAAAAGGGAACAGCAAAGTACTACAGTCCCTGTTTGCCCAGTTGTAGTTACTTAATGTCAGAGCTATGAGGAAGGTAATCAATCTTTCATTAAGTACTGCTGTAATTGTTAACACTTACATAGACTATTTCTCATTTTCTTTTTGTTGACTGAGTCAGTTGTTTCTGTTACTAGTATGAAATTTATCTATTTGCAGATTCTAGAACCTGAGCAGGTATGAGGGCCATTGCTAAGTACTGACTGGTAGAAGAGACTCGTTGATCACTGATTGACCCATGCATTTACTTGGAATTGCTATGTGCCCAATAAGTGTCTTGGTTAGTTACATTTAGAGTTAAAATTCAAAGTTAGTCATCTATCTGCTTAGCAAACTTTAAGTAATCTAGATATGGAAAACTAGCAAACTTTCCTTACCACACTGTTCTTATAGTCAATAGAGTCAATGCCCTTGTAGTCAACAAAAAATATTTGGGGAGTGAAGGAGAGGTTCACAGTCCAGATCACTTATCTGTCCCTAGGTTTTCCCTCCTACTTAATCCCCTTTGATAATATCTGAACATGTGAGCACTTGATCAGGTTATACATCCCATGGCACCTGTAGGGAAAGAGAATCTACACCCTTACATGCCTATGTGTAATATACTGTGTGACTTCTGATATTTTGAGCTTTTCTGATTCTTCTTGTACCACCTCACTCAAGATCTCCTCACATCTGGGAAGGCTAAAAGTAGCAAATCTTGGCATAGACAGATAGAACAGCATTTATGATATTTGAGATAATTTGTTTAGGAAACAGGATTAAAAAGAGAGGAGAAAGAAGTGTCTGTTTTGTTGTCCATTTGTACTCATATTCCCTAGATATGCATGTTGAAAAGCAAGCTCTATAGGTTGATGATACAAACACATATTATAATTTAGCAATACACAGTCTTCCTCCACTTGGTCTCTTCTGTGTGGATGGTCAAGTCAAACTCATCTGAGCAGTTACAAAGCTCTTTCAGCTGACTACAGTGTTCTAGGGATTTATACAATCAGCACAAGGCAAATAAGATTTAAAGAACCTCACTATCCATAGGAAATCCCTGTTCAACTTGCACTGCACATAATACATGCATACTTAATAAATGTTCACTGAGTTGAATTGAATCGAACTGTGGCATGAAGCTGAAGTAGCTCAAGAGCACTTGGTGTCTCTGAGCTCAGTACATATGACTCCAACCCTTTCTGGTAGTTAAGAAGAGGTTTTGACAAGTTGAAGTGGTGATCTTTAGGACTTCAAGAATAGGTCATGCCAGCATAGTTTTTTTTTTCCTTTTCCAAGTTTTGGAAATTCTCTGTCCTTAAAAACTGGTTGAATGGAACCTTCATCAAGCATTGAGGGGCACTAAGACACTCTTATGTCTCTAGAGCTACAAGTCCCCACAAAAGGCCACACATGATTCTACTCTGAAAACTTCCTATTCAGCTATTATAGTACTGTAGATGCTAGTTGTATGATTCTTTGTCAACTTTTCAGTAGAAACTAGAAAACAGCATGAAAGTAAAAAATAAAAACATGAATGTTGAAACACTGAATCCCAGGGAAATAGGGGGTTGGGTCCCTTACAACTACTATCAGTTGTAATTTTTCACGAGACACTAATGAAAATACACTTTTCTGAGTACAATTCTTTACAACAAAACATTAATTCTGCTAATATGCACTTTTCCTAACACAATATTTATGAAATGACCCATAAAATGAAGTCCACAAAATAAAATTGGCAATATTCAAAATATTTTTTCTTGCTTGTAATTGCCTAGAATTGTGTGACCTTTTGTGCTAATATCTCAGTTAAAAAAACAAACAAACACTGATTTCAAACAATATTGAATTGCTGTTACACATGAAATCTATGGTACCACAAATGCCACACAGCAAATAAAATTCTTAAAAATAAAACATTTTTAATGTGAATGTTATCTTCCACAGTGTCATAGGGCAGTGTGAAGATATTGAGCTGTATAAAAAAAATCATCATTTCATTAACACTGAACACAATTAGCTGAGGCTGTAGGCATACCAGCACAAAATTTATCTAGCACTTTCATTTTCTCACTAAGCAACAAAATCAGTAAACAACAAGGAGAAGAATGGTTAAATACAATAGAAAGAAAATGTGAATAACACAAGACTATTCTACATCTACCAGAAATAGCAAGAGGGGATGGAAGACCAAAAGGTTCAAAATGTGGTCCAAGGTGATACAACCTGCAGATCTGAGCCTAACCACAAGTGAAAAATAAAATGGGCATTCAGTTTTTTAAAGAGAGATGTTTGAAACTCTTGTAGAAATAAAACCAGACTGGAGAAAATATTTTTTTTTCTTAAGAACCCCAGACTACAGAAGTACAAGAAAGGTAAACAAATAAAATAAAACAACCTGCTATATGGCAGGCACTATGCTAAGCTCTTTACAAATATTATCTCATTTGATTTCCACAAAAACTTTTGAGGTGTAATCATCATTATTATTATTATTATCTCAGTTTTAAAGATGAAGAAATTGATGCAGAAGTTAAACAACTTGCCCACAGATACATAGCTAGTAAATGTCTGAGGATAGAACTCATATTTTCCTATCCCCACGTCTAGCATTTGATCTACTATACCACTTTACTAGAGATAATCCTGACAAGTAATGAAGAATGAGTGACTATGCCAGAGGTATCAGCATCTGTGTTGTGGCCCTGATATTCTTGGGGCTAGTCCTATTCATTGGTATTAATATATATCAGAAGGCCAATTGTCCATCTATCTGTTTCTGTAAATATTATTAGCAATGTGGCTCAAGCTAGATGCCTGGTTGCAATTTCTTAATAGTGAAGTAGGAATGATGTTTTATATCTAAGATGTGCTCCCTTCTCACCAAATATCAGTTCCACATTGAACATATATGACAAACAGCCAAGAAATACATTTATCTAAGACAACAGCAAAACAGAAATCTGATAAAGTAAAAAGAGGAGAATATAGACCAGAAAATACAGAGTGAACGAGCTCTTACATAGGAAATGAGGTAACTGGTCAATCAAAAATGAGCCCTAGATCTCAGTCAAGGGGAAATTTCACAGTCTCTAGTGTAGTAAATTGGGCATAAAGACATAATGGAGACTAGTTGCTTCTCTCATGTTGACTTCTTCCCAAGGTCTTATCTTTTTTTAGCAATCTGAAGTGGAATTGACATTTTCTATCTTCTCTACCAAAGCTAGAAATCAGAGCTATCTGAAGCAACTACTGATATCAACAAGATCTAAAGAGCACTAGGATTTTGAATACTTCCTCTCTTCTGTTCCCACTAACTTTGTCCCACCCTTCACAAAGGCATGTGGCATTGATTTCTACCAAGTTATGAGGGAATCCTATACCAAGGGATTTAGGATTTAGCTTACCCTTCCTTGAAACATCAAGATTCTCTAGCAGAATTTGGAAACATGTTAAGTTTGTGGTGACTATTTAGTAATTCAATTATTATTTCATGTGTCCTCTTTTGGAGGGACATCAAGACTCTTTAGGGCCCAAAGTAGAACCCTGTGTTTCACTAAACTCTCCAGGATACCCAGGAGTTGTGCAGATATTTTTGGTCATGAAGATTACCAATGTGTCTCTCAAGTAATGTAGCTTTGCTAAGCAATCTGTTACACATGAAGCCTTTCCTTACTCTTCCCACAACCCTAAACCCCACCTTAAAATAAAGTTTAACTTGTGTTTAGTTTGTATAGTTATTGAAGTAATATAGCTTAGTGGATAGAGTGTTGGCCTCAAAGTCAATAAGACTGGGTTCAAATCTTACTATTGACCATAGTGGGTATGTGATAAAGGACAAGTAACTTAACTTCCCAGAGTTTTAAGTAATTCTCTACTGTCATATTGCAGAGAAGATGCCAACTTTCATTGACAGAGTTTACTCTTGCAATAATTCTCTAAACAGATGAAGTTACAGGTCCAATCTCTATTCCTATACCTAAAACATTGAACAGGTAACCATAGTATATTGGTTAGAAAGATGGCCTCAAAGGTAGAAAGACTTGGGTTGAAGTTCTGCTTTTGACACATACTTGCTGTGTGACCACAGGCAGATCACTTAGTATCTCAGTGCTCTAGGAAAATCATTGACACTAAATTCTAGAGGAGGAGGTGACTCATACTGATAGAGGGAGTTTCCTCATTTAGGAATTCTCCATATTAATAAAATCCCAGGTCCAGTCCCTCTCTAGATATATTTCCCCTATGTCTTGAATTTACCTACTTTGTACATCTGCTCATATGTGTACATGGTGTGAGTAAGGGACTGGAAAAGGTGCCCTAAAAACTGCCTGCTTACTCAACTCTGGCTTGATTACCACAGTAGTTAGAGATCCCACTCTGTGGTCAAAACACAAAAAAGTATAGAAAATGTCTGCAAAGATGATTCCACTCACAACTGGCACATGAAATGTACACACACTAGTCAATAAAACAAAATCCAGCAGACTTGAAAGACAACCAGCTCTTTTCACAAGAGAACTCAGCAGATATCACATCCAAATAGTAGCCCTGAGTAAAACAAGGCTGGTAAATGAAGACCAGCTTACTGAAGTTAGAACTGGATACACATTTTTCTGGAGTGGTTAACATGAAAGGGAGCACTGTGAAACTGGTGTAAGTTTTGCAATCAAAACTAATTTAGTCAACAAGCTTGTATGCCTGTAAGAGGAGTGAACAACAGGCTCATGACAATGAAATTGCCACTTGCAGGAAAATGTCATGCTGCCATCAAGAGGAGGACTGCCTCTTCACAGCCTCAACAAGCTCTGCCACACTATGCTCCTCACCCCAGCACTTCCACCCAAGACTTCAACCCAGATCCAAGCAGGGAAAAGCAAGAGAATATTGCCTTAGTTCCAGAAGAGAGATTCCTACAATTGCCCTGTGGTCAGTTGCTTTGTCTTCCAACTCTCAGCTACAGCTGCTGCCACCTCTGCTACCCCAGGGGCAGGGGATGGACCAAGCTCTTCTCTCACCCAGTTTCAATAGTGTTTCCCCACTGTCTTTTTGCTTTCTTCTTGGCGTTTATGGGTTGAGAACTCTGGAAAGCACCACAGGTACCAATGATTCAGTCACCTAAGGTCTGCTAAAGGTGGTCCTTGCTGCTTGCTTGTGCCAATGCAACCCACGTGGGATTGTGCTCTATAGCCATTGGATGTGACAGACCCTTCCTGTCAGTTTGCCAGGCTCTTCTCAACTGGAAACATATCTCATTTTATCTTTTTTTTTTGTGGGGGGGGGTTCTATAACTCTAAAATGTATTTAGAGATACCTTTTACAGATATTTGAGGTAATTGGGGATGAGCTCAAGTAAGTTCCTGCTTTTACTCTGCCATCTTTGAAAATGGTGTATTTTTAATGGAGGTAACCTGCATGATTTAATTGTTATAACCAGGTACTAATTGAATTTGTGGATATATAAGTTATGCAAGTCACTAAACCAAAAAACTGAAAAGGCATCCTTATATTCCCAAACTTACCATGTGAGAATGGCAAAACTAATAATATAGTTAACTAAATATTCACACAATAAAAAAAAAAAACATTGAGCAAAGAACCAAAATATTATATTGCTAATTAAATTAAATAAGTGACCAACAGGAAGTAATAGCTATGTAGTGAAATATAAGTAGAAAGCTCAATAAACTTGAAATCAGAAGACCTGTGTGCTAGTCACTCTTGCCATGAATTATCTGTGTCACTGTAAGTTATAGATAGTAAAAAAAAAAAAAAACAAGTCTAATAATTCTTTCATGGGACAGATTTTTAATATCATGATGTGGTAGAGAAAGGATTAGATTTAGTGTGATGACAACAATAATAATGATAACAATAACTGACATTTTACATAGCTTTGCAAACATTATTTTATCCCGACAAAAGACCTTTGAAATAAATACATTGAGTTAATATCCTCATTTCTTAGATAAGGAAAAACACACTCACACAAGTTAAATAGTGAGTTCATGTTCACATAACTTAAAAACCCCAGAATTGAGATTTGAATGTGGGCATCTCCTAATTCCAAATGTAGAATATTTTTCAAGATCTTAAGAATTTTATTTTTTTCTAGCTCTATAAAATATTTTTTGGTAATTTGATTGCTATGGCACTAAAGTCAATTAGGTTAGGTAGGATAGTTATTTTTATTATATTAGCTCAGCCTAACTGTGAACAACTGACATTTTTCTAGTAATTTAGATCTGACTTTATTAGCATGAAAAGTGTTTTATAATTGTGTTCATATAGTTGCTGGGCTTGTCTTGTCAAATAGATTCCCAAACATTTTATATAGTCTACAGAAACTTTAAATGAATGTTTCTTTCTATCTCTTGCTGCTGGGCTTTGTTAGAAATATATAGAAATGCTGAATATTTATGTGGGTTTATTTTATATCCTGCAAATTTGCTAAAGTTGTTAATTTTTCAAGTAGTTTTTTAGGTGGAATGTTGGAACACTAATTCATTGTTGGTGAAGTGGTGAGCCGATTCAAATAATCTGGACAGCAATTTGGAACCATGCCCAAAGGGCTGTAAATTCTCCAAATTTTGCACATTAAAAAACACAGACAAACCAGAACACTGCCTCATGGGGAATGTAGAGCAGCAGAAATAAACAAAAGTCAGGGTAAAGTGGTATCCTCCTGAAATTATTAGAGAAGACTCCAGGAAACATCACCTCCAGGGGTGAAGATTAGGTTTGAGTGAAGTACAAACACCTGTAAGGCAACTTTGGAGGAATCCACAAAAAACAAGCCCAGGGGGCAGTTGGGTTAAGGGGCAGCTTCAGCTTTAGAAATTTTCATCTCAGGAGCAGTGCTGGAGTCTGATGGCTAAGTAGAAGATTGAAGGATTTTACACTGTATAGGGATCCCCAAGCATAGCTATGCTGACCAGACAGTGGAGGTCTGTGAATCAAGGGAGAAAGAGATAGCACACATGTGGTGAGTACAATAGTAGAGGGGTGGGGACTCTGCTGGCTGTGGCCATTTGCAGGACAGTAGAGTTCCTGGTTTCAGTACCAGGACAGAGAGAATAGTTGTAGTTTGCAGCCACCAGAGGGACCAGAGAACACAGGGAGTGAGATCATTTGTGTCTGGGGGCCCTAACTGTAGCTAAGGACTGAAGAGAAGAACCCAAGTTTGGACCACAGGACAAACATCAGAAAATAACAGTAAGAAGGACCTGGGTTGATTACAGAAATGAGGATCAAAACAACTCTGAGGTACCACATCTCACCTGTCAGATTGGCTAACATGACAAAACAGGAAAATGATAAATTCTGGAAAAGATTCGGGAAAATTGGAACACTAATGCATTGTTGGTGGAGTTGGGAACTGAGCCAACAACCATTCTGTAGGGCAATTTGGAACTATATGCAAAGGACTACGGAAATGTACATACCTTGACCCAGCAATGCCACTTCTAGAGCTATATCCCAAAGACATACAAGTGAGAAAAGGACCTGTATGTACAAAGATATTTATAGTAGCTCTTTTTGTGGGGGCACAGAATTGGAAATCAAGTACCAGCCCCTCCCTAAAGTCCTTCTCAGTTATTCCTTATGTTGTAAAACTACCAAAAAACCATAGAAACCATCTCTATTAGGCAAGGTCATTGTGCAAGAGAAAGGAATGATAGTAAACTCGGTAAATTTTATTGTTTATTGCAGCTCCATGAGACTAAAGATAAAAAAAACTGTCTCTAAGCTGTGATTAGTGAGACTTGTGTTTAAGGTAAAAGGAATTTTGGACAATAATTAAATTTTGTTTGGAGTTTGGATTTGGGTATAGTGTCTGCATAAATCAGTATCCAGAGAGATGCCACAAACTACTCAGAGGGGATGTGCTGTGGAAGTCTACATTTGGTAAAAACCGAAGGAACAATCATAGCCTCAGCTAGGATGGGATTCCTTTGGCCAAATCCATGAAATTTCTTTGAAAAGGAATGTTTCCCACATATTCCTGAGTCTAGCTGTGAGATGGTACCAATACTGCATCAAGGGAAAAATTAGAAGAAAAAAAAAATAAGAGCAATCTAAGAAAATTATGAAAAAAAAGTCAACCAACTTGAAATAGACAATTAAAAACTTAAGGAAGAAAATAATTCCTTCTAAACTAGAACAGGACAAATGAAAGCTAATGACATTCTAAGACAACAAGAAAAAATAAAACAAAATCAAAAGAATGAAAAAATAGAAGAGAAAGGAAAACATCTGATCAGAAAAACAAATGATCTGGAGAACAGACTGAGGAAAAATAATATAATAATAGGACTACATGAAAATTATGATTAAAAAATCTTGATACAATATATGAAATTATTCAAGAAAATTGACCTGAAGTTTTAGAAAAAGAAGGCAAACCAAAAAAAAAAAAAGAAAAAAATCCACTGATCACCATCTGAAAGAGATCCCAGGAGGAAAACTAACAGGAATATCATAGTCAAGTTTGAAGATCCCAGGTGAATAGAATATTAGAAACAACAAGAAAAAAAGCAATTTAAATATCATGGAACAACAATAAGGATTACACAAGACCTAGAAGCTACTGTTCTGAAGAACTGTAGGTCTTGGAATGCTATATTTGTAATAGCAATCGGTTTAGCAGATACTTAGCACTTAGTACCTTGGAGCTAAGTATGGAAGGTTTGGACTCTGTCCCTCTGTTGAGAAGGTATGAACTACCCTGTTGATGTGGAAGAAGGGGATTGGCTGATACAGGAGGCCAGTGTGTGTATATAAGCAAGAATTCTAGAGACAGAGAGACAGAATTGGAATGCTGCTCCTGGTGAAGGAAGAATCATGGAGACTGAAGCTGGCTGAGAGAGAGAGGGAGAAAGAGAGAGTTTCTCTCCCAGCATCTGGAAGCTGAGCACTGAGTTGGAGTTTTCTTGAGACCAGAATCTGGTGAAGGCCACCTGCAAGGCTGAGAGGGCTTGCCTGGGAGTCCTCCTGCAAGGCTGATATTCCTTCTGGGTGCTAGGGCCTGCTGAAGTGCTGGAGGACTGAAGAAGCATGACCAGGATAAGGCTTTGTTTGTTTGTGACCTGGCTGATCCTTGAGTTCCAGGCAAGAGAAGTCGTGAAGAGTTTGAGATGTGCTGGACCCTGTGAACTTCATTGTGTGCCAGGGACTGCCCTGAGGACTGGAAAAAGACCTGGGAGCTGTCTACCTCTGAGGATTGGACAAGGACCTTGGAGCTGTCTGCTTCTGAATCCAGGTGACTGTTTAGTGGATTCAGGAGGGAGCTAGGACCATGGAAGGGGATCCAGGGAATTAGAGACCACCCAGAGTCAAGATGAAGAAAAGGCCTCCCCTTGGATGAAACTGAGCTTTTTCTGGACACTAAGGGGTGGAGGATTTGTGTGGTTTTCTAATGACTATATTTGTGATTAATGATATTTAGTAATTGTGATTCTAGATTAGTGACTGATTAAGTATTGAGTTGCCCCATGAGTGGAAGTTTGATTATTCTATTGTGAATTGATCGAATGCTTTGTTCTAAATATTGTGGCCAATGTAGCGAAAACTGTGTGGCCATTTTCTGTGATAAGATGTATTGTTGTGAATATTATATTGTGATATATTGTGAATGTTTGCCTTGATTTGTAATGGAATAAACAGAGTGTTCACTATATTGTGTAATCTGAACCCTAAAAGCTGTTCACAGTAGCATTCTTTTGGGAATCTGCTGGTGCATGGCATTACAATATTCCACAGAGCAAAAGAGCTGGGGTTATGACCAATGGTAACTTACCCAGCAAAGTTAAGCATAATCCTGAATGAAAGAGGAAAAAAAAATATATTTAATGAAGTGAAAGACTTTCAGAAAGGGGGATGAGAATGAAAAACTACCAAGCTTAAGGGAAAATTTAACATATATCATCTAGGAGAAATAAAAGGTAAACATCAATGATCAATTAGAAGGGACTCAATTAGGCCAAATTGTTTACTTAGATGTGAAAATATTAGCAGTACTGTTATTACTAGCATCATTATTTAGCTAGATTGAAAGAAAGGCTTGGGCTGAGCTAAGCTGAATATGACAGAGTGATTCTCAGAGTGATTCTAAAAAAACTGTATTGGAAGAGACAAAAAGGACTAATTTTCTTATGTAAATGAGACATAAAAGGAAAAACTGATACAGATGAAGCTGGGAAGGGGAAGGGCAAGTAGTGCGGGAACCTTACTCTCATTAGGAATGGGTTAAATAGGGGAAAACAAATCTAGAAGGGTATAAAAGTCTTCTAAATTCAGAATGAAATAAGAGGGCAAGTGGGTAGGGTAGAAGAAAAGGATAAGGGGGGGAATTCTTGGAGGGATGGGTAGGGCAAGAAGTAGGAGGACAAGGTGGTATTTAGAAGCAAAGCAGAGAAGTGAGGAGGGATAGGGTAAATAAGGTGAGAAGGACAGTGACAGAAAAAAGGAGGAAAATACACAAGTAAATGTATTGTATAATGTGAATGGGATGAATTTGCCCATAAAACAGAAAGGGATAACAGACTAAAAATGTGAATTCGACAGTATATTTCTTTTAGGAAACATTATAAAATGAGAGATACACAAAAAGATGAAATAAGGAGCAAGAGTAGAATGCATTAATAAATTAAATTTATATAAAAAAGCAGGCGTAGTCATCATCTGACAAAGTTAAATTTAAAATAGATTTAATCAAAACAGAAAAATAGAGAAACTACATTGTGTCAGCCATATTATTCAATATTGTTTTAGGCCATTTAAAATAACTAGCCACTATAAAATTCCTGAAAGTATACCTGCCAAAACAGATACAGAAACTATATGAACATAAATATAAGACACTTTTTATACACATAAAGTCAGATCTAAATAATTTAAATAATATTTATTTTTCATGGATAGGTAAAGGCAATATAATAAAAAATGACTATTTTACCTAATCTATTCTGTGTTATCTCAATTAAATTTATTAAATATCATTACAAGTATGTTATGATACTGAGTTAGAAAAAATAATAATAAAGTTCATTTGGAAGAACAAAAGGTCAAGAACTTCAAAGAAATCAGAGGGAAAACATGTAAAGGAAGTAGATTCAGCAGTATCAGACCTTAAACTATATCATAAATGGAGAGCATTGTTGAAATGTAAAGTTGGTCATTTTGATTATTTTAAATTAAAATTTTCTTGTATAAGTAAAATCTATGTAGCCAAGAATAGAAGGAATGTGGAAAACTGGGGAAAAAATCTTTCATAGACAATCTCTCAGGTAGGATGTGATTGGGTTGGAATATTGCTGTGGTGTAGAAAATTATAAACTAGTTGATTTAGAAAAACATGGGAAGACCTGGAATTATGAAGGAAGATGTTATCCACCCTCAGAGAAACAGACAACAAGTGGAAATAAGCATAATACTGTCTTACATATATGTGTATGAGTATATACATGTGTGTATATATATATATATGTATATATATATACATATATATACATATATATGTTTATAGATATCTATGAATATGTGTGTATAGAATGGATATATCATATTTCATATTATCCATAAGGATCTGGGTTGACTGAAAAGAATGAACAGATATTGAAAGAACAATTAAGGAAGTTAAGTTCTAATATTCTGTATCAACATTGGAAGGATAATTTGTTCACTGCTTTATGTAATTTGAATAATAGATCATTGGGAGGAAGTAAACCTCTAGCCAGAATGATGACCTCAAATCTGTAAATTAGAAAACAGTAAATACATAAGATCCCAAATATTTAGTATTGCACTGTGAGGCACAATGTTCCAGTACCATATCTAGGAACATCTGGTTTGGTAGGATATGATTTACATTGTTAAGAGGACTTTTGGTTGGATGGAAAAGAAATAAGAAAAATCTTCACTGGAATATGTTTGAGAATCCCTAAAAATCATTTTGGATGGACATTACCTAAATAAGGATTAGCAACTTGAGGAATACATGTATGGGCTGGAGTACTAGATTCTAATTATCAAGGAGAAATTATTGTAATATTCCAAACTTTAGGTGAAGAACCCATACAGCTTTGTAAAAATGGTAGAATAGTTCAAGTGATTATTATTACTTGTGAAATACCTCTTGTAAAAACTAATCCTCCTTCTGAAGTAACTATCAGAGGAACTGAAGGGTTTGGTTCTGATAGAATAAAATTGTGAGCTAAAGTATGCATAAAGCAGAAGCTAGATGATGTTGCAAAGGCTGCAGAAATTATAAATCATGGGAAAGGTAATACTGTAACTGTTGTCTATTCAGGAGAAGATGATTACCAGATTGTACCCTTAACTCATATTTTCTACCATGAATAAGGCTTTGATAGTGGGTTCATGGACCCCAGAAGCATGGCTGACCCTGTATCTATCCTGCTTCTGCTTATTGTCTCCTTGTTTCTTTTTGGCTTTTTATCTGTTTAACTTGTTTTAAATTTGTTTCCTGCAGGCTTAGTACCCTCCACTGCAGAAGCCTGATCACTTAAGCTAGATGTCACCCCTGTCCACAACTGTAACATGTCACCCCTGGACCTGATGTTGACCAAACTCTGAATGTCAGCTAAATAAGTGACTTCTTGAATGGGACCTCTTAGGGCAGGGACAGTTTTATGTCCAATTGCAGCAGGAAGTAGCTGTGGGAGAAGAGATTTTTGCCCCTTGTTAAGATTTGGAGCCTCATTTATTCATGGGGGAAATGATGGGGTGCTTGTGCTTAAGCCACAACCCTAAGACATTGTTTTATGTGCTTATTTTCTGTTATCCCTGTTATATTGTTGTAAAGTTCTGTTGACACCAGTTACTCTCCCCCTGCCCCAGTTAACCCATAAACTCCCATTAAACTATGTAATGAAATGTATTTTAATGTATTTTTGCTATATAAGAAACATGAAAGATCTTGGGGCTGAATGTAATGGTAATGGGAATTTGAAGATCTACCCTGCCCCTTAATAGGCCTGAGGAAATTAGAAGATCTTCTCTGCCCCCTAATAGGCTGAATGTAATCATATGGAGCCAGTGGTGGGAGAAGCTTGCTAAAAGGTGGAAAGGAAACTACTGGAAGTCAGAAGCCAGAACAGGTAGACAGAGGGAGGAAAGAAAAGGCAGACAAGGAGACAGCTAGACTTGTATTTGGTTTTTTCCCCCTTCTGTGATAACTAGGCTTGTAAGTGTTTGTTTGTAGGAAGACCAAAGGATGATGTGGCTCCCTGCTGTGCTATGGTGTATAACTTCCTTGTTGCTGTGATGGATTTGGCTTCCTGGTGTTTGGATTTGACTTTCTGGTATCTAAATAAATGTTTTGTTTCTGTCTTCTATTTGGAGAATCTGATATATTTTGTGATTCAGAACTGTGCCAGCATATTCATAGCTACTGTCAGTGCTGTGAATATTGCCTTGATGCTACATTGCTTAATTGTAGCCTTCTTGGGGCGAAAGGAGAGGGAGGAAAAGGAAACAATGAAGTAAAAAGTGCACAGCAGACAACAAAAGAAAATCTACAAGGAAACAAAGAAAAGCTGGGAAATTTGGAAATAATGTGTAGCATTTAGTTCATAGGTTTTCTTGAAATAAAAATTTTTGTTTTATATCAAATTCTGTCATGTTCTGCTGTATACACGGGAATGATTTTTTTCTCATTTTTTATTTAAATTTAAAATGTTTAAAAAATTACAAAAAAAGAAATATGTATTTAGTAGGTATCTATCATATATGAGGCAAAGTTAGAGGAGTAAAAGAGTAGAACAAATTGTGGTATCTTTGTGTAATGGAGAGATTGCTGGAGCTGGAGGGAGACATGAAGACTTAAGTTCCTGTCCTACTTGTGACACTTGATAGCTGTGTGACTCTGGGCCAATCATTTCTTCTCTCTGTCTTTCCTAATTAGTAAAATGAGTTGGCTGACTCAATGATTTTAAGTTTCCTTCCAGCTCTAAATCTATGAGTCAGATCAGGAACAAATTGTATAGTCCAATATTTTGGCAAGGTGGGATATTAAAGGGTAACAGAGTAAAATAACGTTGGACAGGTTAGCTGGAGCTAAGCTAACAAATTTGTATTTTCTCTCATAAGCAAAGGAGAGTCACCAAAGGTTTTTAAATGGTAAAATGACATGATCATACATGTATATTATGACGATGAGATCAAGCAGCCAAGGTCAAATGAATTACATTCCAGGGTTCCAAAAGAAGTGGCAGATGAGATTACTGAGCTGCTATAGGTGATATTTGAAAGTTAATGAAGAATAGGATAGGTGCTGCAGAACAGGTAAAGGGCAAATGTCCTTTTTTTATTGGAGTAAGGAAGGCAGGGCAATTGGGGTTAATTTGGCTAATGTTAAGGCCAGATTTGAACTCAGGTCCTTCTGATACAAGTGCTTTATTAACTTTGCCACCTAACTGCCCCAAATGCCCTTATTTTCAAAAGAAGAAATTGTTTAGTCCATAAATTCTAAGCCTAATGATCAGTTCTTGGAGAAGTTCTAAAACCTATTATTTTTTTTCACTGATTTGTTTATTTACTTTTAGTTTACAAGATTCAGTACCACAATTCCTTGAGTTTCAAATTTTCTCCCCTCCCTTCCACGCTCTCCCCCCCGCCATGGCAGCGTGCAATCATGTATAGGATCTGCAAATACTTTCCCATTGTACAATAGTCTGGTTGTATAGAAGTGCTATAACCAATGGAGTGAACAATGGGAAAAAGAAAGAAAACCAAACATGAAAAAGAATGATAGTATGTAGATTGCTTCAGTCTCTGTTTAAACTCTGGTCTTTCTAGATCTTTCTCTGAATGTAGGTATCTCCTTCCATCCTGAGACTTGTAGAGTTGTCTTACAGCTGTGTGTTGCTGAGAAGAGTCCAGTTTATCAAGGTTGGTCATCACACATATGATGTCTAAAACCTATTGTTAAATAAATGGTTTTTAAGCATCTTGAAAAGAAAATAATGATTGGAAAGGGCCCAGCACAGTTTTGTCAAGAAGACACTGCAACATATTAATCTCATTTAACAGACTTACTAGATTAGTAGAACAAGGGAATATTGAAATAAATGTAGTTTATCTATCTATCTATCTACACAAAGTCTTTGATAGTCTCTCATATCATTTTTGTGAAGAAGAATGATGCAAGTTAGATGATAGTACAAGTGGGTGGATTTACTACTGGTTGGATGATTAGACTCAAAAAGTGGTCATTGCTGACTCAATGTCAGCTTTGAAGTTGCTTTCCAGTTGAGTGTCCTTGATACCCATTTTGGGCTTGTACATTTACCATTTTTATTTATTACTTAGGTAAATATATATATATGCCAAATTTCACCAAATTTTCTGATAATACAAAGTTGAGACCTAAGTTACATATTGAATAACTGAGTCAATATCCAAAAAGGTCTTGCTACGCCAGAATGATAAGCTGATTCTAGTAAGATAAAAATTTGAGAGAAAATCTTACACACTGAGTTCCAAAAAAAATCAATTTCACAAGGACAGGATAGTAAGCTTTAGTAGAAATGTTTGCATGCAAAAGATCTGGAATTTTTAGCAGATTGCAATTTCAGTATGTTGTGTGATCCAGCAGGCAAAAAATTAAATTTTAGAAATCATCGAGAAGCATAAGTGGGATACGCTAGAGTCAACTCATACCAGCACCCAAGAGCCGATTTAATTTTTAGTGTGAGCATTTACAACCCATAAATTGGGAAATGCTACAAATCAGGGCTTGGTTTATTATTTTGTTGATTGTCTAGACTTAATAAAGATGGAGAAAGTGTTAATGACAATGATGACAGGTAATGTGACCTAATGATGAAAGAAGTTAATAATACAGATTAAATTTAAAAGTGTGTCATATATACATTTTTTTTGGAGAGTTAGTTATTAAATATTTACAAGAAAGCTGCTGTGTACAATGTACATAAATTCAAAGATGATAGACTCATTGGATTCTGCCCTGGCCAAGCTATTTCCAGAGCCCAATCCTGGATGTTATATTAGTGTTCTGGAGAGAACCTGGTTTCAATACATACCTGTGTGACTTTAAATAGACAGTCTCAGTTTTTTATCATGTAATTGGGGGGCAAAATAATATTTAAAAAATTGAAGTCTTATGAATATAAGGAATGTACATTGAAAAACTGGGTAGCATCCAGTGAAAGAAGACCAAGATTACTTAAAAAACAGCAATCATGCCATACAAGGATCAGGTGAAAGAACTAGTGATGCTTAGCCTGGAGAAGAAAAGACTTAAGGCAAGAATATGATCTTCAAATGTCATCATGTGAAAGGACAAAACTTCTTTTTCTTGTCTTAGGGGACAGAACTAAGAGCGAAAGGGAAAATGTCAGAGAAGCGTATTTTAATGTAATACAAGGATAAACTTCCTATAAAAACTATACAAAGTAGAATGGACCATCTTGGGATAATGTGGTCACTTGTACTAGAGATCTTCCAGCAAAGACTGGATGACCAGAGGATTTTATTGTTGTTATTGAGGAACCAATTGAACTGGATTATCTCTGATGTCCCTTCCAGATCTTAGATTCTTGGCTGCTTTAGAGATTATTGGGCAACTGTGTCAAGAATAGAGAAACAAGAAACTAGAGGCAAGAAAACCGGGTAGATGGCTATTCAATAATCCAGAGAAAAATTGATGATTGCCTGAACTTAAGTGGTAGCAATTTGAGTGTAGGGGACAGATATAAGAGGTATTATCTTGGTAGAAACGATATGACCAAGTAATTAATTGGATGATAATGGAAAACAATGGAGAAGTTAAAGATGACTTTGAGGTTTCAAATTTGGGTGTTAGTGATGATGGTGATGCCATTAAAATACAGAATTTGGATGGCAGGGGAGCTTTAAGGGTCAAGATGAGTTCATTTTTTTTAAATACATGTCAAAGTTGAGGTGCTAGAAAAATACTGATATGAAGATGTCCAGCATACAAGAAATTAGGAACTGAAGGTCAGGGTGGGGGGGGGTGGAATATTTAGATTTGGAAATGATTGCATAGAATCAGTCACTGAAACTGAGCATAGATGAAATCAATTCAGTTAAACTCAATAAAGATTTATTAATTACTTAATGTGTGCAAGGTCATGGTTAAGAAGGATAAGAATTTTTCAGTAAGACATGTAACCAGCTTCGTGGAGCTTACAATTAAGTAGGACACATATGCCTATTGATATATATATATATATATCAGATTAGATGACATCCCAGACCCTTCCAGTTTTAAATCTAAAGTCTTATGAAAGTTACACTGACAAGCTGGGTAGCATCCAATGGAGGGTGACCATGCTGATTTAAAAAAAAAATCACAAAATAATTATATAGCAAGTTAATCAATGAGGCACAAAACAAACTGCCATGAGACACCAACACAGGCTTTTTTTTTTTTTACAGAACCTGTGACTGTATGATCTACTCTGAGCTCAGCTCATTTCTTTGAGTCGGATATCTCCGCGGGGGATAAAACGGAAAAAGTCTTTGCCCTTCTTTACAATCCCACAGTTTGGTGGCTGGAAAAGAAATGAGCAACGCATCCCGTGGAAGGGTAGGTGACAACCGCGACAGCAATCCACGGGCGCTGGGCAAGTCTGGCCAGGTAAACAGCCAGGCCTCACGGTTCGGGGAGGGCAGGTCAGCCTGGAGGTGAATCAGGATTTTGTTAATTTGCCATCAGCCGGTAATTGCCCGTGCAACAGCATGCCCAGACCAGCTCAAGGAACTGCGCTACTTCCTCCTTTCTTCTAGGTAAGCCTCCTTCTTCCGCCCTGGGAGGAGCCAACCTCGGACCCCGCCTCTTGGCAGCCGGGCTTCTGCAGTTATAGCGGAGATGCCTGATCTAAAACAACCGTAGCGTATTTCATTTGCGGGTTATTTCTTTCGGTACAGACCAAACAGTATCCTAAAAGCAGAAAGCTGAAGTTCCCCGAGTGGCCTTTGTCTCGGAGGTGGCTGAGGACCTGAGTATTTTGGAGCCGCTTGTCAGGCAGCCTTGTAGGCAGCCTCGAGGAGGGAGGCCCCAGGTCCTCAGGTGACAGCGGAGGGAGACGTGGAACTCTGGCCAGTGAGCTAAAGCGGCTCGCGGCTCTGGCTGCGGACGCTGCATAGAATTGAGCGGGACGAGCGATCCAAGCACCGCCGAAAGGCTCCCTAAAGTCCAGCCACGGCCTCACCATGTGAGTGATGTGAGGAGCTGACCCGACTCTCCCCATGCCCCTCCCTGAGAGCCTTGGAGCCCTCTCCCCCGCAGCTCTCCTCTAACTAGCTGTCTGCTCTCTTTGCTATGCAGGTCGAAAGTTTCCTTTAAGATCACGCTGACCTCGGACCCGCGGTTGCCGTACAAAGTGTAAGTGACGTAGCCGCCAGGCTGGGGGCGGCGCGACCCTTCTCCTCGCCTTGATTCCCTCCCCTCCCCTTTTAAGCTGATTATAGGGTGGAGTCGGGGGTGTGGTGTGTTGACATTCTCCATTCCTTCCAATGTAAATGTTGATGATGGGGATCACAGGTTTAAGGGGATATCTCTGAATATAACTAGTCCAGTTCCACTCATTGTACCGAGAAGAAAACTAAGCCCTAGGAAAGTTGTCTTACCAAACAAGCGTTTATTAAGCACCTGCTTTCTGCCAGGCACAGGAAGTACAATGATGGAAATGAAATGGCTGTTAAGAATCCAACTTTCGGGGAGGGGGTGTGCTTCATGAGCCAGCACTCTTTCCATTGATGCTAAGAAGACTCCTCAATCCCTCCAAATAGCTTTCTCAAAAGGGGCAGCAAAGATAGGTTTCAGATTAGAGAGCCATTTTTGCAGATGACTCTGAAACATAATAGCTGTGTGACTTTAGGCAAGTCACTTGAGCTCTCAGACCATTGAGTTGCTCATTTGTATTGATGGAGAGAGTTTCCACTTAGGATGCCTGACTCCAGTGAAACCACAGCTGAACCATATGCTAGACCCTGGATGTAAAAAGATTCTTGTTCATCCTAGCTTTTGGAAGAGGTACAATGACATCAGGAGGGTGATGACTTGACTTGCAAGTGGCAGGGTTGTGCAAAGTCATCAACTTCGTTCTCTCCTCCAAGGGTCATTAGAGTCCAGTGGCAAGACATAAGACAGGACTACTGGCCGTGACCCTCATATACAAAGACAAAAGAATTAAAAGCCATTGTTGTCTTCAAGGAGTTCGAATTTTTCCCATACCACCACCGCCTGAGTGTCTGGGGGACCTAATTTTTAGCCTTATTTTTGACTTTTTTTTGTCCTTCACCCAGTAAAACTATTTGAGTGTCAAGCTCTGTTTCTTCTACCTCAGAAATGTGGATCAAATTTTGATTCTCCTCTCCATTGATACAGTGCCCTAGAGTAGTCTGTTGTTCCTTGCCTGGACTGTTAGAAGAACTTTCTAATTGGTCTTCCTTCTTCCAGTCTGCTTTCTCCTGTTCCCGTCAAATGTTAACTCCTTCAGATCATAGACTACTTTTTTTTTTGTTTTTAGTATGGCCTAAGCATCCATCACAGTGCTTTGCACATAGTAAGTATTTAGTAATGCTTATTAAATTGAATTGGTTCCATCTTCTATATTGCTACCTGAGTAACCTTCATGGTGAACTCCTATGATCTTGTCATTCCCATTCCCAGTGGCCTGGTGACATAAAGCAACTTCTCTTCCCCCTCAACCAAAACATTCAGGAGCCTCCATTTTCTCAGTCTAGCTTACTTATCTAGTCTGTTTTGTTCTACTGCCTTTCACTTAATCCACATTCCAGACAAATTAGGCAACTTTCCACCTATTTTTCTTGTCCTGTTTTTTCCCATTTCTCATCTCTGCCAGTCTTCATCTGTTGAAGTGACTCCTTTATGTCAAAGCCAAAATGATGTTCTCCATTCATCTTTCCCTTTTTAAGTTTCTCATAACCCTTTACCTAGCTTTCTTTTGTTCTGTCAGATTCTGCTTTGTTTTTTATATATATATATATTCTGCATGGAATATTTGTTCACCTCCAATAGACTGTAAGCTTTTTGAGATGAGAAATTGTGCTATTTTTCATCTTTGAATTCCCATCACCTGTTAGTACCTACCATGTGGTAGATGCTTAATAAATATTTGTCGAATTTAAAGGTCCTCTTCCATAAAGGGAAGCAAAGGATACTTTTAAGCTATGCTTCATTCACCTAAGATAGTTTGTTTTATTGGACCACATAGTATGGTTTCATGGGAAAAACACTTAGTTTTTATTTGAGAAAACCCAAATTTTTGTATGCTCATTGACTAGCTGTGAAACCTTGAACAAATCACAAACTTTCTGAGCTTCAGTTTGCTGATTATGTATATTTCATTGAAAGCAGAAAATATTTCATATTTCCAGGGCCTAGCTTAAGAGTAGATACTTAATAAATGTCAGCTTGAATTATATAGAGACATACTGGAAACTCTTGAAGATTTACTAAGTTTCTTATTATGTAGAAGTGATTTATCAGTGTATTAGGTTTTAAAATGTAGCTTCCTGAAATCATCCATTAGTTATATTGTGTTTATTAAAATATCTTATGGTACTGTTGATTGCATTAAGCATATTATATGTCAGATTTGAAGATGGTATTGTCAGTTAATCACTGGAGATGGAATTCTACCAATCCATCTATATTTTCTCATCTGGTACACTTGCATTTTTGAGCTGCCTGGCAGAAGATAGGAATAGAGTTATTCATTATCAAACAAAACAAAGAAATTGGTTTTAGTGGCATTATTTGTACTTTGTTCTACTCTCACTAAGTTGAGGAGCCTCAGTGCTTTTGTTCAGGTACTATGTTTCTATATAAATTAAGTTGAAATTTTGTATACCAGCAAATAGGAAATACAACTTCTAGTTTTTCAGAATGAGATGCCTTAATCTTTTAAGGCCAGGAGTAATGTTGGTTTAGGCTATAAACTTATTTGTAAACTTATTTTTATTTCTTATTATGTGCTTCCTCTTCCTCCTCTCCTATCACTCATATACTTTCTACCATTACCTCCTTCACCCTGACCCAAATGTTAAGGTGGCCTTACTCCTTACTAAGGCTAACCTTTCTGCTTGCTTAGGTAATCTTCTTCCTTCCTATCACTCCTAATTTCCCTTTCTGTTATTCCCACTTGATATCATTTCTTTTTGTTCTTTCTTTCTTTCTTTCTTTTTTTTTTTGAACAGGTATCATGTAAAATGTTTCCATATCGGCCACTTTGGGGAAAAAAAGCAACAAAAATAAGGTGAAAAAAATATGCTTTAATCTGCACTCAGTTTATTAGTTTCTTCTGTCTGGAAGTTGATAGTATTTTTCTTCATGAGTCCTTCAGATTTGTCTTGGATCATTATATTGATCAGAGTAGCTAAATCTCAGTTGATAGTTGTTATAATGTTGCTGTTACTATGTGCAAAGATCTGCTTCTGCTCACTTCACTCTGCATCAATTCATATATTTTCCCAGATTTTTCAGACCGTACCCCTCCTTATTTCTTATAACACAATAATATTCCATCACAATCATATACCACAATTGTTCAGCCATTCCCTAGTTCAGCGGTTCTCAGCCTGTGGGTTGCGACCCCTTTGGGGGTCAAACGGGGTCACCTAAGACCATGGGAAAACGCATATTTCCGATGGTCTTAGGAACCGAGACACTGTTCCTCCATTGGTCTCCAGGCAGGTTCACCCACATGCAGGTACGCCCACAAAGGAGGATTAAAGGGTCTTGGCATTAAGGAAGGTTGAGAACCACTGCCCTAGTTAATGGGCATCCCCTCAATTTCCAGTTCTTTGCTATCACAAAAAAGAGCTGCTATAATTTTTTTTTGTATATATAAGTCCTTTTCCTTTTTCTTTCATCTCTTTGGGGTACAAGACCTACTAGTGGTTGGGTCAGTGAATGTGCACAGTTTTATAACCCTTTGGGCATAATTCAAAATTTTTATCCAGAATGGTGAGAAGAGTTCACGATTCCAGCAACCATGCATCTGTGCCTGTTTTTCCACATCCCTTACATTTGTCTTTTTTTTATCTGTTGTGTTAGCCAAACTGATAGGTGTGAGGTGATCCATCAGAGTTGTTTTAATTTGCATTTCTCTAATTATTAGTGATTTAGAGCATTTTTCCTGTGACTTGATAGCTTTAATTTTTTTCTTCTGAAAACTTCCTATTAATATCCTCTGACCGTTTGTCATTTGGAGAATGACTCTCATTTGTATAAATTTGGCTCAGTTCCTTATGTAATGGAGAAATGAGGACTTTATTTGAGAAACTTGCTGAATTTTTTCCCCTGTGTCCTGCTTTCCTTCTAATTTGACAGCATTTGTTTTGTTTGCACACTAACTTTTAAATTGCATATAATCAAAATTGTCTATTTTGTGTCCCCCTCCATGGTTTCTCTGTCTTATTTGGTCATAAACTCTTCCCCTGTCCTTAAATCTGTAAAATTTTCCATGCTCATCTAATTTACTTATATCACCCCTTGTTTCTAAATCACGTACCCATTTTGACCTTATCTTGGTAAATATTGTGAGATGCTCCCATACTGCTAGCCAGGTTTCCTAGCAGTTTTTGTTGAATAGTGAGTTCTTGAGCCAAAGACTTGGATCTTTGGGTTTATGGAACACTGGATTATTATGGTTATTTACTTGTGTTTGTGGCGTACCTATTCTGTTCCACTGACCAATCACATTATTTCTCAGCCAGTAGCAGGTTGTTTTGATGATTACTGTTTGTAATACAGTTTAAATCTGGCACTGCTAGGCTGCCTTTATTTTTTTATTTCATTGATGTCCTTAATGTTCTTTACCTTTTGTTCTTCCAGATAAATTTTGTTTTTTTAAATTTTTTTTCCAGCTCTATAAAATAATTCTTTGGTAGTTGCAGTGGTATGATTCTGAGTAAGTAAATTAAGTTAGAATTGTAAATTGGTTAGAAATGTCATTTTTATTATATTGGCTTGGCCTGCTCATGAGCAGTTCGTATTTCTCTGTTTAGATCTTTGTGCAAAAATGTGTAATTACATGGAATTTGTGTAATTATGTTCTAATAGTTCCTGTAAGTGTCTTGGCAGATAGGCTTCCAACTATTTTATACTGTCTACAATTATTTAAAATGTGATTTCTCTATCTTTTCCTGCTGGGTTTTATTGATGATATATTGAAATACTGATGATTTATATGAGTTTACTTTTTATCCTGCAACCTTGCTAGTGTATTCTGTAGTGTTCTTTGTCAGTTTCTTTTTCTTGTCTTATTACTATAATTAGTATTTCTAGTACAGTATTGAATATTAATGGTGATAATGGACATCCTTGCTTCACCCTTGATCTTATTATTAGGAAGGTTTCTACTTTATCCCCATTACAGATAATGCTAGCTCTTGGTTTTTGATAGATACTGTTTATTCATTTAAGAAAAACTTCATTTATTCCCATGCTATCTAGTGTTTTAAATAGGTATCGATTTTGTATTTTTTTCTAAAGCTTTTTTTCATCTCTTGATATAATGGTATGATTTTTGTTGTTTTTCTGGCACTTAATTTTAATTTATTCCCAACTACTGGCTCGTTCTTTACTGCCTACAAACATGCTCATGTCTCTCCCATCATGAAAAAACTCTCACTTGATCCAGTCCTTGGTAACATTCATTCTAATTCTCTTCTGCCTTTTGTGACTAAACTCGTTGAAAAGGCCACCTACAGTAGGTGCCCCCACTTTTGCTTCTCTCGCTTTCTTCTTAACCACTTATAGTCTGGCTTCCAACTTTATCATTCCACTGAAATTGTTCCTTCCAGGGTTACCAAGGATCTCATAATTGCCAGATACAGTAGCCTTTTCTTTATCCTCATTCTCCTTGAACCCTACAGCCTTTGACATTGTTGATCACTCTCTCCTCCTTAATGCTCTTTCCTCTGTAGGTTTTCAGGGCCCCACTCTCTCCTGCTTCTTCTTCTACCTGTTTGACTGATGAGGGTTAGAAAGGGTGGATTTCTATGGAAATCCTTTGAGGGTTCTTACCAGTCTGAAAGAATTACCAGGCATGAACAGTCTTGGCAGTTTTAAGAGACTTTATTACGCTTGTCAAGTGGACAGGAGGGAACCAAGGGGAATCCTCCTGCGAAGTGTGGGGATTGGGGGTACTGATTATATAGTAACAAAAGTCATACAGAGGTGGAGTTTGGGAGGAGCACCCAGCCTGTCTGCCCTGAAAGGTCCCCCTTTGATAAGGTGGAAGTTCTTTTGTTAGGAGTTATCTTACAGCTGACGGCTAGAACAAAAGGGGTAAACCTTTCTCTAAGGAATCCTTTTAAGAATTCTTAGGTGTGGCCTGTTGTAGTTAACGATCTTCAGGGAAGATACTTACAGGCTGGGGGCAGGGGAAGGGACAGAGTTAATGACTTACAACTGGGGGGGAAAGGTGACCTTTCCACAGGCTGATATCACATACCCAGGTGCCCAAACAGATGAGATTCAAGGCAAAGTCACCCCAAAACATTACAAGACCTCAGCGCCCCCTTCATGACCATTCTTTTTCAGTTTCCTTTGTTGGATCCTTCTCTAGATCACACCCACTAACAACAGATATCCACAGTGTTTTGTTCTAGGCCCTCTTCTCTTTTCCCTCTGTACTACTTCATATGGTGATCTCAGCTTCCATAAATTTAATTTCCATCTCTAGTCTCATGATTCTCAAATCTACCTGTCCTGCTCCATACCTCTCTGCTTGACATCCAGTCTTGCATCTCCAACTGCCTTTCAGATATCTCAAAGTAGGTATCCAGCAGACATCTTAAACATGTTCAAACTGAAATCATATCTTTCTCCTAAGCCCTTCCCATTAATGCCACCTTTCCTATTACCACAGGGCAACACCCTGGTCCCAAGTACTTCAGACTTGAACCATAGGAGTTAACAACTCCTCGCCATCTCTCACTGCACGTCCCATATCCAGTCTATTACCAAGTACCATCAATTTTACCTCAGCATGTCTCAAATAAACCTCCTTTCTTCTTTTGACAGTCACCACTCTAGTGCAGGCCTTCATCACTTCACACCTGTACTACTACCATAGCCTGCTGGTGGGTCTGCTTGCCTCAAGTCTCACCCTACTCCAATCCATATTCCATTTAGCCACTAAAGTGATTTTGCTCAAGTGCAGTTACAACCATGTAACTTCCTAATCAATAAACTCCTTCAATTGCCTGTTGCCTCCAGGATCAAATACAATATCCTCTGCACGATATTCAAAGCAATTTTTAGTAACCTAACTCCTTCCTATTTTTCTAGTATTCTTATACCTCACACTCCCTGCCACAAAATTACATCACAGTTTCACGGATTAATATTTTCTTCTGAAATCAGTAACATTTTATAATAAAACATCTCATTTTGAAATAAAATAACAAGTATTGATTCATTGAGACAACTGTGATTTTGGCAACTTAGTTCTTTTAAATTTGTCTATGCCCTTTACCTTTTGTCACTGTCAATCTCCTGGATACTTTCTCTGTGGTTTCCCTGACACTAGCCTCTTGTTTTTGTTTTTTTCTACTTGGCTGATTATTTTTCTGATTCCTTTGCAGTCACATCTCCCACTCCCATAAACTTGGTGTCCTTTAAGTCTCTGTCCTTAGCCGTCTGAGTACAGTATCTCTTTTAATTTATCCCTCTCTCTACTCACAAGGCCTCTACTCTAATTTAAATGATTATCATCTTTCAGCTAGTTCAGAAATTGGCAAGCTACTGCTTAATGGCCAAAGTCAACCTGCTGCCTGTTTTTGTGTGGCATTGCAAGCTAATAAAGTTTTTAAAAATATTTTTAAATAAAATTTTATTAGAACACAGTCATGTTCATTCTTTTGCATATTTTCTATGGATGCTTTCATGCTACAAAGACAGAATTGAGTAATCTGGTAGATAGTTAGCAATAACTGATAAAATAATCCAAGCTATATGATTTATTAGCAAAACAGGAATAATAAATAGGTTAGTGGACTCCCCAGCCAGTCCAAAGCCCCTGAATACAGAGACAGATTTTTAGTTATGGAAACCAATTAACTACATAAGACTGGTTAATTAAAGGAAAACAATTAACCTGTATACATGCTAGGATACAAAATTAGGTAATCTGATATCTAATTAGGGGAAATATTAGGGACTTTCCAAATTGGGAGGAGGAGAGCAAACAGGTACAGTTCCCTGAAATCAGAAAAAGAAGTTTCCCACTCTCCTCAAATATTTATATTCAGTTAAAGGAATAAGGAAATAATGACTGATTGAATAATACAGGGCCAGTTTACAGATAAGACTGAAGGGTTGCTTGAGGTCTATAAATATGAGAAGACTCCTTGTATCAATCTGTACATTTAACTAGGTTGCTGGTCATTATAACCCAAGTCCTTAGTTAAGGGTCACTAAGCAACAGGTAGAGGTGGTCCAGCTTCCCAGCCATGCAGCACTAGGTTCAAACAATATAATAAAGTTTTCTCACAGTTCCCATAATTGAACAAAGTTGGACTAGACCCATAATTGAATAGAAAAGGAATTGTACTAGTTCCAGAATTGAGTAATAAGATTGAGTCATTGTGGTTCACTCAATTCCTTAATTTCCTCAGCAGTTGCAACAGAGCCCATCTGTGTGTGGTTCTCTCATCCTTTCTCACTGCTGCTCAGTGTGCTACAAATTGAAGTGACACAGTTCTAATTCAGCAGCATTTTCAGTGCTACATATCTATACTGTGACATTTTGTTTTTTTATTAGCAGTACGTACTCATCGTGTTGATACAAGAAAAGAAGGAAAAAAAGCTTTATTATAATTTTTTCAGTTCAAGGCTGAGACTTAAATTTTTCTGGAGTAGAACTACCTTCAACCCCTGTTAGCAAATACTTAATAGCTTTGGAAGTTAGCTTTACGAGGCGGAGCCAAGATGGCGGCGTAGCAGCAGCAACATATCGCAACTCTCACATAGCCACCCCAAAATACCCATAAAATAGGACTCTAAACCATTCCTAGAACTCCAAAACGCACACAAAGATACTTCCCACTAAAGTCAGCTCGGCTACGAGGAACCATATCAGCACTGCGAACCGAAACCAGCCTGGCCTGAAGCCGCCGCGGCTGTGCCCCGGGGGTGGCTGGACGGGAGGAGTGGAGGAGCTGAGGAGCTTCAGGTGAGCGGATTAGCAGCAGCTGTGAATGGGAATTGTGAAAGGGGGAGATAAGCAGTCCGGCCAGAAGGCCTCCAGAGCGGAAAAGTGAAAGGCAGAGGTTTTGCACCCGCCTCGGCATTGCAGCTTCCCGCCCTCGGC
>CM053582.1:134917129-134937052 GCA_028627135.1 Pseudochirops cupreus | reverse complement strand
ACAAACAAAGCCAATGTATCCAAGATTAAGAGGGAAGTGGGAAATTGGGAAAGAATATTTATAACCAGTGTCTCTGATATAGGACTCATTTCTAAAATATACAGGTAATTAAGTAAAATTTATAAGAATACAAGTCATTCCCCAATTGATGAATGGTCAAAGGATATGAAGAGCCAATTTTCAGAGGCAGAAATTAAAGATATCTTTAAGCATATGGAAAAGTGTTCTAAATCACCATTAATTCGAGAAATGCAAATCAAAACAAGTTTGAGGTACCACTTCTCACTAGTCAGATTGGCTAAGAAGACAAAACAGGAAAATGACAAATGCTGGAGAGGATGTGGAAAAAATTGGAACTAATGCATTGTTGGTGGAGTTGTGAACTGATACAACCATTCTGGAGAGCAATCTGGAATTATGCCCAAAGGGCTATAAATAATTGCCTTTGACCCAGCAATACCACTTTTGGGATTATATCCCAAAGAGATCACAGAAGTGGGAACAAGACCCACATGTACAAGGATATTTATTGCAGCTCTCTTTGTGGTGGCAAAAAGCTGTAAATATAGGGGTTGCCCATCAATTGGGGAATGGCTGAACAAGTTGTGGTACATGAATGTAATGGAATACTATTGTGCTATAAGAAATAGGAAGGAAATGGACTTCATGATTACCTGGAGAGGCTTATATGGACTGATGCTAAGTAAGAAGAGCAGAACCAGGCAAAACTTGAACACAATCACAGACACATCATATGTGTCACAACCAACCTTGATAAACTGGATTCTTCTCAGCAACACACAGTTATAAGACAACTCTACAAGTCTCAGGATGGAAGAAGATGTCTACATTCAGAGAAGGTTCTGGAAAGACTACAGTAACGACTATGAGCTTTCTGTGACATAAGATATGTGCCTAATTATGAGAAACAAAACTCTCAAAGTGACCAAGTTGTATTTGATTTGATGGTCATATACAGAAACTGTTGAGACAGAAAAGCCCTAGCACTGTATCTCACCAATGTGAAGAGCTTTAAGAATGTCTGGCAAATCAAATTCTCAGAATGCCTGGTGTCTGAGAGCTTTTGTGTAGGCATCCCTAGCTCCCTTCACAGTAGCAGGCATCTGACAAATATTTGTTGGATTATGTGGACCTTACAGACTTGGCTCCGTCCTCAGAATTATGCATTTTGTTTACATCTTTCCTATATTTCCATCACATTGTACATTGCATTACAGTTTCAAGATATATCTTATATAATAAGCTCCTTCTAGAAATAAGAAATAGGCCCCTATAAGATTATGAGGTAAAGAGGGAAAAGCAATCATAAGGAACTTATCAAAATTGAACTATTTACCTGCCTACATGGAAAAATGATAATTGTAACTTATGAAACTTTTCTCAGAATGAAGATAGTTGAAGGGAATATATATGAATATATCTATACATATATGTATACATCTATATTGGAGGGGATATGTGCATATGAATACATGGTGAGTATGTGCACATATGTGTATAGGTATACATAGACAGAAGGCATAGCATCAATTGAATAGGAAGGGATGATATTTAAAAGGTGAAATTGAGGGGATGAGAGAGGAATGTAATGAGAGGAGATGGGGAGAGACAGAATGGGGTAAATTATCTCATATAGAAGAGGCAAGGGATAACTGTTACAATGGAGGGAAAGAACAGGAAGGCAAAAGGGAATGGGTCAGTCTTGCTCTCGTTGAATTTGGATTAAGGAGGGAATGACAAACACAATAAATTGCGTATCTTGTCCTACACTAGAGTGGGAGGAAAGGGGATGAGATGGGGGAAAATGGAAGGGAGGTTAGTTTCAGGGGGAGAGTAGTTAGAAGCGCACACTTTTGAAAAGGGATAGGGTCAAATCAGAGATCAGAACAAGTAGGGGGTGGGATAGGATGGAAGGAAATATAGTCAGTCTTTCACAACATATCCACTATGGAAATGTTTTGCATAGCTACACATGTACAATCTATATTGAATTGCTTATCTTCTTAGTAAGGGTGGGTGACAAGGGAAGAAGGGAAAGAATTCGGTTTTCAAAGTTTTAAAATCAAATGTTTAAAAATATATTATTATTATTATTATCATTATTTACATGCAACTGGGAAATAAAATATACAGGCACTGGGGTATGGAGATCTATCTTGCCCTACTGGGAAGTCAGAGGGGGTTTGGGGGAGGATATAGGAGAGGACAGATTGGGGCAGGTTGTATACAGTGGGATCACTGTTTTGGGGTGGTGGGTAGGGGAAAGACAGGGAGAAAATTTGTAACTTAAAATCTTGTGGAAATCAATTTTGCAAATTAAAAATAAACATAAAATTTAATTTTATAAAAGTTACATTTATTTTCCACAAGATGGCAATATAGGAATCATAATATAAGTAATTAATATTGAGTGATTTGATTTTGCTTCAAGATAATTAGTTCCTTAAAGGAAACAATCAGAGGATGAGGTCTCTTGTAATTATTAGCTTTTACTTGACAGTTTGATTTTTTTCATAGTGACATATTAATGCCTCAACCTCATCTTCTAGGGCTTCCACTTAATTTTTGTTGCTGAATAAGCCATCTTGGCTTAATAGATCAAGTAGTCAACTCAATGCAAATACATTTTATAAACCTTTAGTAATGCCTATGTTTCAGTCACTGTGAAAAAGTCAAAATCAGAATATGATCCCCATAAGCGGTCAACTTTTAAAAACTGATTTAAAAACTGATAGAATATATTGTGGTTATTTTGGCATTGCATAGATAGCCTAAAAGAATGTTCATTTTTTCCTTATCAGAGATACTACCACTAACACAAATGTAAAGAAACTCAATTTAGTTTATTTCCAAAATACATTTGCTAAGTGCCTATTTTACCCAAGGTGGTGACTGCACTGGGTTTTGCAGATTCAAAGATAAAAGGCCAGTCAATAAACATTTATTAGGTACCTACAATGTGTCAGGTAATGTGCTAAGTACTGAGGATACAAAGCAAGGTAAAGGATGGTTCCTGCTCAGGAAAAAGAAAGATGTTCATGTCATATTAGACACTATCTAGACAAGAAGTATCAGACAAACCCTGAGGATTTCATTCAGTCAACAAAACTCCTGATTATAGATGGAATCAGATTAAAATGTAAATGAAAAACATTTAATAAAATAAATAAAGATACAATAAAACACAGCTCTATGTGTTTTTCTAACTTAATGTACAGCCCATGAGGATTCTAAGTTACTGAGGAGTTATCAGTGCAAGGTTCCACATTATGTAGCCTGATCACACACGTCTTGGTACTTCCAACATCCCCTAACCACCTCAAAAAAAAGCAGAAGCATAAATAGATGCACCTTTCCATGTTTCCTTAATGGTCTATATCAGCAGATCTTAACCTGTGGGTCGCAACTCCTTTGGGGGTCAAACTACCCTTTCACAGGGGTTGCCTAAGAGCACTGGAAACCACATATTTCCAGTGGTCTTAGGAACCAAGACACGGGTCCTCTATCTGTCTCCAGGAGAGTCCACCCACATACAGATACACCCACATACGAGTATTAAAGGGTCTCAGCATCAGGAAGTTTGAGAACCACTGAATATTGTTTGATTCCTTATGTAAAAATGGATTGAGCTAAAAATCACCTTGAGTGGGCCTGTTAAAAGATCAACATACAGTATGTAGAAGACAAAATTTAGAGTTTCATAACTAATGTACCATAATCTGCAAGAATGCATAAAGTAAAATGTTAAAACTTATTTTGGTCATTGATAAGTAACTATTAATATTATAATTGCTGATACTGTCATTGCAATGTATTTGCATCATTTTTCATCAGTTTTCAAATTCTATTTTACAATTGAGTTGCCGTCTATATATATAAGCACATATGATGTAATAGCTCTCAGTTTTATAATTAACTTAGGCATCTTAAGCTCTTTTTATGTCTTTCATTATTCACCTTTGAGCTATTCATGAATTATTCATTCATGTATCTTGCGAAAGGGTGAAAAATTATCTGAAACAAAATTAGAACTTCAGTCTAAGGGTAAAAGTCAAGAATGTAAATAAATCCTTTGTAAAAAAAAAGTGTTAATTTATTACTAATTTAGAAAGAAAAAAATAAAACTCAAGGCATCAAGCGGGAATGGGATTCAGGAGATCTGGATTCTTATCCAATTTCTGGCATTGACTTATTATGTGACATAGGGTAAGTCACGGACATTCTCTTGTCCTTAGTTTGCACATCTATAAGAGGGCACAGGCGGAGGGAGTCCTAGATGACTTCTGTGCTGCGTTTCTCAAATCTCTATTTCTCTAGGAATTGTTGCCCATGTGCTTCAGGGAACATTTCTTTGGGTCAATGGATGTGCAGAAATTACTTGACTGGTCATGATGATGATGATGATGATGATGACAACTGCACCAGAAGCTGACTTTTATAATATTTTGTAGCTTCCAAGGAATTTTACTGAAAACAATCCCATGAAGTAAGTGGTAAAAATACAGGTGGTTCCCTATCCCTGGGATCAGCTCCCTCTTCACCTCAGCCTCAACTTCTCATCTCACACACCTCCTGTTATGTGAAGCCTTTGTTTATGATCCTACTAACTATTAGTGCCACCCTGAAATTACCTTTTATTTATCTTGCATATATTTTGTATCTGCTTAGAATCATAACATCATAATAATTGAATTATAGATTTAGAATTGGAAGGGAGGTCATCAGACTCCTTCCCCCACACTCTATATTACAGCTAAGGAATAATATTACCTAGAGAATTCAACAAAATCTTTATATATTGACCTGGATCATTGAAGTTATCTCAAATTTGTCTCAATCACACACATACGTGTGTGTTTATGTATATGTATATATACACATACATACGCATGTGTGTATATATATATATATACACATACGTGTGTATATATACAAACATTTGTGTGTGTTTTTTTGTGTGTGTGTGTGTGTGTGTGTGTGTGTATGATTGAGACAAATTTGAGGTCTCTTCAATAATCCAGGCCAATATATATAAGGATTTAGCTGAATTATCTGGGTCATTGCCTCATGTCTCCACTTGGCATGTATCTATATACGTTAAGTTGAGTAAGTGGAGATACTTGTTGTTCCTGTTGTTCAGTCATTTCTAATTTCTTCGTGACCCCATTTCGGGTTTTCTTGGCAAAGATACTGGAATAGTTTGCCATTTTCTTCTCCAACTCACTTCACAGATGAGGAAATTGAGGCAAACAGGAACAGGTGACTTGCCCAGAGTCACACTGAGACTATATTTAAACTCACAAAGATAAGTCTTCCTAACTCAAGGTCTTGTGCTCTATTCTCTGTGTCACCTAGCTGCCCCAAATGGAAGTTATGAGTTACTATACATCAACTTTGTAATGAAAAGAGAGAATTTTAGAACTGAAATAAGCAACACTGATTAGTTAATTCGTTAGGTAAGTAGTAAATATCAATGTGAACCCTAGTTCCATTACTTAGTGATTGAGTGGGCTTGGATAAGTCACTTTTGGAGGCCTACATTTCCTAATACGAAACATAAAGGGGTTATTCTGTTTATCTTCTCCCTCTCCACCTAAGAATGTGAATTCTATGAGGCAAGAGCTTTTTTTTTATAAACTTTTTTAAAAAATAAATTCCAGAGTCTAGCACAAGGCCTTGAATGTCAACCAGCGCTTGATAAATGCTCTTTGGATTGAATTAGAAGGGGGTGGATTGGATGATTGAATTTTTCTCTTCCAACCCTAGAATCCCAGAGTTAAAATTATAAGGAACCTGTCAGGTCTCCCTAGTACAAACCCTTTCATTTTACAGATAAAGAAGATAAGGTCCAGGAGAGTTTAAGCTACCTACTAAAGTTATACAGGGAGTAAGAGGCAGGGAAGGGATTTGTACTGGGGTTTTCTGTTACTTTTTTTGTCTCTTTTCATTGTATCATTTTGTCTCATTTTTATAAGGAAGTCCCAGGTGAGAAAACTCCTATCAGTGCAGATCAGCACTTTCTCAGCAATTTGTGGCCCTAGAGAGTTAGCTAGATCACTAAGAGGTTGAGTTGCCCAGGCCACACAGCTTGTATGTGTTAGAGGCAGAGTTTGAATTCATGCTCTCACTTGATAAACAATAGAATTGTTACCATAAATCACACCTCTAGAGTGTTGGAATTGTAGTCAAGATGGCTTGTGTTAAAATTCTCCATCAGACAATTACTGACTTCATAACTCTGGGCAAGTCACATAACTTCTCTTGGGCTCAGTTTCTTCATTTGTAAAAGGAGAAATTGATAAGTTCCCCTCCGGCTTCAAAACTTGGATCTTTATGAGCCTTTCATGATCCCATGATTCTATGTAATAGTCAAGGTTCTGAAGGGGAAAAGGGGAGTCTCCGGAGATGTCTGTTGAGATTGAATTTTATCATTAAAGAATGACTTTTTTTGGTAGTTTGTTTTTCAATTTTCCTAATTATCTCTTCATTACTAGGCATAATTTAACATGCATCAGAGCTCAAGTAAAAGTTGATTTGTGTGTGTGTGTGTGTGTGTGTGTGTATGGGTGTATGTGTGTGTGTGTGTATGTGTGTGTGTGTGTGTGTGTATGTGTGTATGTGTGCGTGTATGTGTGTGTGTGTGTGTGTGTGTGTGTGTGTGTGTGTGTGTGTGTGAAATAAAATAATGCTCTTTCCTTCTCAACTAATTGGAATGTTTATTATCATCGTGTTTCCTGTAGCAAACTAATCTGGACATTTTTTTTCCCACTCTACTGAAAACCACATATGAAACTGGCCAAGAAGAGTCAAACATCCTGGTGGTTTTACAACGGGGCAAAAAACCTGAGAGTTTACCTACCTAAGATGAAGCCAAAACATGCCCAAAGCACTTTTGGAACGAAAAGTGATCAAAGCCTCTTATTAACTGGATTAAGAAAGAAAAGTCATTTGAAATACTGAAACAGTATTGGTAGCAGTGACTTTAAACACATTTTGGTTACTTAATTGTGCAATTTACTTAATTCCTTAATTATTTACCCTGCCCCAGGAAGAAAAACAATTGAGAGTAAACTTAAAGAATTTAGGATATGAATGATGTTTTAATTCCAGGTACTGTCCTTCCCTTTCCAGTCCCCAATTCCATCCTTATCCCTTCCAAGGAAATAGCAATAGACAGAGAGTAGGAGGTTGTCAGTTCAGCACCAACTCTGCAACTTACTATTTAGGTCTTAGAGTTTGGTTTCAACATTTAGTTTAAACTACTTTCAATTTTCAGAACATCAAATTGATACCATGTGTAATAATATCAAAACTAAACAAATTAATTTTTCAGATTATCTCTCCTTCATTAACAGTAATCATTAAGAGCAATGATTTTGAGATTATTTGGTACAGCTTTCTATAACTTTTAGATGAGGAAACAAAGGCCTACTAAGGCCTAAAAATCTTGCTTAGGTCACACAACTTGATACTTCTTGGAAGAGACAAGACTTTATTCTCAATCCAATATACTTTTTACTATACCATACTGCTACTTGTATGCATGATTAGTCTGTTATATGGAAATGGTGATTTAAATCTAACCAATTAAATGTGTATATACATATGCAACATATATACACATATATAAATTTAATATAACCATATACAAACATACTTAATTACTGTAACTTTCTTTTAAAGCTATTAGAAAGTTGAGTCATTGATGGACCTTTTGCCAACAAGCTATAACCCGATTCTATTTCATATTAGGTTTTCCTCACCTTCTAAAGATGACTGAGGAGAATCACAAGTAAGAGCTGCATACTTGATTAAGACACTCTCAAGTTTGGAAGGAACTTCAGAAGCCATCCTGAACAAGAATGCTCCTGTACAACATACCTAATGAATTATCATCTAGCCTTTAATTGAAGACCTCCAGGTAGCTAGGTGGTGCAGTGGATAGAGTGCTGGTTTTGGAGTCAGGAAGTTCCAAATTCAAATCAGGTCTCAGACACTTACTGGTTGTATGATCAGGGGCAAAACATTTAACCTCAGTCTTCCTCAATTTCCTAAAAGTGGATGTAAGAGTACTACCTATCTCTCAGGACTGTTGTGAGGATCAAATAAAAGGACATAGTTAGAACACTTTGAAAACCTTAATGGTATTATTATTATTTATTATTGTTGTTATTTTTACACGGTCTACTACTCTCTATTGAGAGAACCTATTACATTTTTAAACAACTCTAATTTTGAAAAAAGTTTTCTCCTCATATCAAGATTAAATTTCACCACACTCTTCTCACTGTTCTTACTTCTGTCCCATAGAACCAAGCAGAATGAGTCTAATATCTTCTACATGACTTGCCTAATATCTTCTACATTACATCCATTTCAATACTTTATGATAGCTATTACATCCCTATGAAGTCTTCTCTTCTCTACACTAAAACTTCCCAGTTCTTTCCACATTGCCTCATTCAATGGATTTGAATACCTCTAGAGAGGGAATAAAGAGTGTATGGATGTAGGGGTAGGGAAAGATGAAGTTAATTTATCTCCTAGCAGTGATATGTTGTTTGATGTTTAATAATTGGTTCTCCCAAAGAGAAGAAAACATTATGTAGGGCACACTTTTAAGTTTGATCTTCAATTAGCGTTTTCTCCATTATATTAAGTATAGACAACAAAGCAAGAAATGAAGCCCGATTTATAATTTTTGGTGATTTTCAAGGTGTAAATGCTCAAACTAAAATTTAACTTTTGACTCTATCAAGTTGTTTGGAACACACTCCTGGTTTCTAGTAAATAGAGAATATCTTAGGAAGATCTCTCAAAACCAATGCTGAAAAATACCAAGAACATTAGTGTTGTGGTGAGTTTTCAATCATTTACATGCTTTTTATGCCCAAGGAAGAGGGGAAGTTTTAAATTGGATGGATTGACTGGCCAGATGAAGACAAAAGAAGTCAGTAAGGAGTTTTCATTCAGCCAAAAAAGGTTAGACCACCATCTGAGAGCAGCCTTAAGAAGCAAAGAGGATTGACAACAGCAGTTCCCTGGGGGAGGGGACAGAGGAAACTAACACAGAGAGAGAATTCGCCTATAGGACATTTTTTTTTTAATATTTAAGAACTTCTTAGAGCAAGTAGCCAATGCAGGGACAGATATATATAAAGAAGCAAGCTGAAATGATAAGACATAAAATATTTTCAGAATAGTCAGGCCAAGACATTGTTAGCAATAAAACTAGCATGTAGAAGAAAATAAAAAGGGAAACACAAAAATAGAGGAAATTATAGAAATTCATTCACCAGTTCTAGAAATTGGGACCAACCCAGCCACAGCCTGTCATTTTTGAACAATGAAAACAATTCTTGCCTTTATAGTTGAATGGCTGGTCATACAGCTCATGTTTCTGAATCTCTGCTCCTATTTAGTACTTCCTTTCTCTGTCTGGACTCTAAGAGATCAGTTTTCACAAGGTTAATCGTATTCTGTTGTTTTTTTTTTCTGGAAATTACAACTATAACTTCGCACCCAATAAAGTATTTAATGCACATCACTGAATTAATTTGAAAAAGAAGTCTGAGTAATTTCCTCAGCTATATCCTCTGCTGAGCTTAGCAGCACTACCATCTCTACCCAATTTTTATCTTCAAAGGCCACTATAAGGGCATTTCAGAAAATCACTTTTTTCACCTTTAAAAAAGAAAAGTATGATTTTCTGTCCTATTCTTTTCAGAACGCACTTAGTTATTAACTTTTAAAGTTCAAGTGTACAAAATAATGAGTTTGGGAAAGATAAATACCTATTTACAAAGATGAATGTAATCCACGTCCCTCTTTTTACAGGTCATTCGGTCAATAAACACTTATTAAACATCTCCTATGTTCCAGGCATTGCCCCAAACTCTAGGGATATTAAAGACAGTCCTTTCTGCCAAAAAGCTTACAATATAAAGATGGGAAGCATGATGGAGTCCATTCCAAAGGCATGCAACTGATGGGAAATGAAAAGATAGTTGGGGGAGCTCTCCCCAAACAGAGTCTTTGGAAGGAGGACTTTTCTCTGCCATCCAGCCCTCCAATCAGAGTGACAGAAGGTATAGGTGAAGTGAGAGTACCAAGACTGATGAAATTTCACAGGATGATGAATTTCTTGATAATAAAATTTCCTGGGACATGATGGAGTAGAGTCCAAAAGAGTGCAGCTGGTGGGAAATGAAAGTTAGGGGAGTAACCTAAAACTATAGTTCTCTCCATTTTGATTTGTTTCCTTTTTCTATTTATTTCCTTTCACACAAGTTTCATGGAATATTCTCCCTCCTCTTTCTCCTTCCCAACATTCTTTAAGAATAAACTCAAATCCCACTTTCTGCAAGAGGACTCCCATACCACTCCTTGGTGCTTTCAATCTGAGATTATCTCAAAGTTACCCTGTATATATCTGGCTTATACAAAAAGATTATACCAGGAGGTGGTCCAATGGCCCAGGTCCAGTGCCCAATTGGACCTAGAGTCCAAATACTGCCTTAGCCACTTAGTAGTTGTTTGACATTGAACAAGTTAGTTAACCTTGCTTTGCTTTAGTGTCCTTAACTGTGAAATGAGGATGATAATAGCTTATACCTCCCAGGGTTTTTGGCAGGATCAAATGAGGTAAGCACATGGCATGCACTTAATAAACGTCTACTTTTCTTCTTTCCTTGCATGTGAATGATTGTTTAGAAGGAGTCTTCCCTATTAGAATGGGAGCTTCTTCAGGGCAGGGACACTTTTTGCCTTTCTTTATTTCCCCAGACTAGTGCCTCATATATAGTTTGTTTAATAAATATTTTTAACTGAGTAACTGGCTGACTTAAAGGAGAACTGATGGAAACATAGCTGGTTTTTTATATCAAGAAGATAATTTTTAGAGTGCTGTCTCTGCTATGTACTTGCCTGTGGTCAAACTGCTAACAAGTAGTAGAGACAGCTGTCTGACCTCAGGCAAGTAAGTAGTAGAGACAGTATTCTAACAATAGTCTTCTTGAAATATAAAAAAAAAAATAAAGCAGCTTTTTTTCCATCAGGCTTCCTTTAATTTAATTGGATTTGATTTAATTGTTTTTGTCCAGGCTTGGGATATTGATATCTTTAATAAAGATAAAAAAATTTGTTATAGGAAACTTCCACTTGTGAAAAATCCCTCAATACATGCAACTCTTCTATATCATTGTTTTAAATAGTTGACAGTCATCATAGAAGCTAATGGGTTAGAAACATAACTTAAACCAAGTGTGGGGAACCTGCAGCCTAGAGGGCATATGTGGCCCTCTAGGTCCTCAAGGGTAACCCTTTTGACTAAGTCCAAACTTCTCAGAACAAATCCTTTTATTAAGAGGATTTATTCTGTGAAGTTTGGATTCAGTCAAAGTGCTGTACTTGAGGACCTAGAGGGCCACATGCGGCTTTGAGGCTTCAGGTTCTGCATCCCTGACTTAAAATCAGAAATACTTGACTCAAAGGCTAGCCTTCTATATACTCTAAGCCAGGGTGCCTCTCACTTGCTTAGTATTGTGGGAGATGGGAAATTATCAGAAGAATTTATTACAGAAAGGCAATTAGATAAAAGGTATCTCCTTGTCTCTGTCTCTGTCTCTGCTTGTCTCTCTGTCTCTGTCTGTCTCTCTGTCTCTATCTCTCCCTCTGTCTCTCTCTCTCTCTGTCTCTGCCTCTGTCTCTGTCTCTGTCTCCCTCTGTCTCTGTCTCTCTCTATGTGTCTTTCTCTGTCTCTCTCTCTCTCTGTGTCTCTCTCTCTGTGTCTCTCTCTGTCTCTCTCTATGTCTCTCTCTCTGTCTCTCTCTGTGTGTCTCTGTCTCTCTCTCGGACTTCTATGAACCTCAGTTTCCCCACTTGTAAAATAGAAAAGAGACTCAGTTTCCTCATTTGTAAAAATTAGAGGAGTTTTTTTGTAGTTGTTTTAGATCTTTGCATTGCTGAGAAGAGCTAAGTCAATCAAAGTTAGTCATCATAAAATTTGTCTATCACTGTGTACAATGTTCTTCTGAATGTTCACTTCACTAAGCATCAATTCATATCCTTTCCAGGTTTTCCTGAAGACTACCTGCTCATCATTTTTTATAGCACAATAGTATTCCATTACATTCATATACCACAACTTTTTCAGTCATTCCCCAATTAATGGACATCCTCTCAATTTCCAGTTCTTGGCCACCACAAAAAGAGTTGCTGCAAATATTTTTGTATATATGGGCTCTTTTCCCATTCTATAGTTTCCTTGGGATACAGATCTAGAAGTGCTTTTGCTGGATCAAAAGGTATGAATATTTTTATAGACCTTTGGGCACAGTTCCAAATTGCTCTTCAGAATGGTTGGATCAGTTTAAAACCTTACCAACAATTCATTACTGTTCCAGTTCCCACATCTTTTCCAACATTTATCACTTTTCTGTTTTGTCATGTTAATCAATCTGATAAGTGTGATGTGGAACCTCAGAGTTTTTTTTTTTAATTTGCATTTCTCTAATCAATAGTGATTTAGAGCATTTTCATATGACTATAGATAGCTTTCATTTTTTCATCTGAAAACTATCTGTTCATATCCTTTGACCACTTATAAATTGGGGAATGACTTATATTCTTATAAATTTGACTCAATTCTCCATATAGTTTAGAAATGAGGCCTTTATTAGTGACATTGATTGTAAAACTTATTTTCCAGGTTTATGCCTCCCTCCTAATCTTGGTTGAACTGGCTTTGTCCAAAAACTTTTCAATTTAATGTAATCAGAATCATCCACTTTGCATTTCATAAAGTTCTCTGTCTCTTGTTTGGTCATAAAATTTTTCCATTCTCCATTGCCATGGGGTCACTTGATACCATCATCAAATGTGATCAGAGACATGAGATAAACTGTGCCTGGTGGGCAGTTCACGATAGAACCCTGTTTATTGATACAATGAGCAAGGTTTTTAATAGATCAATGAGACAAAGAAGGTAACTATTGGTCACTATTTTTCCATTACTGCTTTGTTCAGTTCCACGATGTCAGGCAGCTGATGTCAGGCAAACCTTGAAGGCTGTTATGTCCATTCTTTATGTAGTGTTCCTCCACATGGAATGGGCTATACACTTCCCTTGTCCTTAGTTCCCTTTGCATCACTGCTATCAGGGGGAGTAAGAATTCAGGATGTTCTGTTCCCTGCACGTCACCGAGAATGGTGAGCTAGCATCTGGTTGGCCTGGGAGCAGCCGCAAGAAGCTGGCCACTTTTATCTGCCTAACTGGAGCTGGCCCTCAACACTCCATAAATCTGATAGGTAAACTATTTCTTGCTCTCCTAGTTTGCTTATAGTGTCATGCTTTTTGTCTGAATCTTCTATCCATTTTGACTTTATCTTGGTATACAGTGTAAGGTGTTGGTCTGGTTTCTGCCATACTGTTTTCCAGGTTTCCCAGTAGTTTTTGTTAAATAGTGATTTCTTCTTCCAGAAGCTGGAGTCTTTGGGTTTTTCAAAGAGTAGATTGCTATAGTCATTGACTACTGTGTCTTCTGTACGTAACGTACTCCACTGATACTCCACTCTATTTCTTAGCCAGTACCAAGTAATTTTGATGATTGCTGCTTTATAATACAGTTTTAGATCTGGTAGAGCTAGGCCACCTTCCTTCAAATTTCTTTTCATTAATTACCTTGATATTCTGGACCTTTTGTTCTTCCAGATGAATTTTGTTATCATTTTGTTCTAACTCTATAAAATAATTTTTTGGTAGTTTGATTGGTGTGACACTGAATAAGTAAATTTATTTAGGTAGAACTGTCATTTTTATTATATAAGCTCAGCCTACCCTTGAGCAATTGATATTTTTCCAAGTATTTGGATCTGACTTTATTTGCATGAAAAATGTTTTGTAATTGTGTGCATATAGTTCCTGGGTTTGTCTTGGCAAGTAGACTCTCAAATATTTTATGTCTATAGTAACTTTAAATAGAATTTCTCTTTCTGTCTCTTGCTGTTGGGCTTTGTTAGTAATACACAAAATGCCAAGTATTCATGTGGTTTTATTTTATATCCCGCAACTTTGCTAAAGTTGTTAATTATTTATTTATTATTAAAGCAGTTTTTTTACTTGATTCTCTAGGATTTTCTAATTATACCATCATATCATCTGCAAAGAGTGATAGCTTAGTATCTTCAATGCCTATTCTAATTCCTTCAATTTCCTTTTCTTCTCTTATTGCTACAACTAATGTTTCTAGTAGTATATTGAATAAGAGTGATGATGATGGACAGCCTTTTTTCACCCCTGATCTTATTGGAAATGCTCCTAGCTTATCCCCATTGCATATAATGCTTGCTGATAGTTTTGGGTAGATACCATTTATCACTTTAAGGAAGGCTCCATGTATTTCTATGTTCTCTAGTGTTTTTAATGGAAATGGGTGTTGTATTTTATAAAAAAGATTTTTTTCTGCATCTATTGAGATAATCACATGGTTTCTGTTAGTTTTGTGCTGATGTGATCAATTATGCTGATAGTTTTCCTAATATTGAACCAGTTCTGCTTTCTTGTATAAATCACACCTATTCATAGCGTATTATCCTCATGATAAATTGCTGTAATCTTTTGGCTAATATTTTATTTAAAAATTTCATATCTATATTCATTATGGAAATTGATCTATAAATGTCTTTCTCCGTTTTGGCTCTTCCTAGTTTAGGGATAAGCACCACATTTGAATCATGAAAAGAATTTGGTAAGACTCCTTCACATGTTATTCCAAATACTTTACATAGTTTTGGAATTAGTTGTTCTTTAAATACTTGGAAATCCATCTGTCCTTCAGATTTTTTTTTTTTGTAGAGAGCTTATTGATGACTTCTTCAATTTCTTTTTCTGAAATGGGGTTATTTAAGTATCTTATATCCTCTTCTGTTAATCTAGGCAATTCACATTTTTGTAAGTATTCATCCATTTCTCTAGGATTGTCAGACTTTTGGCATACAATTGAGGAAAATAATTCCTAAATACTGTTTTAATTTCCTCTTCATTGATGGTGAATTCACCCTTTTCATTTTTGATACTGGTAATTTGATTTTCTTATTTCTTTTTTAAAATCAAATTAACCAAAGGATTATGTCTATTTTGTTATTTTATTCCTAAAACATATTCCCTAAATCTGTCCCCCTTCTTTTATTGCCCTTTGCCCCTCATACTTCCCTGTAGGGCAAGATAAATTTGCATACTCAACTGAGTGTGTCTGTTCTTCCCTCTTTGAGACAAATCCAATGAGAGTAAGATTCAAACAATTCTTACCCCACTTCTTCTTTCCTTCTACTCTAATAGATCTTTTGTGACTCTTCATGTAATACAATTTACCCTTTTCTGCCTCCCTCTTTCTTCTTCTCACAGGACAATCCCTTTTTTTTCATCCTTTAATTCTTATTTAATATCCACATCAAAGTCAGTTTATACCCACACCCTCTGTCTATGTATACTCATTTTAACTGACCTATTTGAGATGTAGTTCTCAGTATTTCCAAATATCATTTCCCCATTTAGAGATATAAACAGTTTAATCTTATTAAATAGCATGTTTATTTTCTTTTCTTTCCTGTTTAACTTTTTATGTTTCTCTTGAGTCTTGTATTTGAAGATCAAATTTTCTTTTCATCTGGAATGTTTAAAAATCCCCTATTTCATTGAATATCCATATTTTCCCCTGAAAGATTATGCTCAATTTTGCTGGGTACTTGATTCTTGGTTGAAATCCAAGTTCCTTTTCCTTCTGGAATATCATATTCCAAACTCTTCAATCCTTTAATGTAGAAACTCGTAAATCCTGTTCAATCCTGCCCATGGCTCCTTAATATTTAAACTGTTTCTTACTGGTTACTTGGAGTATTTTCTCCTTGAACTGATAATTCTGGAATTTGGATTGGTGTATTCTTTTGAGGACTTTTTTCCCATTTGGCCCAAATTATTTTTTTTCCCCAATTTATTTATTTATTTTTAGTTTTCAACATTCATTTCCACAAGATTTTTGAGTTGTCAGTGAATCAGTAACCTGAATTCTGTTCTCTGTGGTCTGTGCTGCCAGTCTGGGTCCCTGTGGCTCACACTGGACTGTGCTCAGATTCCATCTCAGTGTGATAGATCCTTCAAGTCAGCCTGCCAGGCTACCTTCAATGGGAAATTTGATTCTATCTGTCACTTTGTAGGTTCTGTACCACTAAAATTTGTTTAGAGTCATTTTGTACAGGTATTGGAATTGATTGAAGTGCCAGCTCAAACAAAGTCCTGCTCTACCATCTTGGCTGCACCCCCTAAGGAACCTCTAAGGTCTGCAATTAGAGAGAACATTGGGAAAAAATTCCCACTTAAGGCTTTCAGCAGGAGATTAAAACTTTTTTGGGGGGGAGGGGAGAGTCCCAACACTGGTCAAGTTGGGATATAAGAATAAAGTTACATGACAAACAATTGAATAGAAAAAGCAGGGTAAGACTCTCCCAGAAGTTAGTTGGAAGGTAGAATTATCTAGCAGCAGTTTAGGACTGACAATCTAGACCAAGCAATCCAAGATAGCAAGGGCTGAGGAAGAAAATCTGAGAGTGTGAATTCAGATTTAAATCATAAAACTAAAGTTTGTAGATTATGTTTAAATTAAATCTAGAAAACTGTCTTTGCACCCCTCCTGCCATTGTATCTGATATCAGAGCAATGTATTTAAAACTGTAAAAATCGGGGCTTTTATATCATAGCCTTAAATGCAATCACTTTAGGATTTCGGTGTTTTGTTTAAAATGTATATTAACATTATAAAAGCTGTTTGTGGGGGCAGCTAAGTGGTGCAGTGAATAGAGCACCAGCCCTGGAATCAGGAGGACCTGAGTTCAAATCCGACCTCAGACGCTAGCCACGTAACCTTGGAAAGTCACTTAACCCCAATTACCCTACCTCCAAAAGGCAAAAGCAAAAAAAAAAAAAAAGCTGTTTGTGAAGCATGTGAGAGAAATACAGCTCTCTTGATTTCTAAATTATTAAGCATCAACTCTCTCTAGATTCTAACAGATGCAGAGAAACAGGACAAAATTGGGGTACGTATGATTTTTAATTTGAAATGTAGAGGAAAGTGGAGATATCTGAGTAATGGAGCTGAAAGATTAGGAAAGAGAAATAAAGGTTTTAGTGAAAAGATGAAAGGTAGATGAAAAAAATGGTTAGAGACAGATGGTGATGGGCAGGGCAACAGCAAGCCTATGTGCTCTATGTACAACTCACCACCTGCAATCCTGCAACAGGTACCCTCGTGTCTGCTTCAGATACTTTAAGCATGTTGAGAGGGTGTGAGGAAGTTTGATTTTGTTTTAAACCAACAACACTATAGAGGTTGGAAGGAATTATGTCTACCCACCTTTCAGGATAAATCTGTAAGAAGGTCTTATTAAGTTTAACATTTAATAAATATTGGCTATGGTAAAGGAAGAAAGAGGATCTCTACAAGAAGTCTTAAAGAAGACAGTCTACTGGAGACTGCTTAAACCACACTCCAACCAGAAATCTTCATCAGATAATATCCCCCAAACCACATGGCTCTATGAGATGAGACTTCTTAGCTTTAAATGGACAATTTTATTCATTGTTTATCTTTTTCCTTCTTGTCTTTTTATCTGTATGATCTACTTACTAAAAAAAAAATGGGGGGGGGACTGCCCCGTTGATTTTGTCAATGTGTCATATCAATTTCTCCCCTTTTCCTTCTTCCCATATTGTTATCCACTATAAGTCCCCAAACCCTGGATGAAGTGTTGACCATATTAGTTAGTGATTCATTGAGAAGGCTATGTCTCTCATTAGAACCAGATGGGGGAAATGTGAAAAATTATTTTCCTTAGTAATGAACCTCAGAGATTTTCCTCAGTCACCTCCACCTTCCAAATTCAGTCCCTCCTTTAGAAGGACATTACTTATAATGAGATTGCATTGCATCTCCTAATCTTGGTCAAACCCCTATCAAATCCTGGATTGATTTAATCAAAGGTATGGAAGCTCCATTGTGTTCTATTCAGGCAAGTCAGATTCTTCTGCCTAGATAGCTCAAACCTGGGATTGGGCTGGTATGGTTGGGGGGTAGGCTGATACAACAAGTTATTTCCTCTGTCCAGTGGTAAAATGATGGTAGGATGATGGCAGCCTCTGTTGAAAAGGTATATAAATTGAGCACCGCAGCTCCCAAATAGAGCCATTTCCAATCTATCCCCCTTAAAGGGGCCAAGTTCTGGACTGTAACTCCCATGCAATACATGTTGCAAGATTATAAGAGAAATTAAATGTGGACACAGACTAATTTCACTTATCTTTCTTGGAACAAACTTTGTGAAAGTTGACAGTATACATATGTATATGTCTGTATGTATTTATAGTAACTCTTTGTGATAGCAACGATTTGGAATAAAGTGAAATACATATCAAATGAGTATAACTAAATAGACTTTCCTAGATTAGTGTAATGGGATATTATTATGCCATAAGAAATACTGAATGCAAAGAATGAGAAGAAAAAGCATAGACACTGATGCACAGTGAATTAATCAAAACCAAGAAAATAATACATGCAATTATTACAATGAAATAAATGCAAAGAAAGGAGCAAAAAAAGCAACAGCATACTGAATATTCGCTGTCTCAATTAGCTACCTCTTTTCTACTTAAAAATTCTACAAGCAACATTACTTCTGAAAAAAAAGTTGGCTTTTGCTTATTAAAACCATGTACTTTTTTATGGATAAAGTTTTATCTGTCTATTAATCTTGAGGTACATTATTAAGATTTCATTTCAATTTATTAGGTTTACGATAATCCTATCATACTTTCCATAAACAACGGTACTTGTGGATCCCAATTTTAAATAACAGTAGATTGTATTTTTTTGTATTTGGAGTTTTTAACCTTTTCTTTTTCTTCGGTATTTCTGCTGCTTAAACTGTCTCTACTTTCTTTACCTGTTCTAGGTTTGACTGTTCCAGTTGATTTTCCCTTCAGGCATTTTGTGCATTTGTCCATCATGACAGAGACAAGAAATGTTTTAAGAGAAAAAAAATATTTAATCTTTGCAATTGTTTGGCAAATGGCTATTGTTCTTATACATTTGACTAATTTCCTTAAATATCTTAAAAATAAGACCTTTAGCATAGAAACTCACTGTAAAGTTATTTATTTTTACCAGTTAATAGTTTTGCTCCTAAACTCAGTCGTATTTTATTTGTGTAGAAATTGTAAATTTTATAGTTTACAACTCTGTAAACTTTATATAATCAAATCTGTTCATTTTAACTTATTTGATTCTCTTTGTTCTTTCTTTGGTCACAAACTTTGGTTTCCCTATCCATATATCCAAAAGATAATTTTTTTTTCCTTTTTCCTCTAATTTGTTTATGATGTGAACACTTATATAGGGTGTTCAACAAGTCTTAGTGCAATTTTAAAATTTAATAGCACAAGGTATAAAAAAATAAACATTGAACGGTTAATTATTTACATTTAGAATATTGATATGTTTCTTATTAATTTTTAATATAACTAACATCTTTGGCTCTTAAGTCACTTGTCATTTTTGAGCTTTTTAAAAACTTTCATTAATCATTACTCAGGAATTGAAAAGTTTTGATGCATGTGTGACAGTTTGTATGTGATCCCATAAGAAAAAAGGATAATGGAGATAGATCAGGGGATACAGATCATTGAACACTCTACTGACCCACCATGTGAAAAAGTGTAACACAGAAACTACTACATGTAAGTGCATAGTGATGAGCTGTCCCTTCTGTTAAGATAAAAATAAAAATACATCCTTCAAAAAATTAGGTGTAAAATAAATGCAAGTAATGAGGCTTTCAAATGATTTTTTTTTT
>CM053582.1:134893906-134916629 GCA_028627135.1 Pseudochirops cupreus | reverse complement strand
ATATATATATATATATAACATATAAATATTGTTTATATTTTCTGAAGTTCAGGGTGCTGACTTTTTCCCCTGAACTAAATGAATGATGTTTTATTAAAGTAAGATTGTTGACCCTCTTTTGAGTTGCTTTCCTTTAGAAACACAGGTAAAAGAACCTGTGCTAGCAGCCATACTCTGTATGCTAAGGTGCTTGCTGTTTCACCTTTATATCTAAATTATGTACCCATTTTGACTTTATTCTGGTATTTGGTGTCAGATGTTGGTCCATGTTCAGTTTCTGCAATACTGCTTTCCAGTTTTCCCAGCAGTTTTTGTCAAATAGTGAGTTCTTATCCCAGAAACTGGGGTCTTTGGGTTTCTCAAACAGTAGACAGCTACAATATTTGACTACTGTGTCTTGTGCAGCTAACATATTACATTGATCTACCCTTCTATTTCTTAGCCAGTACCAAGTGGTTTTGATGATTACTGCTTTATAATGCAATTTAAGATCTGGTATGCCTAGGCCACCTTCCCTAGCATTTCTTTTAATCAGTTTCCTTGATTTTCTGGATCTTTTGTTCTTCCAGATGAATTTTGATGTTATTTTTCTAGCTCTACAAAATTTTTTGGTAAAATTTGAGTAAAGTTCAAACAATCATCATCTCCCTCCCTTCTTTCCCTGTAATACGTTTTTGTGCCTCTTCATGTGATGCAATTTATCATTTTTTGCCTCCTTTTTCCTCTTCTCTGATTAGAATCCTTTGAACCTCTTAATTAGGTTTTTAATCATCACATAAGTTAATTTATACTCATACCCTCTGTCTATGTATATCCTTTTTAAATGTCACCTTAAATATACAATTCTCAACATTAGCAAGTATCATCCTCCCAAATAGGTATGTAAACAGTTTGTTCTTATTGAATAAGAAGGTTTTTTTTTCCGTTTTCCTTTTTTCTCTGTTTACCTTTTTATTTCTCACTTGAATCTGGTATTGGAAGATCAAATTATCCACCGAGCTCTGGTCTTTTCATCAGGAAGACCTGGAAGTCCCTTACTTCATTAAATGTCCATTTCCTTGTCTGAAAGACTATGCTCAATTTTGCTGGGTAGTTGATCTTTGGTTGTAGTTCAAGCTCCTTTGTCTTACAAAATATCATATTCCATTACTTTCAATCTTTTTTTTTATTTTAAATTTATTTATTTTTAGTTTAAAACATTCAGTTCGACAAGCTTTTGAGTTCCAAATTTTCTCCCCCTTCTTCTCCTCCCCCTTTCCCTACCCCAAATGGCATGTAATCCAATATAGGTTCTACATATACCTTCACATTAAGTATATTTTTACAATATTCAAGTTGTAAAGAAGAATTTTAACCAATGGGATGAACCATGAGAAAGAAGAAACAAAGTAAAAGAAAAAAAAGACAGAAAGAGAGCAAATAGTTTGCTTCAGTCAGCATTCAGCTTGTCTGTCACCCAGCTCCAACAGATGCCTGTCCTGCTCTGAGAGGTTTGGAAATCACCACTGCTGTGGGTCGTTCAGTCCACCAGAGCCAATTCCTGTTCCACTATGGTCTGGTCTGTGCTGGTGCAGCACATGTGCTAAACACTCTGTGCTACCCCACCTCTCCACCCGCAGAGCAACAGATCCTTCCCATTGACTTTCTGTGTTGTCCTGGTCTGGAAATCTGCCACATCATGTTTCCTAGTATATTCTGTAACTCCAAATTTTTTTTAAATTCACTTTTTAGAGGTATCTGAAGAAAGTTATGGGAGAGCTCAGGTGAGTCCCTGTAAAGGCACTCACAAGCAGCTTTCCAGAAGACTGCTGCTGTGAACAGTTTTCAAGGTTCTGATTACATAGTATAGTGAACTCTTTATTTTTTCAATTACAAATCAGAGCAAAACATTCACAGAAAATCAAGGTACAGCATTCACAATGTTACAGCTTATCACAGAAAATAAAAATGCAACATGCACAAATCAACAATTTATCATTAAAATGGCCTCAGTTTTCACCAAAGTGGTCACATAGTTTTCAACAAAGTATAATCATTTAGTAACTCAATTATTCAATTATCCTTAAGGAGATTTGCCTCCTTAAGAGGCATTCAGTATAAAAGTAAAAGTTCTCTACTTTTAGGTCACAGTAAATCATAGTTTTCTCAGTCAGTATACAGCATCCAAGTAAAGTCTTCTTTCAGTTTGACTTGAGGCTGGATCACAGCTTCCTTGGTTCCTCTTCAATGTTCCCAGTTCCAACTGTCACCTGGGTTCAAAGGCAGGCAGCTCCTATTTCCTTGCCCAGCTCCTTGTCCAGTTCTTTTTCCAGTTCCCATTCCATATTGAAGTTCACAGTGTCCAGTCCACCTCAATCCTCACACTTCCTGTTTCTGGGAAGAAAAAGCTTGACAGAGCCACAATAATGTTCATACACATTACTGGTGCCATCATCAATTCACTATATGCCTGTGAAATCAACTCAGACCCACCAACAAGGTCTGAGAACTCAACACAAATCATCAACATAGAAATCAACACCGACCCACAAACAAGGTCCAAGAGGTCAGCACAAATCATCAGTAAAGTCCCAGGACCTCCAAAACCCTCCTCCAGGACTTCTGTAAACATATGACCAGAAAATCCTCATTCAGGGCTTCCAGTAACATTCCAGGGCTTCTGTACAAAGTATCATAAACAAACTTTAACACAGACAGAACAGACAAATAGAGTGCCAGCATACCACAAGTTTGCTCCTTCTTGACTCTGCCACCACAAGAGTCCTCTTCTCAGTTCTGCTGTCTCTAGCCTGGCGTCTCCTTATATATGGTTATTAGCTCCTCCCCTTCCTATTGCAGGAGTTCATGAGTTCTAGGGCTCACAAGTTGTGGGGTTCACATGTTCTATTTCTTAAAAGACTTGATACAAGGCTCAAAAGAAACTTGAACTGAAACGAGGTGTTACTTCAATAACTGAAACAAAGTGTGAACTACTTTTGTGCTTGCCATTACATTTCCTGCTTTCATTTCACCCTCTTGGCTCTGCCCCCTCTCTTATGTCTTTTATTTGGAATGGATTTAGTATTTTGTCAAAAGTCTCTTCTGCATCTATTGAGATCATCATGATTTTTGTTATTGATATGATAAATTATGCTGATAGTCTTCTTAATTATTGAACCAACCCTGAATTCCTGACATAAATTTGACTTGGAAAATGTGTGATCTTTGTAATATGTTGCTATAATCTCCCTATTAGTATTTTATTTGAATTTTTATATCAATATTCATTAGCGAAATTGGTCTATAGCAAAGGTGAGGAACCTGTGACCTTGAGGTCACCTGTGGCCCAATAAATCCCTTGTTCTGTGAAGTTTGGATTCAGTCAAAGGGCTTCATTTGAGAATCTAGAGCCTTACATGTGGTCTCAAGGCCTAAAGTTCTCCACTCCTGGTCTATAGTTTCCGTTTTTGCACTTCCTGGTTTAGGTATTAGAATTATATTTGTGTGGTAAAAGGAATTTGCTAGACTTCTCCTTTGCTTTTTTTTTTTCAAATAGTTCATACAGTTTTGAAATGAACTGTTCTTTAAATGTTTGTAGAATTCCTTAGGGATTTTTTTTTCTTAGGGGGCTTAATGATGGCTTGTTCAGTTTCTTTTCCTCAGACAGTGTTATTTAAGCGTTCTATTTTCTCTTCTGTTAATCTGGATAATTTATATTTTTGTAAATATTCACTCATTTCACTGAGGTAGGTTTTGTAACTAAGCCTTTGACTCATACTAAACTGGCATCTTACTAAACCTTAAGATAATAACAGCCTACTATTGAGTCATATATTTGTCCCTTATTTATTTGTGATTATTTTAACTCTATACATGACATTTTTTAACCACATCAAATTTTATCTTATTGGATTAGGGCCCAATATTCTTAAGTGTAAAGATTTAAAAAAATATTGATCTTATCACCTTATATATCAGTTGTCTGGAATTGTGTCATCTCTGTATTTGATAAACATTGTGCACATGCCTTAATTTCATTGCAGGACAATGAAGCACAAATTTCTAGCATATTTCCCAAAGAATCATTAATGACTAGTCTTTGTGCCTGTCAATTTAATAAATTCTACATTCATCTAAGTTATATTTTTGATTAACTCAAATCTTTACCTCTTTTTCATCAAAATAACATGAATGATTTTTATCAAATGTTTCTTCAAAATCTAGGTAAACACAAGAGCTTAATTTGATAAAAGGATTTTAAATTTTTTATATAATCATATTTTAAAACTCAATTTTGATGTTTATATGACTACAATTATCCCCCCCCTTTTTTTTAGTAGAATCATTTTTATATTCTTGGCATAAACCCAATTTGATCATACTGATTAGACTTATAATTTTATTGATATAGAGAACTTTGGTATGAGGAAATTCTTTTTGCTCTCCAATTGTTGCTACGTAAGTTGCAATTGTTTTATGGTAGTCTTCTAAGTGAATCTCTTAAATTTATTGATACAAAGAGTTACCTTGACCAGAAGTCTCAAGCACCTGGCCTGAGTCAACATGCAGCCTGCAGAGACCAAGAGCTTATCCTGAATCAAAATAAAATGGTAATTGGGAGAATTTAACAAAATATATCAAATTATAGTGAAACATAGATAATACTACATTTTGAAATTAAATCAATAGGGAAGGGCCTAATGTAAGGATTACTGTTCCCTATTTCTATATGAGTTGGATACCACTGGATTAGAGCATTTGAGATATTAAATGAATTCCCTACTGTCACACTGCCAGCATATGTCAGTGGGAGGACATTAACCCATGTCTTTCTGCTTCCAAGGTCTGTCTCTCTAAAGTTTCTTTTTGGTATTGTATATAAAACATTTGTGTCAATAGTCATTCATGATAGTAAATTATATATCTCTTAATCTACTTTATTTTCCTCCATTGGGTATCAGAGTTTGTGAGAGTGCCTTATTTTTCAACTTTAAAAATACGTAATATATAACTCTTTAAAAGTTTGATGGAATTCACTTGTAAATTTTTCTGGAGTAGGTGATTTTTCTTTTGTAGCTAATGTATGGGTTCCTTGATTTTTCTTTCTGAGATTGAGTTGTTTGTTTAGAATACAAATTACTGTTTCATTAATCAGAATATTTTCTAATTATGTGTTTATTTTTAAAAGTCTTGAAATAATTTGTTATGATGAAAATTGCGTGCTATCTGCACTGATAAATCCCATTCAAAGTTCTTTTTAAAATCTTTTTTCTAACATTAACATTTGCCTCTTCAGTATCTCTTCATTTCATTCTTGTTTTTCTTTCACTGGTTTCTTGATGTATTTTCAGCATCCTACAGGTCATGAGTCTGTATTTGCAGGGCTGCTCTTTGGTTCATTTTCCTTTGCAAAGTCAAAGGGATCATAAATCATGTCAAAGCATGTTGTTTTGTGCAAAGCCAAGCAAAGGCAACTTCCAAGGTTCGGATTACCAGCATAGTAAACCCCATTTATTCAGCAAACATTAACAGAACAGAAAAAGTCAAAATACACTGTAACTTGTTCCTTTAGCAAGTTCTCAATTCAAGCCAGGTACAACTCTACCCCTAGACAGTACATTCATTTAGTCAGTCAAAAGTGTCTTCTCAAGTAGAGAGTAGTCTCCAATCATAAACAAAGTACATTCATTTGGTCAATCACTCAAAGGCTTCCCACCCCTGAATCTCAAAAGGGGCAGAAGAGCACAAAAGACCATCCACCCTTAAGTTACAAGGTTAAGCTCAGCATTGAATATCCAAGGAAAGGGCCTTCTTTCATCTTCACTGGTGGCAAGCCCTCAGCAATCTCAGTTCCTGGGGAGACAAAGCTCAACAAAGCCATAGCCAGTGTCTTTATCAAGTCACTCTCTGCCTGGAGAACAGTCCCAGAACCCCTGAAAATGTCAGCAAGGCCCTCTTCCAGGATTTCTGTGCAGGTAGCACAAGAAAATCCTCCTTCAGGGCTTCTCAACCAACAGCCAGGTTCCAGGACCTCTACAACAGCAGCACTGTCCTTCACCATCTGGTGAATCTGGCAAAACAACATCAAAACAGACAGACAAAATACGAGCATCACAGCCAAGCCCCCTCAGTCCTTGGCAGTTCCAGGTGGCAGTTCCAGGTAGCAGTTCCAGTGGGCTCTCAGAAGTCTTTCTGTCAGCAACTCAGGCTCCACGATACTGGACACTGCTCTCCCAAAGTCCCTTTAGACCTCTCCACTCCTGGGCCTCTCTCCCAACCCATGGCTACTCCCAGTTCAGCCCTCTCTCTTCACGTCAACAAGTCCATCCCACAAGTGGAATTCACAAGCTTTGGGTTTTAACACTCAACCCAAAAATCAAGCCAATACAGGGGCATCTCCAAATTCCATTACCAATACATTTTGCCATCACCAAAATGGACTCCAAACCAAAGACAAAAATGATGTATGGAATCATCTTGACCAATTTTTTTCTCAACTTTCTGTCTTAAATACTATGACCTTCCAGGATAGAGGATGTCTATAAGCATCTGTCAATAACTCTATATTAAAGAAGTCAGTATGTTATGAACTTCCGTGTTCAGGAGGCCATGGCATCATGCATGGAGGCAGTGGATTTCCAGAGCAGAAGGAGAGGAAAAAATATATTTCATGTAAATCTTCTCCTTTGTGAAAAAGCAATTTTCTTTTCTAAAAAATTAAATTTAATGTTTAGTTTTAGTTTACATCGTTCATTTCTACAAGATTTTGAGTTACGAATTTTCTCCGTCTTTCACCTACCAACCCAAAACAGTGATCCCACTGTATGCCTCCTCCCACAATCTGCTCCCTCCTATATCCTCCCCCATAACCTCTCCAACTTTCTGGTAGGGCAAGATGGAGCTCCATATACCAGTGCCTGTATATCTTATTTCCCAGTTGCATGTAAAAAAAAAATAATTATACACACACACACACACACACAAACATATACCTATATACACATATATACATATATGTATGTATACATGCATGCCATGTATACAAGCATGCATGCATACATACATACATATATACATGCATATATACACATAACATTTTATTTTAAAACTTTGAGTTCCAGATTTTTTCCCTTTGTCTCTCATCACCCACACTTACTGGGAAGACAAGCAATTCAATATAGATTCTAGATGTTTAGTTACACAGAACGTTTCCATAGTGGATATATTGTGAAGGACTCGCTATATTTCCCTCCTTCCTGTCCTGCCCCCCACTAGTTCTATTTTCTATTCTTACACTGTCCCTTTTCAAAAGTGTGTGCTTCTAACTACCCTTCCCCAAACCTGTCTTTCCCTCCATCATCCCCCCTCCCATTCTCTTCCCCCCGACTTTCCTGTAGGGCAAGATACCCAATTCAGTATGTAGGTCACTTCCTCCCTAAGCCAAATTCAATGAGAGTAAGGTTGACTCATTTCCTTTTGCCTTCCTGTTTTTCCCCCTCCATTGTAAAAGTTTTTCCTTGCCTCTTCTGTATGAGATAAGTTTCTTCAACCTGTCTCTCCCCATCTCCTCTCATTATGTTGCTCTTTCCCTCTCAATTTCACCTTTTAAATATCCTGCCTTCTTTTCAAATTGATCCTGTGCCCTCTGTCTATAAATATTCATACACATATATGTATTCATACGCACATATACCCTCTTCTATAGACATATCTATATATATCTATACATATATATATGTATATATATATAGATACATATATATCTATATATACCTATATCTACATCTATATCTATCTCTCTATCTATCTATCTATCTATCTATCTATCTATATATATGCACACACATTTATGTTCCCATCAACTATCCTCATACTGAGAAAAGTTTCTTAAGTTACAATTATCATTTTTCCATGTAGGCATGTAAATAATTAAACTTTATTAAGTTCCTTATGATTTCTTTTCCCTGTTTACCTTGTCATGCTTCTCTTGCTTCTTTATTTGAATGTCAAATTTTCTATTCAACTCTGGTTTTTTCATCACAATGCTTGAAAGCCCTCCACCTCATTGAATGACCATATTTTCCCCCTGAAACATTATACTCAGTTTTGTTGGGTAGGTGATTCTTAGTTTCAATCCTAGCTCCCTTGATCTCTTGAATATCATCTTCTAGGCCCTTTGGTCCCTTAATGTAGAAGCTGCTAGAGCCTGTATTATCCTGATTGTGTTTTGACAATATTCAAATTGTTTCTTCTTGGCTGTTTGTAATATTTTCTCCTTGATCTGGGAACTCTGGAACCTGGCTGTAATATTCTAGGAGTTTTCTTTTTGGGATGCTTTTCAAGAGGTGATTGGTAATTTCTTTCAACTTCTATTTTGCCCTCTAGTTCTAAAATATCAGGGCAATTTTTCTTGCGAATTTTTTGAAGGATGATTTCTAGGTTCTTTTTTGATCATGGCTGTCAGGTAGTCCAATAATTTTCAAGTTCTCTCTCTGGATCTATTTTCCCAGTCAGTGTTTTTTCTATTGAGATATTTCACATTGCCTTCTGCTTTTTTCATTTGTTTGGATCTGTTTAATAGTATCCTGATTTCTTATAAAGTCATTTGCTTCCAATTGCTCCACTCTAATTCTGAAGGAATTATTGTCTTCAGTGAGCTTCTGAGATTCTTTTTTCATCTGGCAAATTTGGCTTTTTAAGGAATTCTTCTCTTCATTGGCTTTTTGTGCCTCTTTTTGCCATTTGAGTTAGTCTATTTTTTAAGGTGTTATTTTCTTCAGTCAGGGTGTTGGTTCTCTTATCATGATTTTCTTGCATCATTCTCCTTTCTCTTCCCCTATTTTCCTTCTCTTCTCCTACTTGATTTTCAAAATTCCTTTAGCTCTTCCATGACCTGTAACCAGTTCATGGTTTTCTTGGAAGTTTTTGATGCAGGAGTTCTGACTTCATTGTCTTCCTCCCATTCCATGCTTTGATCTTTTTTGCCCACAAAAAAAAGGAATCTAAAGTTGGATTGCTGTGCTTGCTTTGCTTCCTTTGCTTGCCCATGTTGCCACTCAATTACTTGACTTTGAGCTCTTTGCCACAGTAGAACTCTGCTTCCAGAGGGGAGAAGTTTGTTCCAAATTTCTGGGGTTTTCACAGCTGCCAGACCTATTAGTGGGGCACCCTATCTACAGCCCCACCAGCTCTGGCTCACTGGTCACACACCTCAGGACCACCACCCAAGACCAAGATCCAGATCCAGGCAGAGTAAAGCAAGAGTGATTACCCTCTGTATGTTTACTTGGCCCCCTTATGATCTGCAGCCCAGGAGCTCTGAAGCAGCCATATGGAGGTGGCAGAAGTGCCACTGTACCTTCACCACTTCTAGCTCCAGGGGCAGAGGCTGGACTACACTATGTCTCCTGCAGTTTCAACAGAGTTCCACTGACCTCTCACTTTTTCTTTGGCTTCTATGGGTTGATAATTCTGGAAACCACCACAGCTGCTGGTGATCCAGTCTCACAAAGTCTGCCGCAGCTGTGGGTTGGGGCCACCCTGGGGCTAAAACCATGGGTTCACACAGTGTTGGGCTTGGTTCCCAGCACGTTGTGATGGACCCTCCCTGCCAGCCTGCAAAGCTGCCTTCATCTGGAGATTTGTTTCTCTTTTTTCCTTTTTGTGTTCTGTAGCTCTAAATTTGTTTAAAGTCATATCTTATAGGTATTTGAGGTGGTTATGGAAATAGTCATAGAGTTTTCCTGCTTCTATGCTGCCATCTTGGCTCCACTCTTGATAAAGTAATTTTCATCATTATGTTTTTTTCCTTCCCATTTCTATGGATTCTTTATTTCAGTTTTTTGTGGTTTTTTTTTTTTTTGGCAATTTAGTTTCTCCATCTCTCTGACCTTCTCCATGTCTGTCTTTCCATCCTTCTGACTTTATTATCCCCTCTCAACCTTTGTCTACTCTTCTCTCTGTCTGGTAAGCATTAAAGCCATTTGAAGTCTTGGAGCTCTCTCCGTGAAAGAAAAAGCAATTTAAAAAAGTGAGTCCTTCCCCACGTTATTTTAAATAGTATACCTGTTGTGCTTCGGTTTGAGTCATGATTTTGCTGAAAAAAGACAAATAAATTTATCATATTGGAGGGAATGTATTCATTTTCTCTTATTTTTGTTTTCAAAAATTAATCTCCTTTGTTTTCTTTGTTCCTAATAAGGACAGCAAAATACATTAAAGTTAGAACTCTGCATCAGAAATTCTCCATATCTTGTTTTATGTCCAACAGATTTTAACATAAATATATGTATAATTTCTTTTCTTTTTTTCAAATTTCTAAAGATTAAATAAAAAATAAGAAAAGAAAAAAAATTGCCATGTGCATAACAGAACATGAGAGGATTCAAAATATACAGCAATAAATTTCCATTTCAAGAAAGTCTATAAAATAAATATTAGACATTGTGTTCAGAACTGTCTTTGCTTTCTTGCAAGTTTTATTTTGTCCTCTGTCATGAACTTTTTACTTTGTTCTAATTTTCCCCCTTCACTCTCCCCAGGAGGCTCCAATTAAGTGTGGAAATATTTATGTACATAAACACGTACATATCTATTCACTTAGATGATTATCTATATACAGACACATGTACATACATGTACATATATACAAATATACTCCTACATATATCTATACATATATAATATATACATACATTTATAATACTTACATACCTATAATCATGCTCATATATAAACATATACACTCATATACATCTTTGTAAGAATGTACTAGTTTGTACTCTGTTTCCCTAAGGTTGGATAACATTTTCCTTCGTAAGTGAAAGTTTTTGCATATTTTTCTAAGTCCACCAACTCATCTTTTCCAATACCATAGCAATATTTCAATCTTAAACTGCCCGGTTATTTTAAATAGTCTGAAACATATTAATGTGGCTGACATATAGTGTATGATTAATATTCCTGCCTTTTTTCTTAATAAATTATTCTCCTGATTTTTATTTATGTTTGTGTGTATTTATTATCTCTTATCCCTCCTGTCTCCTCTACCTTACTTCTACCTGATACCTTGCTAACCTACCTCCTCCAAAGATTTCTCACTTATCCTTTCCTCCATTAATATAGACGCTCTTCTACACTCCCCTTGTCCTATTCCCTACCCTCTCCTTCTAAAAACCCTTCCCTCCTCTGTACTCTCTTAGCTTTTTATTTCTTCTGAATTTAGAAGACTTCTATGCCCTTCAAGATATATGTGTCCTGTTCTCTCCTTAACCCATTTCCTGATGAGACTAGGGTTTCAGATCTCCCAGACCTCCTCTCCCATTAATCCTCTACATCAGTTCTTTCTCTCACATTTTGCTTGTATAAGAAAATTATTCTTTATTTTTTACCTTTTTCCATATGGCTTATTTTTTTAGTATTGCTTCATACTCAGCTCTACCCTAATCTTTTTTTTTTAATCACTAATAACAATCTTAGAGGTATGATTTAAATATCCTCATATTAGAAGTGAACAGTCTGTTTTTATTGAGTCCTTTGTATTCAATATTTAATGTTTACCTTATATTTTTCTTAGGTCTTGAAAGTCTGGAAATTCATTGAATGTTCTTTTTTTAGCTTAATTTTGCAAGGTATGATATTTTAGGCTGCAATCCCAGTTCTTTTGTTCTTTGTTATATAGCGTCCCAAGACCTGAAGTCCTAGTGTAGCTGCTCGTAGGTCTTGTGTCATTCTAATTGTAGCTCCACCATATTTTAAAAAAAAATTTCTTGTTGCATGGAATATTTTCTTCTTTAGCTGGAGGTTTTGGAATCTAGCTGTGATATTCCTATAGGTCTTCCTTATACTATCTCCCAGGTGATGATCAGTGGATTTTTTTTTCTATTGCTAATTTCTATTCTTGTTCTAAAACTTCAGGACAATTTACTTTAATTATTTCTTCTATTATTATGTCAAGATTCTTTTTAATTATCATAACTTTCAGTAGTGTGATTTTTCTTATGGTTTCTCTCCTTGATCTGTTCTCCATATTGGTTGGGAAAATGAGTAAACAGTAAGAAAAAATCAGATTATAGAATCTTACTTTGGTGACAAAGAAGATCAAAACATACAATCAGAAGAAGGCAACAAAGCCAAAGCTCCTACATATATTTTTAAATAATTAATTTTTAGTTTTCAACATTCATTTCCCCAAGATTTTGGATTCCAAATTTTCATTCCATCTTTCCCTTCCCCCACCCCAAGATGGCATGCATTCTGATTATCCCTTCTTCCAGTCTTTCTGACCTTCTTTCATGGCCCTCCTTATCCCTTTCTCCTTTATTTTCCTGTAGGGCAAGATAGATTCCTATACCTCCTTGCCTATATATCTTATTTCCCAGTTACATGTAAAAACAGTTTTTAAAATTTATTTTTAAAATTGTGTTTCTTTATATGTGGAGAAAAAAGAATATAAAGAACTGTTCATTATTAACACTCTCATTACATTATTTTTTATAGTTTGACCCTTATTTAATTTCTGCTTTAACAAGTAAGTGCTATTACGCTGCAGATAACTGATTTAAAACTTATTCTCAAGTCTACAACTGTTATAATACAATTCTATTTTTAATTAGTGCTCCATATGCCCATTGTCTTATTTTCTTTATTAAGAATATATTCATATGATCCAATTGAACTGGTTTAATTCTTGTTCCTTGAACATGACATTCAGTTTCCCATTTCCCATTTCCTGGGCCTTTATACAGGCTGTCTTCCAATGTCTGGGATAATCTCCCTCCTCACATTTGCCTCTTTGTTTCTCTGACTTTGTTCAACTCACAGCTCATTTCCCACCTTCTAAAGAAAGCCTTTTCCATTCCCCTATTTGATAGTGCCTTTCTCTCTGACATGATCTTCAAACAAATTTGTGTGTATACATATATATATGTACATACATATATACATAAATACATATGTATATACACACATACACATACATAAATATAAATATATACATATATGTGTGTGTATATATATATACATATATATATATACACATACATATATATACCCAGTTATTTACATAGTCACTCTCATTAAATGTGAACTCATTGAGACAGATTTTTTATATCTTTGTGTCCCTGGCACCCAGCACATATTTTGGCACATAGTAAACATTTAGTAAATTCATTTTGCTTGATTGGTTGATTGAGCATTCTGTATAGTCCTCAAGCCTTAGATATCTCTTAGTTATTACTCTTACATCAGATTTTCCAAAATAGGTTTGTCATTTTCCCTTAAGCCTACCATTATCTCATTGAAGGCAGTAAGTATAAAGATAGAATGGAACCCAAATGATGGAGAGAAGTCAAGAAGTTACCTGAGACCTAACCAGTTTCCTTCAGAAAGAACATTAAATCAAGCTTCTAAATGGATTACAGAGTGACAGAACCCACAAAAAGATGAAGTGAAACAAATTTCCAGCTTAAGATAACTTAGAGGGAATTCAGAAAAAGTTTGTCTCACTTTGTTAAAAAGGGAAAATAGATGATCACAGATAATGCTCAGGCAAGCCAGCAGAGCTTTTTAGTCACAGCATGGATCAGGAACATTGACCCCTTGGTCCTGACTCAGCAGAGTAGTGGCAAAGCAGATCAACTGGGAGGCCTCCAGCTATAGCACAGAAGGCAAATTGCCAGCCCTGGAACACCAGAACAATGGAAATGACTAGACCAGGGACCCCAGCACAGAGGGTAAGCCTACAGGACCTGAGGTCTATGTACAGAAAGCCAGAAACCAGACTCCTGACCTTCAGAACAAAAAGCTTAAGACAGTGCATCTTTGCCCTGGGAACAGATGTCAACTTTTTATTTTTTAATTTAATTTTATTATTATTTTTAATTAACTTTTGGTTTTTTTTAGTTTACATCATTCATTTCCACGAGATTTTGAGTTACAAATTTTCTCCCCATCTTTCCCCTACCGGTCACCCCACAACAGTGATCCCATTGTATAACCCAGTGGTTCTCAACCTTCCTAATGCTGTGACACTTTAATACAGTTCCTCATGTTGTGGTGACACTCAACCATAAAATTATTTCCATTGCTGCTTCATAACTGTAATTTTGCTACTGTTATGAATCATAATGTAAATATGTGATATGTAGGATGTATTTAAAACCCTCCCCCAATCTGCTCTCTCCTATATCCTTCCCCATCATTCCTCTGACTTTCTGGTAGGGCAAGATCGATTTCCCTACCCCAGTGCCTGTATATCTTATTTCCCAGTTGCATGTAAATAATAATGTTAATAATAATAATAATAATATGTATATGTATATGTATATATATAACATTTGATTTTAGAACATTAAATTCTAGATTCCTTCACTTCCTCCCTTGTCACCCACCCACACTGGAAAGACAAGCAATTCAATACAGGCCTTATATGTGTAGTTATGCAGAACATCTCTACAGTGGACATATTGTGAAAGACTGACTTTCCCTCCTTCCTATCCCATCTTCCACTTGTTTTATCCTTTACTTTGTCCTGTCCCTTTACAGAGGTGTATGATTCCAACAAAATTCCCCCCAAAACCTCTCCTTCCCTCCATCCTCCCCCCTCTAATCTCCTTCCCCCTTAATCTCCTATAGGGCAAGATACCCAATTTAGAGTGTATGTCATTGCTTCCCTAAGCCCAATTCAATGAGAGTAATATTGACCCATTCCCATTTGCCTTCCTGTTCTTCCCCTCCATTGTAACAGTTATCTCTTGCTTATTCTATATGAGATGATAAACCCCATTCTGTCTCTCCCTGTCTCTTCTCATTCTATTCCTCTCCCACCTCTCAATTTCACCTTTTAAAATATCATCCCTTCCTATTCAATTTATCCTGTGCCCTCTGTATGTGTATACATGTATACATATATACATACACTCACATATATATTCATATGCATATATACCTTCCTATATAGACATATGTGTATGTATAAACACATGCATAAATACATGCATACATATACATGCATACACACACACACACACATGCACATATACACACACATTTGTATTCCCTTCACCTATCCCCATACTGAGAAAAGTTTCATAGGTTACAATTATTGTTTTTCCATGTTGGCGTGTTAATATTTCAACTTTCATAAGTTCCTTATGATTTCTTTTCCATGGTTACCTTCTCATGCTTCTTATATTTGAATGTCAAATTTTCTATTCAGTTCTGTTTTTTTTTTTTCCTCAAGAATGTTTGAAAGTCCTCCATCTCATTGAATGGCAATATTTTGCCCTGAAACATTATACTCAGTTTTACTGGGTAGGTGATTCTTGATTTTAATCCTAGCTCCCTTGATCTCTGGAATATCATATTCCAGGCTCTTTGGTCCTTAATGTAGAAGCTGTTAGACCCTGTGTTATCCTGATTATGTTTCCACAGTACTCAAATTGTTTCTTTTTGGCAGCTTGTAATGTTTTCTCTGTGATCTGGGAACTCCAGAACCTGGTTATAACTTTCCTAGGAGTTTTCTTCCTGGGATTTTTTTCAAGAGATGATTGGTGAATTCTTTCAAGTTCTATTTTGCCCTCTGGTTCTAAAATATTGGGGCCATTTTCCTTGAGAATTTCTTGAAGGATGCTTTCTAGGTTCTTTTTTTGATCATGGCTTTCAGGTAGTCCAATAATTTTAAAATTGTCTCTCCTGGATCTATTTTCCAGGTCAGTGGCTTTTCCAATGAGATATTTCACATTGCCTTCTATTTTTTTCATTTGTTTGAGTCTGTTTAATAGTATCTTAACTTCTCATAAAGTCATTAGCTTCCATTTGCTCCACTCTAATCCTCCAAGTATTATTCTCTTCAGTGAACTTTTGAGATTCTTTTTCTATCTGGCAAATTTGGCTTTTTAAGGCATTCTTTTCCTCTTTGGCTTTTTTGGCCTCTTTTGCCATTTGAATTAATCTGTTTTAAAGGTATTATTTTCTTCAGTCAGGTTGTTGACTCTCTTTTCATAATTTTCTTGCATCATTCTCATTTTTCTTCCCAATTTTTTTCCACTTCTCTTATTTGTTTTTCAAAATCCTTCTTAAGCTCCTTTATGGCTTGTAACCAGTCTACATTTTCCTTGGAAGCTTTTGGTGTGGGAGTTCTGACTGTGTTGTCTTCCTCCCATTCCATTCTTTGATCTTTCTTGTCCTCAAAAAAGGAATCTGAAATTGGGTTGCTGAGCTTGTTTTGCTTCCTTTGCCTGCTCATGTTGCCAGTCAATTACTTGACTTTCGGGCTCAGTAGAACTGTGCTTTCAGAGAGGAGAGCTTTTTCCAAATCACTGGAGTTTTCACAGCTGCCAGAGCTATTAGGAGGCTGCCATCTCTCCAGCCTCTATCAGCTTTGGCTCACTGGTCACACATCTCAGAACCACCACCCAAGACCATGTTCCCAATCCAGGCAAGTCAAGACAAGAGCACTTAGCCTCTGAATGATCCCTTGGCTCTCTGGCAATCTGCAGGCCAAAAGCTCTGAAGCAGTCATGTAGAGGTGGCTGCAGGGCCACCACTTTAGATGACTTCTAGCTGTAGAGGCAGATGGCTAGACCCTCTCCCCCAAATTTAGCCAAGTTCCACTGACCTTTCCCTTTGTCCTTGGCTTTTATGGGTTGGTAATTCTAGAACCTGACACAAGTAACTGTGATCCACTCTCCTGAAAGTTCCATCCAAGGCTTGTCCCAGATGCCCTGGGGCTAAAACAACATGGGGCTGAGCTCTGCTCCCAGAGAGCTGCTATGAACCCTTCCTGTCCACCTGCTGGGTTGTCTTCAATGGGAGCTTTGCATCTCTGTGATGTTGTGGGTTCTTGAGCTCTAAAATTTGTTTAGAGTCATATTTTATAGGTATTTAAGGTGGTTATTGGGGGAGCTCATGGAGTTCCCTTGCTTCTACACTGCCATCTTGACTCTGCCCTAGAGATCAAGTTTTTTAAAGAGCAAAAAAATCCAAAAATAGTCCTCATCACAGAAAGTTACTAAGGTGACAGGGAAGATCCAAACACAGACTCAGAATACAACAATGTCAAAACGCCCACATATGAAGCCTCCAAGGAGAATATGATTTAGTCTCAAGGCCAAAAACCATCTTAGAAAAGGATTTACAGGTCAAATAAGAAAAGTAGAAGAAAAATTGGGAAAAGACATGAGACTTTTGCAGGAGAACTATGAAAAAAAAAGACAACAGTTTGGAACAGGAAGCATAAAATTGACTGAAGAAAACAATGCCTTATAAAATACAAGTGGCCAAATGGAAAGAACTCCACTGAAGGAAACCACTTCTTTAATAGTAGATTTGAACATATGCAAAAAGAGATATAAAAAATGATTTAACAATTAGAATTGGTCAAGTGGAAGCTAATGACTCTATGAAAAATAAAAAGTCAGGCCAAAAAAAAATCAGAAGAATTAAAAAAAAATAGGAGAAAATATAAAACACTTTATTAAAAAAACTAATCTGGGATATGATTCTAGGAGTGATAATTTAAGAATCTTTGGGCTATCTGAAAGTGATGATAAAAAAAAGAGCCTGAATACTATCTTTCAAGAAATTATCATTGAAAATTGTCCTAGAACTTCAAAGTAAAACAGTTATTAAGAGAAATCAGTAAACACCTCCTGAAAGAGATCCCAAAATGAAAACTCTAAGGAATATTGAAGCCCATATTCTAGAATTATCTGTTTAAGGAGAAAATGTTGCAAACAGACTGGAAAAAATAATTCAAAGGTCAATGTGTCACATTAAAGATTATAAGAACTTTGCTTCTACATTAAAAGATTGGAAGGCTTAGTATATTAAATTATTTAAGGCAAAGGAGCCTTCATTACAACCAAGAATAAACTACCAAGGAAAAAATGAGCATAAACTTTCAGGGGAAAAATTAACATTCAATGAAATAGGGGACTTTCAAAGTTTTCTGATGAAAAGACCAGAGCTGAAGAGAAGATTTGATCTTCAGCAACAAGACTTGAGAGAGCCTTCAAAAAGGTAAATCAGAAAGAAAAAAAAATATTCAGTAAGATAAAACCATTTACATCCCTACACAGGATGATTTTTTTGTCACAGTTCTAGAGTAGAAAAATGTGGTTATGGTCACTCACAGAGCAGAAGACAGGCTAGGAGAGTAGTAAACACACATCTCCTTAGACTATACCCCTTTGGAAAAAACTGAAAATTTACAGGTCCCTAGAAGTGTCTTTGAAAACTGTTGCACAAAACTCCTGAAGCTTGGGACAGTGTGCCCTCCACCCTGGAAGAAAAGCCACACTTTAACAAAGAGCTAAAAGTCAAGAAATAGACTTGGAAAATGAGCAAACCATGGAAAAAAATTCTGTCAATAGAAAATTACTATGGTGACAAAAAAAGACCAAAACAGATGCTCAGAAGAAGACAACAAATTAAAAGCCTCTACAAACAACACCTCTAAGAAAAATATAAATTAATCTCAGGCAATGGAAATATAATGTTAACAGGATGTAGGATCTTCTCCTCCCCTTAATGGATCTCATGTGAAGCCCCTTACAGAAGGCTTGCTTAGGGCAGGCTTGCTTGTGGGAAGGTTTTCACACCTTTTACTAACTTCATGTTAGGCACTGAGTCACAAGGGTTTGATGCCTTCTGGTTCTGAGAAGTGTATATATGATTTGAATTGTGATTTTGCTTTGGGCATTTGCTTAAGAGAAAGACCTTGTGGTTCTCCGGTTGAGTTTCTGAGTGGCCGTATCTTCAGAGCTCATATGTGAAGGCTCTCTTGATCCAGGGATGTATATAAAGTGTATAATTGCTTCAGGCAGTCAGAGCCCTGTTTGTCTTTTTTTTTTCTCTGATTGTATTTTCTCTGTTTGTATCTCTGAAGGTCAGGATATTGGCTTTTACCCTAAACTAGTGAATTAATTTTAAAAAAGATTGTTTACCCTTGAAAAGCTATCTTTCCAGAAAAGTGAATCTAAGAACCTGTGCTAGCAGCCATCTTGGGTATGTCAGTGAAGTTGCCTCTGCAGGCAGAGCTCAAAAGAACTTTGAAAATCTAATGAGAGGTAGAGTGTGAATAGGAAAGACAAATGAGAGGAATGGGAGAAAGATGAATCAACAGCTTGGTAAAGGAGACACAAAAATACTGAAGAAAATAACACCTTAAAAAAAGATTGGGGGTGGTGGTGGGGCCATGGTAGTGGAGTAAAAAAAGGACTTGCTTGAGAACCCTCCCAAATTCCTCCAAAAACCTGTAAAATGACTCTAAACAAATTCTAGAGCAGCAGAACCCACAAAATAATTGAGTGAAACAAATTCCCAGCCCAATTCAACCTGGAAAGTTGACAGGAAAGGTGCACCAGTCTGAGAGAAAAGCACAACCCAAGCAGACTGTGCTGGAACAGACAGGGCCCTTGAAAACCTGGAGCAAACCTCAGGGCACTGAATCACTGGCAACTGTGACAGTTTGCAGACTTCTCAACCCACAAACACCAAAGACAACTTAGAAGGTCAGTCAGAATGATATGTCAGCCCTTGGTGAGAGAGGAGTGTGGGCAGACTCCAGCCCTAGGGTCACAGAAGCAGCAGAAGTATGTGCTTCCAGGGTCATCAGCCCACAGAGAGTTGGGAGATGGAGTAGTTGATCATAGGGGGATTTCAGTGATATCTCTGAAAATAGCTGCACAAAATTCCTGACTCTTGGGAGAGGCACTCTCCACTCTCGAATTAGATTACTACCTTAACAAGAGCTAAAAATTAAAGCAGATCATTGAGAAAATGAGCACACAGCATAAAAAATTGGAATATAGAAACTTACTTTGGTGAAAAAGAAGATTCTTCATCCAGAGCTTCCAAGAAAAAGGTGAATTGGTTGGTCTTAGGCCATGGAAGAGCTCAAAAAGGATTTTTGAAATTCAAGTAAGATAAATAGAGGAAACATTGGGAAGAGAAATGAGAGTGATGCAAGAATATCATGCAAAATGAGTCAACAGCTTGCTAAAGGAGACCAAAAAATATGTTGAAGAAAATAACTTCTTAAAAAGTGACTAAATCAAATGGCAAAAGAAGTTAAAAGAAAAAAAGAGGAGAAGAATGTCTTAAAAGGCAGAATTGGTGAAATGGGAAAAGAGGTCCAAAAGCTCACTGAAGAAAGTAATTCCTTAAAAATTAGAATAGATCAAATAGAAGCTAATTACTCTGTAAGAAATCAATATTATAAAAGAATGCCAAAAGAATGATAAAATAGAGGACACTGTGAAATTTCTCATTTCAAAAACAACTGGAATGTCACAATAATTTCTCCTTGATAATTAGAATCTATTACTCCAGTGAATACACGTATTCCTTGAGCTGCTAAACCTTATCCTTCCAAAATGAGTTTTAGGGATTCTCATACATATTACAGTGGAAATTTTTCTTATTTCTTTTCTGTCCAACCAATAGCCCTCTAAATAATGCAAATAATATCCTGTCGAACCAGGTGTTCCTATATATGGTGCTGGAAAATCTTGCCTCACAATCTAATACTCAATATTTGGGACTTTATGCATTTGCCATTTTCTAATTTGCAGATTTGGGGTCATCATTCTAGCTACAGGTAAGCTTCCTTCCAGTCATCTATTATTCAAATTACATAAAGCAGTGAACAAATTATCTTTCCATTCTTAATCTTATTAATACATTATTGGTCTTCTCATGACATAGCCAGGCACGATCAAAATAAATCTTTGGATATCACTTATATTAGTGTGCACTGGAATATTCTGAATTGACTTATCAAAACATTATTATCTACATGCCACAGGGAGTGGTAATTCTTTTCATTAAAATGTATCTTTCATTTTATCCCTTTATTTGTTGCAACCCAGTTGCAACCCTTTCTTCCATTAATACTGGTTCAGGTTACATGATTACAGTTTAGCCAAATAATCCAGTTTATTCTTTTTCTGAATAATATTTAGTTTGTCCATAGATTTCCTAAAATGGTTAGCCTTTAATGGAACGCATTATGAGCAATTGGATTTCATCCATGACATTACCTAAGGAATTGTTGGTTCTAGGCTTTCAGTAGCAGTATTTTATCAAAAGCAATTATTGATTAGGAATATTTTGCAAAGAATAGTTTATTACATAAATACACAACATTCAACCTATATATCATGAAGTGGTTTTGAATTTAAGTTATATTCTGCATTTATATTGTATTGGAATTTATCTCCTACCTATTATATTTTCTTTTGTCATTTTCAGCTATAAAACAAGTTGGTTTACTCCTTCTCAGATAGCAGTGATACCAAATCTAAATCTCTTGTTTCAGTGTATGTTATGAATGTGTTGTCACATTTCAGTATAGTGACTAATGCAGTTATTGTATGAACTGTATCGTATGCATAAAAAATTCACATTCATGGTGTGTGGTGTTATAAAGATGATTATCCTTAATATCAGTGGAAGTAAAGCATTGCCAGGGATTGCAGAAAATACGGAAGGAAGCCAACAGGATTTGAGGCATTTTGATGAAAGAAGCCTAGTTGCATATGTGTATGTGCATGTGTGTTCATGAGTGTGTGTGTGTGTGTGTGTGTGTGTGAGAGAGAGAGAGAGAGAGAGAGAGAGAGAGAGAGACCTATATAGAAAAACAGAAAAACAGAGAAACAGCTGAAGAGATTATGAATTTCTCTGTTTTTTTTTTCTTTATTTTGGTAGAGGCAGTAAAGGTTAGACTGGAAAAAATAAATCACATTAACTTTCACACTAGTCTCATATGAGTGAAGTTTTGATTAAATGTTTTTTTTTTCCAAAAAATCTTTAAAACTTTAGTCTTTCTAGAGCCTATAATGTCTATAAACTATGGGATATGAATTGACCTTCAGTGAACATGAATAGTGATGGACGTATACTAAGGAGAAAACCGGGATTGTATCAGTCACAAATACTGCCACTATTCTATCCAATCATTTCACCCAATAAAGAATTTGAAAAACAATGTCAGAATCTCAATTCGTACAACATTTGCCCATGGCTATAGTAGTTAGAGACTGTGCTGATTGTCTTGTGTCTGTGAGGGAGGGCATAAACAACAAAACAAAACAAAAAATCCAAGTTTTTCTTAACATTTTAATCCAAAGTTTATACCACACATTAGTGATTCCTTTGGGGGTGTTATGAAACAAAGATGAGTGAAAATTGATTATAAAGGTATTATGTTTATCATGGAAAGAAGATGTAGTTAAATTGAAAGTAAGCCTTCCAGAGCATTAAGCTCAGAAATAGAGTAAAAATATCAAGCATTTATAAAACACTTCCTGACGGAACAATTTAAAGAACACGCATTATAACTATTGCCTTCAATTTGGATGTGTGTTAACATGAAATAATAGAAAGTGTACAGTTAAGATAACCTTTAAAGTAGAAATGAGTTCCAAGGCCACTGCTCTAACCTAGAAATATACCCATTTTAATGATCTACTAGGACATTAGTAGTTTAAACCACAGAGAATCTTTCTTATGAATGCTTCAAAACCTTAAAATTTTAGAGGTGGGATGAATCTTATTGACAGATAATTGAATACAACCTCATTCTTTTCAGATGAAATAATTGAGGTCAAAGATACTGTGTTTTCCACAGTTAGATAGAATCAGAAGTAGAATTACAATTAGACTTCCAGGCTCCCAAGCCACATTATCTACCTTGCTTCACCTGAATGGGGCTTAGTGATCAAGCAATATAACTTGATTA
>CM053582.1:134863451-134893406 GCA_028627135.1 Pseudochirops cupreus | reverse complement strand
GACAATGACTTGTGAGTAGAATTTGAAAGTATGACATTTAAAAAGAAAATTAAGGTATGAGAGAGAAATGTATTGGGAGAAAGAGAAAGGAAGAAGTAGAATGGGGTAAATTATCTCACATAAAAGAGGGAAAAGGTGAAGGGGAATAAGTAAATCTTACTCACATCAAAATTGTCTCAAAGAGGGAATAACATATGCACTCAAATTGGTTATAAAAATCTATCTTAACCTACAGGAAAGTAGGAGTGGATGGGGAAAAGAGAAGGGGGTGGTAATTAAAAGGGAGGGAAGCTTGGGGGAGAGGTTAGTCAGAAGCAAAAGACTTTTGAAGAGCAACAGGGTGAAAAAGGAAGGATAATAGATTAAATGGGGAGAATTATATGCAGGAAAATACAATTATCAATAGAAACTGTGAAAAAAATTTTCTCTGATTTCTAAAATGTATTGTGAACTGATTCTAATTTATAAAAATAAGGGCCATTCACCAATTGATAAATGATAAAAAAATATGATCAGTTTTCAGATGAAATAAACAGAACTATCTATAGTTATATGAAAAAGAAATATTCTAACTCATTATTAATTGGAGAAATGCAAATTAAAAGCAAGTCTGAGGTACTACCTCAAACCTATTAGATTGGCTAATAGGGAAGAAATGGTAAAAGACAAATAGAGAGAAAACAGGAAAAATGAGACTTAAATGCACTTTTGGTGGAGTTGTGAACTGATTTAACCATTCTGTAGAGAAATATGGAACTACGTCTAAAGGGCTATAAAACCATGCATATGCTTTGACCTAGCAATAACACTACTAGGTCTATATCTCAAAAGAGATTTAAAGAAACAAAAAGGACAAGGACTTTTATGTACAAAAAATATTTATAGCAGATCTTTTTTTTTGGCAGGGGGGAGAAGAATTAAAAGTTGAGTGTAAGCCAATTATTTAGGGAATGGCTGAGAAAATTGTCATATGTGATCATGATGAAATACTATCTTACTATAAAAATGATGAGCAGGATGCTCTCAGAAAGAACTGGAAAGATCAGCATGGGTTGATGCAAAGTGAAATGTACCGTGTACAAAATAACAGCAATTTTGTAAGATGATCAGCTGTGAATGACAGTTATTCTCAGCAATACAATGATCTACTTAATCAGCTATTTCACAATGTATAGGCATCCCCTCAATTTCTAATTCTTTTCCCTGACAAAAATAGTTGCTATAAATATTTTTGTACATATAAGTACTTTCCCTTTTTTTAAAAAAAAAATTCTTTCAGGATATAGACCTAGCATTGGTATTGCTAGGTCAGTGGGTATGCATGGTTTTATAGACCTTTGGACATAGTTTTAAATTGCTTTATAGAGTGGCTGAATTATTTCACAATTAAACCAACTGTGTTAATGTCACATTTTCCCCATATCTCCTTCAATATTGGTAACTGTAATTTTTTTTTCATATGGTGATAGATAGCTTTGATTATTTCATCTGAAAACTGATGACATCTTTTGATCATTTATCAACTGGGAATGGAACTTATTTTTATAAATTTGACTCAGTTCTCAATATGTTTGAAAAATAAGCTCTTTATCAAAGAAACTAGCTTTATTTTTTCAGTTACTATAGCTAACTGTTTTCCCCTCCATTTTATCCCCATATTTATTCTATTCTCTTCCTCCTTTCACCCTGTCTGTCCTCAAAAGTGTTTTGCTTCTGACTACTTTCTCCTCCAATCTGCCCTCCCTTTCACCCTCTTGCCCTCCAATGTAAAACATTTTTTTACCTCTTTTATATTAGATGGTTTATCCCATTCTACCTTTCTTTCTCTTTCTCCTTCTCCCAGTGCATTTTCTTTCTTCCAGTGCTCTCTCTTATCCCTTAATTTAATATTTTAGATATCATTCCTTAAACTTTAACTCACACCTGTGCCCTCTCTCTGTATATACTCCTTTTAACTACCCTAATAGTAAGAAAGGTTTTGTGAGGTACAAATGTCATCTTCTCACATAGGAATGTAAATACTTCAACCTTATTATGACCCTTATGATTTCTCTTTCCCATTTACCTTTTAAATTTTTTTTAAATCTTGTACTTAAAAGTCAGATTTACCATTCAGTTCTAATATTTTCATCAAGAATGCTTGAAAGTCCTCTATCTCATTAAATGTCTATTTTTTTCCCCTCACAGACTACACTCAGTTTTGCTAGGTAGATGAATGTTGGTTGTAATTCTAGCTCCTTTGCCTTACTGAGGGCTCCAGAAGTAGGTGCTACAGCTGCTGATTCACTCACTCCAGAACCTTGTTCCTGGTTTTCTGGGGTCAGGGCTGTGCTGGCACAGTCCACACTCAACTGTACTCTATTCTCACTATGTGCAATGAATCTTTCCTGCTGACCTTCCAAGTTATTTTTGGCAACTGTGGATTGAGACGTCTGCAAATCACGACTCCTGGGAATGATTCAGTCCCCTTGAGGCCTGCTCTGGGTTTGTTGGGACCTGGTCTGCACTGGCATGCCCTTCAGTATATTATGCTCCCGCTCTCATTCTGGTGCAACAGATCTTTCTGGCTGACTTTCCAATTTCTCTTTGGCTGGAACTTTGTGTCCCTCCATGTTTCTATGGGATCCGCTGTTCTAGCATTTATTTAGAGTCACTTTTTAAAGGTATTTGGAGGGCTGTGGGTGAGGACTCAGTACCTTTACTCTCTCAAATCTTGACTCTCCTTCCTGATAATTTCTTGAAAGATGCTGTCCAGGCCCTCCTCTTGATTCTGTCTTTCACATGGTCCAGTGATTCTGATATTATCTCTCCTGGATATATTTTCCAGGACAACTGTTTTTTCCCATGAGATATTTTCCATTTTCTATTTCTTCATTCTTTTAAATTTGTTTTATTCTTCATGACTCATTAGCTTCCATGTGCTTAATTCTAACTTTTAAGGAGTACTTTTTCTTACTTAACTTTTATACTTTCTTTGTAATTTGACCAATTGTACTTTCTAAGGAGTTATTTTCTTTTTTAATTAATATTTTTTTTAGTTTTCAACTTTCATTTCCACAAGATTTTGAGTTACAAAGTTTATCTCGCTCTCTCTCCTACCTCCCACCTCAAGAAAGCAAACCTACTGAATACCCCTTCCCGCAATATATTCTTTCATATCCTCCCCCATTCCCCCCCTTCATTTCTTATAGGGAAAGATATATTTCTATACCCCATTTCCTGCAAATTTTATTTCCAGGTTACATATTAAAACAATTTTTAACATTTGTTTTTAATACTTTGAGTTCTAGATTCTCTCCCTTCTTCCCTCCACACACATATCCACTGGGAAGACAAGTAATTCAATATAGGTTGTACATGTGTAGTTAAGCAAAACATTCCCGTAGTAGTCATTTTGTGAAAGACTAACTGTATTTCCCTCCATCCTATTCCAACCTCCATTCTTTTCTATTTTCTCCTTTGAACCTGTCCCTTTTCAAAAGTGTTTCCTTCTAATACCCTCTCTCCCAATTTGCCCTGATTTTTATCATCCCCTCTCTTATCCCCTTCCACCCTACTTTCCTGTATGGTAAGATATACAATTGTGTGTATATGTTATTCCCTCCTTTAACCAAATCCAATGAGAGTAAGGTTGACTCATTCCTTTTCACCTTCCTGCTCTTCCCCTTCATTGTAAGAGTTTTCTCTTGACTCTTTTATGTGAGATAATTTACCCTATTATATCTCTCCCTTTCTCCTTCTCCCAATATATTCCACTTTCACCTCTTAATTTTATTTTTTAGATGTCATTCTTTCATATTCAATTCATCCAGTACCCTCTGTCTATATATATATATGTATATATGCACACAAATATGCATACATATATGCCCCCCATATATACATATATATTTACACACACACTGACACACACACACACACACACACACACACACACACATGTCCTTATGCTGCAAAAAGTTTCATGAGTTACAATGATCATTTTTTTCCACGTAGGAATGTGAATAGTTCAATTCTAATAATTTCCTTATGATTTATTTTTTCTGTTTACCTTCTCATTCTTCTCTTGATTCTTGTATTTTAGAGTCAAATTTTCATACATTATGCTTCAACTAAAGTAAAAAAAAAAGCAGGTGTAGCAATCCTTATCTCAGATAAAGCAAAAGGAAAAATACATCACATTAAAAAGATAAGGAAGGAAACTATATCCTGATAAAAGGCACCATTAAAAATGAAGAAATATCATTACTAAACATATATGCAACAAAGGGTTTAGCAGCCAGATTCCTAGAAGAGAAGTTAAGGGAGTCAGAGGAAGAAATAGATAGCAAAACCATACTAGAGGGGGACCTCAATCTCCCCCTTTCTTAAATTGACAAATCTAACATCAAAATAAACAAGAAAGAAGTTAAGATGGTGAACGGAATTTTAGAGAAGGTCTCTACCTTGAGACACCTCTGGAGAAAAATGAATGGGGATAAAAAGCAATATACTTTCTTCTTAGCAGTATATGGCACATACAGAAAAATTGACCATGTATTAGGGCATAAAAACCTCACAATTCAGTGCAGAAAGGCAGAAATATTAAATGCATCCTTCTCAGATCATTATGCAATAAAAATTATATCTAATAAAGGGCCATGGAAGGATAGATTGAAAATTAATTGGGAACTAAAGAATTTAATCCTAAAGAATAAGTGGGTCAAACAAAAAATTATGGAAAGAATCATTCTTTCAAGAGAATGACAATAAAGAGACAACATATCATAACTTCTGGGATGCAGCAAAAGCAGTTCTTTTTAATTTTTTTCTTTTTTAAATTAAATTTTATGTTTATTTTTAGTTTACATCATTCATTTCCACAAGATTTTGAGTTACAAATTTCCTCCCCATCTTTTCCTTACCCACAACCCCAAAACAGCAATCCCACTGTATATCCCCTCCCCCAATCTGCTCTCTTGTAGATCCTCACCCATCCTCCTCCTATTTTCCTGTAGGGCCAGATGGATCTCCTTACCCCAGTGCCTATATCTCTTATTTCCCAGTTGCATGTAAAAATAATAATATTAATAATTTTTTTAAACAATTGATTTTTAAAACTTTGAATTCCAGATTCTTTCCCTTCCTCCCTTGTCACTCACCCTTACTGGGAAGATAAGCAATTCAATATAGATTGTATGTGTGTAGCTATGCAAAACATTTCCATAGTGGATATATTGTGAAAGACTGACTATATTTCTCTCTATCCTATCCTGCCCCCCTCTAGTTCTATTTTCTACTTTGATCCTGTCATTTTTCAAAAGTTTGTGCTTCTAATTACACTACCACCCCAACCTGCCTCCCTCTCCACCATCCCCACTCACATCCCCTTGCAAAAGCAGTTCTTAGTGCTATATAGCACATATAAGTTTTATATTCCTGAACGCATACATGGATAAAATAGCGAAAGTGGAGTTCAATAAATTGGGCATGCAAGTGAAAAAAAAAATGAAAATCTCCAGTTAAATACTAAATTAGAAATACTGAAAAAGAAAGGTGAGATTAATAAAATTGAAATTAAGAAAATTATTGAATTAATAAATAAAACTAAGAACTGGTTCTATGAAAAAAGAACACAATAAATTGATAGACATCTAGTCAATATGATAAAAAAAGAAAGAAGAAAACCAAATTATGAGTATCAAAAATGAAAAGGGTGACTCTACCTCCAATAAAGAGGAAATTAAAACAATAATTAGGAATTGTTTTGCTTAATTGTGTGCCCATAAATTTGACAACATTAGTAAAATGAATGAATATTTACAAAAATATAAGTTGCCCAGATTAACTGAAGAGGGAGTAAATTACTTAAATAAATGCATCTCAGAAAAAGAAATTGAATAAGCCGTAAAGGAACTCCTGGGGAAAAAAAAATTCCAGGGCTAGATGGATTTATGAATGAAATCTTTCAAACATTTAAATAACAATTGATTCCAATACTTTACAAACTATTTGAGGAGACTGGAGAAGAAGGAGTCCTACCAAATTCTCTTTATGACACAAATGTGGTATTGATACATAAATCAGAAAGGGACAAAATGGAGAAAGAAAATTATAGACCAATTTCCCTCATGAATATAGATGCAAAAATTTTAAATAAAATATTAGCAAAATGACTACAGCAATTTATCACCAGAATAATAGACTTGGAGCAGGTAGGATTTATTCCAGGAATACAAAGATGGTTCAATATTAGGAAAACCATCAGTATAATACATCATATAAACAACAAAACCAATAGAAACCTTATGATTACTTCAAGAGATACAGAAAAGGCTTTTGACAAAATACGACTTCCATTCCTATTAAAAAAAAACATTAGAAATTAGAAGAATAAATGGAGTTTTCCACAAGTACTAGCATCTATCTAAAACCATCAGCAATTATTATATGTAAAGGGGATAATAAGCTAGAAGCATATCCAATAAGACTGGGGGTGAAACAAGGATGTCCACTATTACCCCTTTTATTCAATTTAGTGATAGAAATGTTAGCAGTAGCAATAAGAGAAGAAAAAGAAGTTGAAGGAATCAAGTTAGGCAAAGAAGAGACTGAACTACCACTCTTTGCAGATGATATGATGATATACTTAGAGCAGTGGTTCTTGACCTTCCTAATGCCACAACCCTTTAACACTTGTATGTGGGCATATTTGCATGTGGGCGGACCCACCTGGAGATGGATAGAGGAGCAGTTTCTTGGTTCCTAAGACCATCGGAAATATGTGTTTTCCGATGGTCTTGGGTGACTCCTGTGAAAGGGTTGTTCGACCCCCAAAGGGAGCAAGACCCACGAGTAGGGAACCACTGACTTAGAGAATGCTAGAGAATCAAATAAAAATCTACTAGAGATAATAAGAAAATTTAGCAAAGTTGCAAGATATAAAATAAACCCACATAAATCCTCAACATTCCTATATATTTCTAAAGAAATGCAACAGCAAGAAAAATAGAAATTCCATTTAAAATTACTGGAGACATTACAAAATATTTGGAATCTACTTGCCCGAACAAACCCAGGACCTATATGAACACAATTACAAAACACTTTACATACAAATAAAGTCAGATCTAAATAACTTTTAAAAAAAACATCAGTTGTGTGTGGCTAGGTCGAGCTAATAAAATAAAAATGACAATTTTACCGAACTTAATTAACAAAATTAGTGCCATACCAATCAATATACCAAAAATTAGTTTATTGAGCTATATAAAATAGTAACAAAATTCATCTGAAAAAACAAAAGGTCCAGAGTCTCAAAGGAATTAATGAAAAGAAATGCTAGGGAAGGTGGCCTAGCCATGCCAGAGTTTAATCTGTATTATTAAGCAGCAGTCATCAAAACTACTTGGTAATGGCTGAGGAATAGAATAGTGGATCAGTGGAGCAGATTAAGTACAGAAGGCAGCAATCAATGACTATAGTAATCTACTGTTTGATAAACCCAAAGACCCCAACTTTTGGGATAAGAATTCACTATTTGACAAAAACTACTGGGAAAACTGGAAAATAATATGGCAGAAATTGGGCAAAGTACAATACCTTACACCATATACCAAAAATCTAGTCTAAATGGGTGTATGGTCTTGGTATAAAAGCTAATACTGTAAAGAATATGGGAGAGCAAGGAAGAGTTTATCTGTCAGATTTATGGAGAAGGGAAAATTTCATGACCAAAGAAGATTCAGAAAGCATTATGAAATACAAAGTGGATATATTTGATTACATTAAATTTAAAAGCTTTTGCACAAATAAAGTCATTGTAACTAAGATTAAGAGGGAAGTGGAAAATTGGGAAAGAATTTTTATGACCAATGTCTCTGAGAAAGGCCTTTTTTAAAAAATACAGTGAACTGAGGCAAATCTATAAGAATACAAGTCATTCCCCAATTGATGAATGATCAAAGGATATGAACAGACAGTTTTCAGAGGAAGAAATTAAAGATATGTATAAGCATTTAAAGAAAAGCTCCAAATCACTATTGATTAGAGAAATGAGAATCAAAGCAACTGTTAGGTACCACATCTCACCATTCAGATTGGCTAAGATGACAAAACAAGAAAATGATAAATGCTGGAGAAGATGTGGAAAAATTGGTGGGACTGTGAACTGATTCAATCATTCTGGAGAACAATATGGAACTACATCAAAAATTCTATAAATAAGTACATACCCTTTGACCTAGCAATATCACTTCTAGGGCTTTATCCCAAAGAGACGAGAGAAGTGAGAAAAGGACCCGTATGTACAAAAATATTTATAGCAGCTTTGTTTGTGGTGGCAAAGAATTGGAAATCAAGGGTATTCCCATCAATTTGGGAATCACTAAATAAGTTGTGGTATATGAATGTAATGGAATACTATTGTTCTATAAGAAATGAGGAGCATATGGAATTCTTAATAACTTAAAGAGGCCTATATAAACCGATAGTGAGTGAGAAGAGAAGAACTAGGAGAACTTTGTACACAATTATGCACACATTATGTCTGTGACAACTAATTTTGATAGTCTGGGTTCCTCTCAGGAATGCAAGGTTATAAGTCAACTCCAAAAGACTCATGATGGAAAGAGATATCCATATCTAGAGAAAGAACTACAGAGTCTAAATGCAGATTGAAGAAAACTACTTACACACACTGTCTCTTTCTTTTGTTTTATTTTGTTCTTCTTTCTCATTGTTCACTCCATTGGTTATAATCCCTCTTTACAACTTGACTAATGTTTAATGTGAAGGTATTTGTAGATCCTAAATTTGATTGCATGCCACCATGGGTGGGGGGGGAGAAGAGGGAGCAAGAGAAAATTTGCAACTCAAGGGATTGAGAAACTGAATGTTGTAAACCAGAAGTAAATAAATAACTTTTGAAAAAAAGAGTCAGATTTTCTTTTCAGCTCTGGTCTTTTCATCAAGAATGCTTGAAATTCCTCTATTTTATTGAATGTCCATATTTTCCCCTGAAGTATTACACTCAATTTTGTTGGGTAGATGATTCTTGGTTTTAATCCTAGCTCTTTTGACCTCTGGAATATCATATTCCAAGCCGTCTGATCCCTTAATGTAGAACCTGCTAGATCTTGTGTTATCCTGATTGTTTTTCCACAATAATTAAATTGTTTCTTCCTGACTGCTTGTAATATTTTCTTCTTGACCTGGGAATTCTGGAATTTGGCCATAATATTCCTGGGAGTTTCCTTTTAGGGATCTTTTTCAAGAGATGCTCAATGAATTCTTTCCATTTCTATTTTGCCCTCTGCTTCTAGAATATTAGGGCAATTTTGCTTGATAATTTCTTGAAAGATGGTGTCTAGGCTCTTTTTTTGATCATGGCTGTCAGGTAGTGCAATAGTTTTTAAATTATCTCTCCTGGATCTATTTTCCAGGTTAGTGTTTTTTTCCAATTAGATTTTCACTTTGTCTTCTATTTTTCATTCATTTGGATCTGTTTTATAGTATCTTGATTTCTCATAAAGTCATTAGCTTCCATTTGTTCCAATATAATTTTGAAGGAATGATTCTTTTCAGTAAGTTTTTGAAATTCCTCTTCCATCTGGCCAATTCTGCTTTTAAAGGCATTCTTCTCATAGGCTTTTTGGGCCTCATCTGCCATTTGAATTAGTCTTATGTTTTAAGGTATTATTTTCTTCAGTATTCTTTGGGTATCCTTCAGCAGGCTGTTGACTTGCTTTTCATGACTATCTTGCATCATTCTTCATTTCTCTTCCCAATTTTTCCTCTACTTCTCTTTCTTGATTTTCATAATCCTTTTTAAGCTCCACCATGGCCTGTGGCCAGTTCATATTTTTCTTGGAGGCTTTTGATGCAGGTGTTTTGACTTTATTTTCTTCTTCTAGTTCTATTTTGATCATCTGTTCTCCAAAAAATGATTCTATAGTTTGATTATGCTTCTTGTGTTTGCTCATCTTGCTAGCCAATTATTTAATTTTTGAGCTCTTTGCCATGGTAGAACTCTCAGAATGGAGAGTGCTGTGTCCCAGATTTTTGTGGTTTTGTGCAACTGTTGTCAGAGGTTTTTCTAGGCACCTGCCTCTCAATTGTGAGGATGACTACCTCTCCACAGTTTCAACAAGCTCTGCCAAAGTAGCACTCCTCACCCTAGGACCTCCACCCAAGATTGTGACCCAGATCCAAGCAGGTCAAAGCAAGATCAATTATCCTCTGAATAGTAGCTTGGTTCCCCTGGGATATTTGGCTTGGAGTTCAGCAGGCAGCCACTTAGCAGCAACTGCATCCACTACCACCATCTCTGCTGCCTTCACTATCCCTGCCATCCTGTGATCAGGGGACCAATTACACTTCTCTTTCAACCTGTTGCAGCAGAGTTCCCCAACAACCTTTTACTTTTTCTTTGTTATTTATGGTCTGAGAATTCCAGAAACCACCACAACTGCCAGTGAATAAGTCCCATGAAGTCTACTCTAGTTGGTCTGTGTCATGGGTCTGGATTGGCCATGGGCCTGCACTCCACTCCCAGCTTGGTGTGATAGACCCTTACTATTAGCCTGCCAGATTGCCTTTATCAGGAGATTTGTTTCTTTCTGTCACTTGTTGGGCTCTGTAGCAATAAAAATTGTTTAGAGTCATTTTTTTACAGGTATTGTAGATGGTTGGAGAGGGAGCTCAAGCAAGTTCCTACTTTTACTCTGTCATCTTGGCTGAGCCCCAAGGAGTTGTTTCCTTCAGTGGATTTTTGTATCTTCTTTTCAATTTGGCCAATTCTACTTTTTAAGCAGTTGTTTTCTTTGTCCAAGTTGTTGACAACTTTTTTCACAACTCTTTTGCATCATTCTTATTTCTTTTCCCAATTTTTTTATCTCTCTTTTATGACTTTTGTACCCTTTTTTGTGCTCTTGCATGAGATCTTTATGAGTTTGAGACTACTTCCCATTTTTTCTTTGAGGTTTTGCCCATAGATGTTTTGATACTGTTTTCCTCTTCTGAATTTGTGTCTTTCTCTTACCTGTCCACAATATATCTTTCTATTCTTTTCACAAAAAAAGTTCTATTCTATTTGACAAAATAAGCAGAATGAGCAAAAAGCAAAAAAGAAACTGACCAGAGAAAGTTAGCATGGGGATAGGGAGGATCAAGGAACAAACTTAAAAGAAGACAATAATGTCAAAATAGCTACAGTGAATCCTCAAAGAAAATGGGAATTGGTTTCAGACCTAAAAAGAACAAATTAAAAACTCAAAATGATTTTAAAGATGAAATAAATGAGGCAGAAGAAAAATTGGAGAGAAAATAAAATGAGAGTAATGTAAGAGAATTATGACCAAAAAGTCAACATTTTGGTAAAGGAAGAACAAAAAAGAGGAAAAAAACCAGATATACATGTCACCTAAACAAAAAAGGACATTGTATTATCTCATAACCTGGTTACGGTGGTGGTGTAAAAGTAGGAGAACTCTGTGGCTGCCTCCATAACCATCTCCAATATCTATAAAATATGACTCTAAAAAAATTTTAGAGCTCCAGAAACCACAAAATAACAGAGTAACAAAGCTCCTACTGAAGGCAACCCAGCAGGTGAATGGAAAGGGCTCATCACAGTGCACTTGGAGCAGCACCCAGCCCCATTTGGTTTTAGCCCCAGGTTGTTGAGGAGAAGCCCCGGCTGGAGCTTTCAGGAGAGCAGATCACAGGCAGTAGTGGTGGTTTCCAGAATTATCAACCCATAAGAGCCAAGGACAAAGGGAAAAGGTCAGTGAAACTCAGCTAAATTTGGGGGAGAGGATATGGCCAACTGCCTCCAGAGGTAGAAGCTGTCTGAAGAAGGGGCCGTGCAGCAGCGTCCACATGACTGCTTCAGAGCTCCCGGCCTCCAGTTTGCAGGGGTGCCAAGTGATCATTCAGAGGCTAAGTGCTCTTGCCTTGAACTTCCTGGATTAGGATCACGGTCTTGGGTGGTGTTCCTGAGGTGTGTGACCAATGAGCCAAAGCTGGTGGAGGCTGCATAGACAGTGGCTTCCTAATAGCTCTGCCAGCTACAAAAATCCCAGCAATTTGGGAAAGAGCTCCCCCATCTGAAAGCAGAGTTTTAACCAGCCCAAAAGTCAAGTAACTGACTGGCAACATGAGCAGGCAAAGGAAGCAAAACAAGCTCAGCAATCGAACATTAGATTCCTTTTTGGGGGACAAAAAGGATCAAAGCAAGGAATGGGAGGAAGACAACATAGTCAGAATTCCTGCACCAAATGCTTCCAAGAAAAATGTAAACTGGTTGCAGACAATAGAGGAGCTTAAGAAGGATTTTGAAAACCAAATAAGAGAAGCGGAGGAAAAATTGGTGAGAGAAATGAGAATGACGCAAGAAAATCATGAAAAGAGAGTCCACAATGTGACTAAAGAAAATAACACCTTGAAAAATAGATTAATTCAAATGGCAAAAGAGGCCCAAAAAGCCAATGAGGACAAGAATACCTTAAAAAGTCCAATTTGCCAGATGGAAAAAGAATCTCAAAAGGTTACTGAAGAGAATAATTCCTTCAGAAATTAGAATGGAGGAAGTGGAAGCAAATGACTTTATGAGAAATCAAGATACTATTGAACAGATCCAAACAAATGGAAAAAATAGAAGGCAATGTTAACTATCTCATTTAAAAAACAAAAACAAAACAAACAAACAAACAAACAAACAAACAAAAAACACTGACCTGGAAAATAGATCCAGGAGAGACAATTTAAAAATTTTTGGACTACCTGAAAGTCATGCCCAAAAAAAGAACCTGGAAATCATCCTTCAAGAAATTCTCCAGGAAAATTGCTTTGATATTTTAGGACCAGATGGCAAAATAGAACTTGAAAGAATTCACCAATCACCTCTTGAGAAAGATCCGAAAAAGAAAACTCCTAGGAATTTTATGGCCAGGTTCCAGAGTTCCCAGATTCAGGAGCAAATATTACAAGCTGCCAAGAAGAAACAATTTGAATACTGTGGAAACACAATTAGGATAACGCAGGATCTAGCGGCTTCTACATTAAGGGACCAAAGGACCTAGAATATGATACTCTGGTGATCAAGGGAACTAGGATTAAAACTAAAAATCACCTACCCAGCTAAACTGAGTATAATGTTTCAGGGGAAAATATGGTCATTCAATGAGGTGGAGGACTTTCAAGCATTCTTGAGGAAAAACACAGAACTGAATAGAAAATTTGATATTCAAACACAAGAAGCATGAGAAGGTAAGCATGTAAAAGAAATCACAAGGAACTTGTCAAAGTTAAACTATTTGCATGCCAACATGGAAAAATGAGAATTGTAACTTATGAAACTTTTCTCACTATGATGATAGGTGAAGGGAATATAAATGTATGTATATGTATACATACACATATGACTATATAGAAGGGTATATATGCATATGAATACATATGTGAGTGTGTGCATACATGTGTACAGGTATACATAGACATAGGGCACAGTATTAATTGAATAGGAAGGGATGATATTTTAAACTATGAAATTGGGAGGTAGGAGAGGAATAGAATGAGAGGAGATAGGAAGAGACAGAATGGGGTTAAGCATCTCATGTAGAAGAGGCAAGGGATAACTGTTACAATGGAGGGGAAGAATAGGGAGGCAAAAGGGAATGGGTCAACCTTACTCTCATTGAATTTGGCTTAGGGAGGGAATGACATACACTCTAAGTTGAGTATCTTGCTCTACAGGAGAGTAGAGGGGGAGGGGTTAAAAGGGGGAATGATGGAGGGAAGGGCAGGTTGGGTGGGGAGGGTTGTTAGAAGCATACACTTTTGTAAAGGGACAGGGACAAAGTAGAGAATAGAACAAGTGGAGGGCAGTATAGGAAGGAGGGAAATACAGTCAATCTTTCACAATATGTCAATTGTGGAGACGTTCTGTGTAACTACACATATTTGGCCTGTAGTGAATTGCTTGTCTTTCCAGTGGTGGTAGGTGACAAGGGAGGAAGAGAAAGAATCTAGAATTTAAAGTTCTAAAATCAAAGGTTAAAATATGTATATATACATACATACATACATACATACATTATTATTATTATTATTTACATGCAACTGGGAAATAAGATATACTGGCACTGGGATAGGGAGATCCACCTTGCCCTACCAGAAAGTCAGAGGGGAGATGGGGGAGGATATAGGAGAGAGCAGATTGGGGGAGGGGGTATACAGTGGGATCGTTGTTTTGGGGTGGTGGGTAGGGGAAAGACAGAGAGAAAATTTATAACTCAAAACCTCATGGAAATGAATAATGTAAACTAAAAATAAACAAAAATTAATTTTAAAAAATCTCACAACCTAATGCAGAAAATTAGAAATATTATAGGATTATTTGGAAATCAGAATACAATAAAAATTACATTCAATAAAGTATTGTGTAAAAATTAAATAGAAATTAATTAATTCAATCCTAAGGAATAAATAGGTCAAAGAACAAATCATAGAAACAATAATTAATTTCATTAAAGAGAATAACAAAATTGAGATAATATGCCAAAATTTATGAGATGCAGCCAAAGCAATATTTAAGGGAGGTACTTAGCAGTATTTATGACTCTCAGTGTTTACATCAGTAAAACAGAGGATGAGAAGATCAATGAATTGTGCAAGCCAACTTAAAAAAGGAGAAGAACTGGAAAAAAAAACTTAAAAATCTAAGATTGAACACCAAATTAGAAATCCTGAAACTCAAAGGAGAGATGAATAAAAGAAAAAGTAAGAAATGTATTAAACTAATAAAAAAAATTAGCAGCTGTTTTTACAGGAAAAAAAATAAGACAACCATTGGATAATTTGATTAAATAAAGAAGAAAACCAAATTTCCAGTAATAAAAATAAAAGTGATAAATTCATCATCAATGAAGAGAAAACTAAAATAATCATTAGGCATTATATTTTGCAATTATATGCCAATAAATTTGACAATGTAGGCAAAATGGATGAATATTTCCAAAAATATAATTGCACAGATTAACAAAAGAGGAAATAGAATAATTAAATAATGCCATATCAGAAAAATAAATTGAAAAAAGCTATAAATTACCTCCCAAAGATAAAAACTCTGGGCCAGATGGATTTACTAGTCATTTCTACCAAACACTTAATGAGCAATTAATTTCCATACTATATAAACTATTTTGAAAATTAAGTGAATAGTACACATTCGTTTTATGACGTAAATATTGTGCTGATATCTAAACCAGGTATAATAAAAACAGAAAAAATATAATTATAGATCAATTTCCCTAATGAATATCGATGCAAAAATTTTAAATAAATTATAGTAAGGAGATTATTGCAATATATCACAAAGTTAATACACTGTGAAGAGGTGGAATTTATACCAGGAATGCATGGCAGGTTCAATATAGAAAAATTATCAGTGTAATTGACCATATCAATATTGAAACCAACAGAAATCATATGGTTATTTTCATAAACACAGAAAAAGCTTTTCACAACATACAACACCTATTTCTATTAAAAAAAATAACACTAGAGAGCATAAGAATAAATGGAGCTTTACTGAAAATGATAAGTAGCATGTATCTAAAACTATTAGCAAACATTACCTGTTATGTGGATAAGCTAGAAACCTTCCCAATAATATCAGGGGTAAAGAAACTATGCCACCATCACCACCATTATTCATTATTGTGCTAGAAATATTAGCTACAGCAATAATAGAATAAAAAGAAATCTAAGGAATTAGAATAGGCAATGAGGAAACAAAACTCTCACTCTTTGCAGATGATAAGGTGGCATACTGAAAAAATCCTAAAGAATAAAGTAAAAAAAAAAATGATTGAAATGATAATTTTAACAAAGTTGCAGGATATAAAATAAACCCACGTAAGTCATCAGTGTGTGTGTGCGTGTGTGTGTGTGTGTGTGTGTGTGTGTGTGTGTGTGTGCATGCTCACATAAATAAAGTCCAGCAGCAAGGGATAGAAAGACAAACTTCTTTTAAAATAACTGAAGACATTTTAAATTACTGGGGATTCTACCTTTCAAGAAAAATTGAGGCACTATATGGACACAAATATAAAACACTTTTCACACAAATAAAGTCAGATCTAAACGATTGGAAAAATATCATTTGCTGATGGGTAGGTCAGTACAATATTGCAAAAATGACAATTCTACCTAATCTACTTATTCAGCGTTATACAAATCAAACGTTCAACTATTTTATAGAGCAAAAAAAAAAATAATAAAATGCATATGGAAGAACAAAAGGTCAAGAGTATCAAGGGAATCAATAAAAAGTAAATTGAAAAGTACATGGTGTGGGCCTAACAGGCATATAATTGCATGATGAAGTGATAATCATCAAAAGATCCTGGTACTGACAAGTAAATAAAGTATCAGTGGATCAGAGGAATAGATTGATTGTATAGTACATTAGAGTGAATGACCATAGTAATTTAGTGTTTGATAAATCCAAAGATCTAAGTTTTTGTAATGGAAACTCACTATTTGACAAAAACTTCTGGGAGAACTGGAAAACAATATGGCAGAAACTAGGTCAAAATATCACTAAACATAAGGGGTGATACCATAGGCAAATTAGAGAAGTTAGGAATAGTTTACCTGTCAGATCTATGGAGAAAAGGATAATTTAGGACCAAACAAGAGCTAGAGAACATTATGAAATTTAAAATGCATCATTATGATATTAAATTTAAAAAGTTTTTGCCCCCGAAAACAAATGTAACCAAAATTAGAAAGATATCAGAGAACTGGGGGAGATTTTTACAACAAATATCTCTGATAAAGGTCTCATTTCACAAATACACAAAGAACTGAGTCAAATAGCAAAGACAACACATCATTCCCCAATTTATAAATGGTCAAAGAATATAAACAGGTAGTTTTCAATTGAAGAAATCAAAGTTATCTAGAGTCATATAAAAATACTCTAAATCACTATTAATTAGAAGAATGCAAATTAAAACAACTCTGTGGTGCCACCTTAAACCCATCAGAATGGTTAATAGGACTGTTATGGGAATCTGAAGATCTTCCCTGCCCCTAGGCACTTTGATAGGCTTAAGTGGTTCTGAGAACCTTCCCTGTTTTGAAAGTATACTCTGTCCCCTAATAGGCTGAAAGTGACCACATGGAGCCTGTGGTGGGAGGCTTCTTCTTCAGGAATGCCCACACCTTATTACTTTGGATTGGGCAGTGGGTCAAGAGGGCTGTGACATTTTCTGATGCAGGAGAAGGCTATATATACCCTGATGTGAGTTTTTGCTTTGGGGCTCATTTTGGAAAGAGTTGTGTGATTTGGCCAGACAAGATTCTGGGAAGCCATTGAGCCCCCAGCTATGAAAACCCAGATGTTGATGTTTCCCTCTCTGGTAACTGACTAGGTATGGATGTGATGGTCAGATGGTTGGAAGCCTGTCTGCTGATCCGTTTCTTTGTCTGCTTGTAACTTCTGCTTGTAACTGTTTGTATTCTCTGAAGTTTAGGGTGCTGACTTTTCCCCCTGAACTAGGTAAATGACATATGTTTGATTGATTCATGTAAGATTGCTAACCCTTTTTTGAGTTGCTTTCCTTTAGAAAAGCAGATCTAAGAACCTGTGCTAGCAGCCACCCTGGGTATGCTAGGGTGCTTGCTGATACAAGGACAAAAAGATCATAAATGTTGCAAGAGATGTTGGAAAACTGGGACACTAATTCATTGTGCAGTTGTGAATTGATGTAACCATTATGAAGAGCAATTTGTAACTGTGGGCAAAGTGTTATAAAATTATGCATATCTTTTGATCCAGCAATAACTCTATTAGGTCTGTATCCCAAAGAGATTTAAAAAGGAGGGGAGGAAGTACCTGTTTGCACAGAAATATTTCTAGCTACTGTTTTTGTTGTGGCTTAGAACTGGGAAATGAGGGGATAATCATCATTTGAGGACTGGCTGAACTAGTAGCATATGATTTTAATGGAATATTATTGTGTTATAAGAAATGACAAACAGGGTGATTTCAGAAAAACATAGAAAGAATAACATGAATTAATGAACAGTGAATTGAGAAGGACACCATCCACTACAAGAACGATATCATACAATGAACAACTGTGAACAACTTAGTAGCTATTCACAGAAATACAATATTAAAAAAAGCTATCTGACTCTAGATAAAGAACTAATGGCATTTGAATACAGACTTAAGTGTACTACTTTTCTTTTTTTCTTTCCTTCCTTCCTTTCTCCATTCCTTCTGCCTCGCTTTGCATTTCCCTTTCCTCTTTCCTTTTCTTCCCTTTCCTTCTTTCTTTCCTTCTCTGTATCTCTGGTTCATAGAGTCTCTTCTGCATGACACCTTTCTTGATATTCTCTACTTCTGGGGTTCTCCGTCCCTAAAAATTTTCTGTTTAACTATTGGGTAAATGCCTATACTTATTCTCCTTATATTTCTGCCATATATATCTACTTGTGTGTAAATAGAAACAGATGTATTTGTCTACCTATATATAAATATATATTTATCAGTTAAAATGTAAGTTCCTTGTGGTTATGAACTATTTCTTTCTTTGTATTTATATGCCTAGTGCCTAGCATAGTGCTTGTCATATAGTAGCTGCTTGTTAATTGATTGTTCAATCAACTGAAAATCAAAACATGCTTTAAAAAGTAAATCAATGATAGGTATAATATACTCACATTTCTGATGTCAACATGAAACATATTGTTGACGAAGATTGGGAATGATTCTGTCATGCTGGCATATATCCAGGAACAAGAAAAGGCAATAATCATACTGGCCCAAAGTGGTAAGGAGCCAGCCATATCCTTGATAGGCAAAGACCAACCAATGGGTGTGACCTGAAAAAAAGACATGACACAGTGGTCATGTACTGAAAGAATAGCTTAGAATTGAAAAAGTAAAGTGTGTCTCCTATTCATAGTAACATTTTGGGATGCAATCATAGCCTGATCATATCTGAGAAATTCAATCAGAAAGATACAAACTCTTTTAAGTCAGCATGGCATAAAGGGAAGAATACTAGAACTGCAGTCAAGACAGCTACATTTAAGTTCTTTCTGCTATCACTTAGGAGCTGTGTGGGTGGGGCAAAATAATGTTTCATTTGTAAACCTCATCAATAAATTGATAATAATAGTTGTCCTGTCTGGAACACCTGATAGTTGTGATTTGCTAATTAAAATATAGCATAACAGTAAGCTACTGTTATTAACTTACCTCTGTGGGCAATGAAGAAATAATGTATTCTTTTTCACTGTTACTTATATATGGGTGAGTCAAGGGATCATCATATATCAGAAAAAAGGTGAGAACAGAACAAGCTAAACCAATGGCTCCTAGGAGTAAAAGAGGATTCAATGAGTGCCCCTAGATTTGTTTTTGAGTTAGGTTTTTGGTTTTTTTTTTTTCTCAAACTCTCATGCTCTGAACTACCCTCATTGCTTGTGAGCTGACCATCTTCCTTTTGTTTTTCACTTCTCAGCCAAACTAAATCTAGCATTTAAGGTTTCTAGTCTCTAGCTTCCCCTTATCCACATTTCTTCCTCATTCTATAAGTTTTGTGAACAGAGAAACTTTCAGTTGGTAAGTCGTTTTTCTTATTAAGGTTGCTAAGTGAACTAGAAAGGGCCACAGAGGCCACTGAGTCACAAAGAATACCTGAAAAAAATCATTGAAAACTTATTCATAGTCATAATCACACATTTCAGATTCATATATTTCCCATCAAATCCTGGCAATCTTCTTGATCTACCACTCTATTTTGTGAATTTAAGGGATAGCTTTTTGTTCATAATTGAGAAAAGAATAACTTTATTGTGACTTTAGGCTCCAATAATTAATCTGAATTCACTTCCAGGTTATTAGACCTTCAAAGACCATGACTTGAGGAAATTAATTCACTTATTGGGGAAGGAGGTGTGGAGACACTATTGGCTTTGATTTCTGAAGAAGTCAGAACAAATTCACATGACCTACTCTATCTAAGCTATCCCCTGATGTTGTGAAAAATACCATGACTCAACATAATTTAGGATGAAGTTTGGCAAGAAGTTTTATTGTTATCACAAGTCATGGTAATAAAAGGTATCAGTTAAAGACAAAAGTTTTTGTGAGACAAGTAATCTTTTCTCATGAGCAATGTTCAGCTAATTATACAGTAAAATGAAGAAAATAAAAATCAATGCAATTATGCTGAATAACAATTTCTAAGTAGAGCGCAACAGTGATTTGTACAAGGAGAGAAACAATCAGTCAACAAATAGTCGTTGAATGCCTACTATGTGGTATGCACCATGTAAAAAAAAATACGGAGACATAAAGACCAAAATCATAGTCCGGACATCAAGGGTCTCACAGCTTAGTTCTAGAGACAACATGTAAGTAAGGACATAAAACATATATAGAGCAAGTAGAAAGCAACCTGAAAGAGAAAAGTACATACTTCTCAGATATGGTTGTGTAGGACATTACAACGTTGTGTATCGCTGTCAGAAGATTGACATTGGAGGTGCTAGGAACATAAATGAATCTTTTGCTCAGTGGTTTGGGTTTATAGTGGAGTAAGTATACCTCTTTTCCCCTCCAAATCATATCTTTACAATGTTAATGTCTAGCCATATTTATTTAAATAGAGGATGCTTGAGTGTTTTGGCTTTTACACAACCACCTTGGACATTTCACCTAGGTTATCTTCTTTCCATCTATTTTCCAAACTCCTATATTTTATGCTATTGGAAACAATGCATTCAGTTTTAGAATTTATGCCCTGGGGCATGTTCTGGTGTTACTGGTGATGGAGTAAGATAGCTACCCAGTCCTAGCAATGCTTTATACAACACATGCCCTTGTGTACCCTACTACATTTCTACTTCTTTATCTTAGAACTCTAAGTAAATGTTGACTGTCATTGCTAACTGAAAGGAAGTTTCATTCAACTCTCTTATGGATCTATTCTCTATCCCAGTGACTTCTATAAAAAACAACAAGTAAATACTTCATGTACAATATTCTGCTATATATATTTTCTCACTTACTAGACTATAAGCTGGAGTGCAGGGACTATCTCATTTTCATTTATTTCTTCTAGGATTTACATAAAACTTAGTATATAGAAATGATCGTTGAACCCATGTGATCTGATGAGATTCATAAATGATATAGAAAAAAAAAGAAAAGAGGGTCCAGAATAGAGTGTTGGAAGATGGTCACAATTAATGGCTATAATATGAAGAAACCAAAGAATAGGAATAATATAGGATAGAGAAAGATGGAATGATAAAAAAAATTATGATCAGATAAAAGATTTTTTAGAATTTCTGAAAAATATGTCACTTATGAGTGACTAGATCAATAATATGATCATCTCTGCATGAAGCTGAGGTGGAAGGGAGAAGTAGGTCATGAGAATTGAGCAGATTTAGGAAATGTCAAATTAGGGTACTAAGGGAGCATCAGTATATGTGTTGAAGTCTGTTGAAGAAATGACTTTGATGATAAATTTAGATAAGAAACTCAAAAGAGGAAAATTTCTGAATAAAAACAGTGAAGGAAATTTTGAAGTTGATATGCAAAGCAAAGAAGATTTCACCTTCCCAAGTTGACCAATGAGTTAGGAAATATGAAAGAAAAAGTAGCCAGCATTGGGCAGTAAGGTAAATTATGTCATATGGAGGACCCTAGGAATCAGTAAGAAGAAGGTGAAAGGGGCAAGAATGGGAGAGATTTAAGATACAAGGAAGCTTTTTAATTACACATAAGATGCAGTAGAATGAGCAGGACTATCAGAAAAATGACTTCTCATTTCTTCATCAACATGCTAAGGGTGTTAAAATTGAACCACTTCCATGGAAGCTATAGTTATTGGTGCCAAGAGACAATGAAAGTGCTGTCTTTGGTTAATTCAGTGTTTTCTTTTAAGACAAAGAACTAAGTCTCATTCTGCTTTTTGATCTTATGATCCATTAAGACACAACTGGAAAACAAAAACAAAAAGCAAAACTTCCCTCTTGCCTCCTTAGAAGCCCTACATAAAATTATTGGTCTAAGCAATGGACCATAAACTTTCTTTTCAAGTAGAAAAATTCAAAATACCACCTCGACTTCCTATCAGAAAAAGGACTAAATTTCAGGAACTCCTGAGATGACTGGTAGACTTATGATTCTGAGATCTAGGGTCAAGACTACCAATGTAGTTCTAACATTTATAAACCTATAGATAAACAAAACAAAAAAGTGTGGGGGTGATATCTTTAACACATATCAAAGGGTATCATGTGCCTCACAGGAAGGCCAAAATATATACATCTCTAGCATATCATTCCCCTATTTCTCTCCAAAGGTGCTTTTAATTCCTGCCAAGGGTTTGGGGCTAGATTCAGGAACCAAGATGTGGGAGTAAAAGCAGGGTCTCACCTGAGATATCCCCCAAACTTCTCCAAATACAAGTAAAAATGACTCTAAACAAATTCCAAAGCAGTAGAAATCACACAAAAGACAGGATGCAACAAACTTCCAGTTGAAGACAACCTGGAAGGTCGACAGAAAAGGTATGTTGCACCAAGTTGTGACAGAGGAGTGCAGTCTGTATCAGCAGAGACCAGGTCCCAGCAAACCTGGAACAGGCCTCAGGGGCCTGAATCACTGGCGGCTGTGGTGATTTCCAGACTTCTCAATCCACAAACATCAAACACAACTTAGAAGGTCAATAGGAAAGGTCAGACAGATGTGGGTGAGAGAGGAGTATAGTCCAGCCACAGTCCCAGTCCTAGCCCAGCCCCAGCCCCATCCCACACAAGCAAACTAGGTGCAGCCTTGGGAGTGACTGAATCAGCAGTGGCATGAGCAGTAGTGGTGCTTCCAGAGCTCTCAGCCCACAGACAGTGAGGGGGTTGAGCAACTGGTTAGAAGGAGATTATAGAAGTGTCTTTGCTAACACTGAGGCAAGCAACTGTTGCTTTGCCCATTCTTTGATCTGGGTGGCAGTTCTAAGTGGCAGTCCTGAGGCAAGCAGGATCCCTGACATAGCAGAACTTCTGGTAGTAGTGGAGAGAGAATTCTTCCTACAGTTCCAAGGCAGAAAAGAGTTCTTGTGGTAACTCACAGACCAAAGTACAGGCCAGGGGAGGAGTAAACACCTCTCCTTAGATCATAGCACCTTGGAAGAACTGAAAAGTTAGAGATCCCTAGAAGTATCTATGCAAACATCTGCCCCAAACCCCCAAAGTTTGGGATAATACTCCACACTGGAAGCAGAGCTCTATTTTAATAAACAGTTAAAAGTCAAATAATAGGCTGGGGAAATGAGTAAACAATAGAAAAAAAAACAAAACCTCATACTATAGAAACTTAATTTGGTGACAAGAAAGATTAAAACATATACTCAGAAGAAGACAGCAAAGTCAAAGGTCCTACATCCAAAGAATCCAAGAAAAATGTGAATTGGTCTCAGGTCATGGAAGAGCTCAAAAAGGCTTTTGAAAATCAAGTAAGAGAAGTAGATGAAACTTGAGAAGCAACTTTTGTTGTTTTTCACTTTCTTTAATTTATTTTCCTTTTTTGTCTCTTTTCTCTCATAACATGACTATTATGAATACATTTTGTATAACTATAAAATATAACCTATATGGAATTGTTTGTCTGCTCAATGACAGGAGGCGGGAAGGAAGGGAAAGAATTTGGAACTCAAAGTTTTAAAAAGAGACAAAGACAAAGAAGAAATCACCCAAAGTTTTTAGCATGGTAAATAATGACATGAGCGAAATTCTACATGTTTCCTTTTCATCAGTCCTTTCATCCCTTCTGTAACCCAAAAAGGGATTGGCATTGTCCATCTTCTCTTTCTAAGTTGAAAGCCAGAATATCCCAAAACCACTGAAGACCTCAAAGAGATTGCCTCGTTTTTGTTTGTTTGTTTGTTTTGCGTTCTCTCCTTTTCTACACAACTTTCCCCAACATTGACACAAGTGGGCAGAACTGATCTCCAACAACGAGAAAAGAGTCTCATGCTAGTGAGCTTTGGAAAACATATAAAAGTGCCTGAAGCCATAACAGAAAGCAAGGAAGCAAGTCAGTTTTGGTGTCTACTGGGTACTACATAACTGTCTAAACAGTTTCTAGGCATATTTCTGAAGACAAACTAATTGACAGAATTTAGAGCAATCACAAAAGGATTAAAGAAAACCAAGGTTGAAAACAAGGAGAAAGTCTCTCTGTGTACAGATCATGAACAAGTCATTAGATTGGAAGGAACTGGAAACAAACAAACAAAAAAAAATAAAGGAGAATCCAAAATTCAGAGGTCGCTCAGGATCCACTTAACCAAGTTGTCCTACAAGTTAGGCCAAGGATATTAAGTAAAGACCTGCTTTTTGAATTAGCAATGAAGAAGCTCAGAAATTGGCCAGAAAAGGCATTAGAAAGCGAGAAAGCTTTATGTATTTGCAGATGTTTAAATTGGCAGTTTAGGATAAAATTCCAAACCTGTGCCACAAGAACTACAGTATTTTCTCTATTACCACTTTTATCTCTTCATTTGTAGCCATATTTACTTACTCAACAGTGTGCTTACTTTTTAGAAAAAATAAATATTTTTCACAATTACATGTCAAGACAATTTTAGCATTAATTTTTACAAGAATTTTTTAAGTTTCAAATTTTTCTCCCTCCCCCCCTTTTTTCCCCTCTTTCTAAAATGGTAGGCAATTTGATATAGGTTATACATGTGGTTACTAACTGTGTATTTCCCTTCATCTTATTTTTTCCAGTTGCCCTAATATTTATCCGCTTACCAACCCTGGATTGATTACTACAGCAGGCAGGCATCCCACCCTGTGGCCAAAATACTATATCTACGTATCTGTATCTATGTACTCTATATCTGTGTGTGTGTGTGTTCGTGTGTGTGTGTGTGCACACGAAACTTCTGCAAAGATGATCCCATTCACCATCAGTACATGGAATGGGTGAACATTTATAGACAACACAAAATCCAGTAGACCTGAAAGATGAACCGCTCTTGTTGCAAAAAAACACATCAGATATTCTGTCTAAATAGCAAGTGAAGCAAGACTAGCAAATAAAGGCTGGTTTTCTGAAGTTGCAGATAGAGTCATTTTTTTTTTCTAGAGTGGGTGCAGTGAAGGGGAGCATGGTGAAGCTGGTATAGGTTTTGCAATCAAAATTAATCTAGTCAACAAGCTTGTATGCCTACCAAAAAGAGTGAATGATAGACTCATGACAATATGATTGCCACTTGCAGGAAAATGCCATGCCACCATCATCAGTGCCTATGCTCCCACCATGAGTAACACTGATAAGGTCAAAGAATAATTGACCTGGAGGCCCTTATCATCAATGTGCCAAAAGAGGACAAGTTTATAATTCTGGCTGACTTTAATGCTAGAGAAGACTCAGACTACCAGACATGGCAAGGAGTCCTCAGGAGGAATGGAGTTGGAAACAGAAACAGCAATGGTCACTTACTGCTGAAGACTTGTGAGTCTCACTATCTTCTCATCACCAACACTGTCTTCCATTTGCCTAAATGCAATAAAACATCCTGTATGCACCCTCACAGCAAATATTGGCATTTAATAGACAGACCATCATCAATCAACGTTGAAGTCATTGACTGTTTACCTCAGGATGAAATCAACCCATTACTAGTTGAAGTTCCAACTGAAGAAGAGGTTTTGAATGTTGGTAGGCTCCTCTCCTTTGGCAAAGCTGGTGCTGATTCTATTCCAGCTGAGATTTATAAGGAAGGAAGGGGGATCCATTGCTCATATAAAAGCTGACTGAAATTTTGCAGGTTATATGGCAAGAGGAGGCTCTCCCCCAGGAGTTCAAGGATGCCTCCATTGTCCATCTATATAAAGGTTAAGGAAATAGATTGCCCTGTGATAGTCACAGGAGGGTCTCTCTCTTTTAGTCATTACTGGAATGATTCTTGCTGGAGTCCTCCTTAATAGATTGATCCTTTACCTGGAAGATGGTCATCTACGTCATAGCCAGTTTGGCTTCAGAAAGGGCCAGGGAACAGCATATGTGGTGTTTGGTGCCCAATAACTCTAGGACATATTCGAAGAGCAGAACAGAGGTCTGTACAAAATGGTTGTACATCTGCCCAAGGCCTTTGATATTGTCAGTCATGAGGGCCTGTGGAAAATTAGGTCAAAATTCGATTGCCTGGAGAAATTCATCACTATTGTACATCAATTTCATGATGGTACCCTCGCCTAGGTTCTATATAATGGACAATGTTCTCCTGCTTTCCCAGTTACCAATGGAGTGAAACAAGGCTGTGTGACTGCTACCATGCTTTCTAGCATGAGGTTTTCAGTCATGTTGCCAAATGTTTTGTACTGATGGTAAATTCTTCAACTTGAAAAGGCTACAAGTCAAGACCAAAATGGAGAAATTATGGGTGCATGATGTTTTGTTTGCAAAATGATTGTGTACTCCATGCAGCCTCTGAAGCTAAGACACAATGAAATGTGTATCAATTCTCTACTGATTTTGCTGATTTTGGCCTAAGAGTTAACACTAAGAGAAGACAGGTACCACACCATCCACATGTGGCATCATTGGTTATAGCAAGTGGACACATTTTGGATGCTATGGATATATTCACGTACCTTGGCAGTATACTTTCTTGAGATGAACACAATGATAATGAGGTTCACACCCACATTTCCAGAGCTAGCTCAGCGTTTCCGAGGTTCCAAAGGAAAATGTGGGAGAGTAAAGTTATCAAACTGACTACTAAACTGAAGGTCTGCAGAGCTGTTATGCTGACCTCATTGTTGTATGCATGTGAAACCTGAACAGTATGCCAATGCCATGCCAAGAAACAATCATTTTAATTTCCAGATAAGATGCCAGGCACCAAGATCTTTTCTCAAGCTAAAATGCCAAACATTCAAACTCTACTGCAGAGAGTACAACTACAATGGGCTTGCCACGTTGTTCAAATGCTAAACATACACTTGCCAAAAAAAGACTATTTTATGGACAAGTCAGAGGGCAAGCTCTCACATGGTAGACAAGAGAAGCAAGGCAAAGCCACTCTTGAAGTCTCTCTTAAGAATTTTGGAATTGCTTGTGTAACATGGAGGACACTGGCACAGGACCACTAGAGGATGGAGAGCACTCATCAGAGATAGTACTGAACTTAATGAGCAAAGCAGAATTGAAGTAGCTCAAATGAAATGCAAGATGTCCAGACATAGAGCATCCACCTGAAATGTTCATATTAACTATCTGTGTCTGACTTGTGGTCGAACATCTGATCATATATTGATCTGATCAGCCAGAGTTGGACACGCTATAACTTGACTCTAACATAGTGATATTATATTTGGATCACCTTAAGAACAAATGACAATAACTAAGCAATGAACCAACTATTGGTGGTATAATTTTTAAGAATTACAAGTGTCATCTTCCCATATAGGGTTGTAAACAGTTCAGCTCCATCAAATCCCTAGAATTTTCTTTTCCCTTTTTATGGCAGTGTACTTTCAAGAAATGTCCACATGTATAATGAGGTTGGCATGTACACTGACAGAGCAAGTTCAGTTCTTGGTATGCTCCAAAGGAAAATGTGGAAGGGAAGAGTACCAAACTGAAGGCCTACAGAGCCATTATACTGCCCTCATTGTTGCATGCCTATGAACTGGTCAGGAAACCAGCAGTGTGCCAGGAAAATGAATCACTTCTATTTGAATTGTCTTAGAACAGTACGGAATGCAAAATGGAAACTTTTGATTACATTAAACTGAAAAGGTTTTGTACAAACAAAGACAATATAAGGGAGGGAAGACTAGGAGGGAAGTGGAAAATTGGGAAAGAATTCTTACAACCAGTGTCTTTGATAAAGACCTCATTTCTAAAATATAGGGAACTAAGTAAAATTTATAAGAATACAAGTCATTCCCCAAATGATATATGGTCAAAGAATATGAACAGACAGTTTTCAGAGGAAGTTCAGTGTATCTACAAGCATGTGAAAAATGCTCCAAATCACTATTGATTAGAGAAATGCAAATCAAAACAACTTTGAGGTACCACATCTCACCGATCAGATTGGCTAAGATGACAAAACAAGAAACTGACAAATTCTGAACAAGATTTGGAAAAGTTGGAACACTAATACATTTTTGGTGGAGTTGTGAACTGATCCAACCATTCTGGAGAGCAATTTGGAACTATGCTCAAAGGGATATTAAAATATGCATATGCTTTGACCCGGCAATACCACTTCTAGGACTATATCCCCAAGCAATCATACAAGTGGGAAAAGGACCCATAAGTACAAAAATATTTATCTTTTTGTGATGGCAAAGAATTGTAAATGAAAGGGATGCCCATCCATTGGGGAATGGCTAAACAAGAGTAGTATATGAATGTAATGGGATACTATTGTGCTATAACAAATAAGGAGCAGACACACTTCATAATAACTTGGAGAGACTTATGTGAATCGATGATGAGTGAGGAGAGCAGAACCACAACTTTGTACACAATTAAGACACATTGTATCCGTGACAATTAACTTTGATAGACTGGGCTCCTCTCAGCAATGCAACACTCCAAGACAAATGGAAATGACTCATGATGGAAAGAGCTATCCACATGCAGAGGGAAAAACAACAACAACAACAACCATAGATTCTGCATGGAAATTGAAGCAAACTATCTGCTCTCTCTTTTTTGTTCTATTTTGCTCCTTTTTTTCTCATTGTTCATTCCATTGGTTACAAGGCTTCTTTTACAATTTGATTAATGTTTAATGTGAAGGTATTTGTGAAAACTATATCTGATTATATGCTGCCATGGTAGGGCAAGGAGAAGTGTATTTCATACCCATTTTTGTTCATTTTGCTCACATGCATTTTCTAAGCTTTTCCATGTGTTGGCATTACAAATTTCTTTTTAAAAAATATCTTTTATCTATTTTTAGTTTACATCATTCATTTCCACGAGATTTTGAGTTACAAATTTTCTCCCCATCATTTCCCTATTTATCACCCCAAAACAGCGATCCTACTGAATATCCCCTCCCCCAATCTACTGTCTCCTATATCCTCCCCCACCACCCCTCTGACCTTCCAGTAGGGCAAGATGGATCTCACTGCCACAGTGCCTGTATATCTTATTTCCCAGGTTCATGTAAATAATAATAATAATAACAATGATAATATACATCTATATGAATATATGTATATATATATATATGTATACACACACACACACACATATATTCTTAACATTTGACTTTAGAACTAAAAATTGTAGATTCTTTCCCTTCCTCCCTCATCACCCACGCCCACTGGAAAGATAAGCAATTCAATACAGGCCATATGTATAGTTACACAGAATATCTCCACTATGGACGTGTTATGAAAGACGGACTATATTTCCCTCCCTCCTGTCCTGCCCTCCACTTGTTCTATTCTCTACTTTGTCCCCATTCCTTTATAGAAGTGTGTGCTCCTAACAACCATGCCCTCCCCAAATTGCCCTCCCCTCCATCATTTTCCCTCTCATACCCTTCCCCACTACTCTCCTGTAGGGCAAGATACCCAGTTTCGAGTGTATGTCATTCTTTCTCTAAGACAAATTCAATGATAGTAAGGTTGACCCTTTCCTTTTGCCTTCCTGCTCTTACTCTTCATTGTAACAGCTATCCCTTGCCTCTTCTGTATGAAATGATTAACCCCGTTCTATCTCTCCCTGTTTCCTCTAATTCTATTCCTCTCCCACCTCTCAATTTCACCTTTTAAAATATCATCCCTTTCTATTCAATTGATTCTGTGCCCTCTATGTACATATATACACACACTCAGATATGTATTCATATACATATATATACCCTGCTATATAGATATATATGGGTAAGTATACTTACATAC
>CM053582.1:134847664-134862951 GCA_028627135.1 Pseudochirops cupreus | reverse complement strand
GGCCCCTGGTGGGGGTGCTCTGGCTGCACTCTCCTCCTCCCTCTCTTTGCCGTGATCCTTCTTTTCCCCAAAGAAGGAATCTACGGTTTGGTTGCTGTTCTGACTTTGTTTCTTTTGCTTATTCTTACTCATGGTTGTTCAGCCCGTGATTTTTTTTTTAAATCTCTGTGGGGCTCTGCTTCCAGAAGGGAAAGCTCTGTCCCCAATCTCTGGGGTCCTCCCGGCTGCCGTAGCTCTCAGGAAGGTGCTGGGTCCCTTTCCTACTTACTTCCAGCTCACTGGAGAATGAAGACTCCAGGACCGAAAGCCCAAGACCGCGATTTGGATCCAGGCTGCTCAACATGAGAGCACTCGGCCTCTGAACAATCGCTTAGTCCCTCTGCTGTCTGCAGGCCCTGGGTGCAGAAGCTGCAATGTGGAGGCTGGTGCAAAACCTCTGCCTTTCTCTTTCCCACCCTGGAGGCATTTTGGCCAGATGCTTTTCTCCCCCGATTTCACAAGTCCCACTGAGCTAGTTCTGAACACTGCTCCCAGCTGCCGCTAATCTGAGGCTCCTCAACTCCTCCCATCCTGCTGCCCCTGGGGCTCAGCCAGGGCTTCAGGCCAGGCTGGTTTTGGTTCGCAGTGGTGATATGGTTCTTCGTAGGCAAGCTGACTTTAGTGGAAAGTATATTTGTGTGCGTTTTGGAGTTCTAGGATTAGTTTAGAGTCATATTTTATGGGTATTTTGGGGTGGCTAAGTGAAAGCAGTGATATGTTGCTGCTCCTACACCGCCGTCTTGGCTCTGCCCCCCCCCCCATATTGCCTCCTATTTTTTTTATTTGTTTGGATCTGTTTAATAGTATCTTGATTTCTCATAAAGTCATTTGCTTCCATTTGCTCCACTCTAATTCTGAAGTAATTATTCTCTTCAGAAAGCTTTTGTGATTCTTTTTCCATCTGGCAAATTTGACTTTTTAAGGTGTTCTTCTCCTCATTGGGTTTTTGGGCTTCTTTTGCCTTTTGAGTTAAGCTATTTTTTAAGGTGTCATTTTCTTCAGTCAGGTTGTTGACTCTCTTTTCATGATTTTCTTACATCATTCTCATTTCTCTTCCCAATTTTTCCTCCACTTCTCTTATTTGGTTTTCAAAATCCTTCTTAAGCTGATCTATGTCTTGTAACAAGCCTACGTTTTTCTTGGAAGCTTTTGGTGCAGGAGTTCTGACCATGTTGTCTTCCTACCATTCCATGTTTTGGTCCTGTTTGTCCACAAAAAAGGAATCTAAGGTTTGATTGCTTTGCTTGCTTTGCTTCCTTTGCTTGGTTATGTTGCCAGTCAGTTACTTGACTTTTGGGCTCAGTAGGGCTCTGCTTTCAAAAGGGAGAGCTTTGTCCCAAATAGCTGGGGTTTTCACAGTTGCCAGAGCTATTAGGAGGCTGCTATCTCTGCAGCCCCCACCAGTTTTGGCTCTCTGGTTATGCACCTCAGGATCACCACCCAAGACCATGATCCTGATACAGGCAGTTCAAGGTAAAAACACTTAGCCTCTGAATGATCGGTTGGCCCCCCGGCAATCTGCAGGCCCAGAGCTTTGAAGCAGCCTTGTGGAGGTGTCTGTAGGATCACTGCTTCACAGTGCTTCTAACTCTGGAGGCAGATGGCTGGAACCTCTCCCCAAAATTAAGCTGAGTTCCACTGACCTTTCCCTTTGTCCTTGGTTCTTACAGTTTGATAATTCTGGAAACCTCCACAGCTGCCACTGATCCATTCTCTTGAAAGCTCCAGCCATGGCTTGTCCTGGCCGTCCTGGGGCTAAAGTCATAGTCCCTTCCTGTTTGCCTGCTGTGCTGCCTTCAGCAGGAGCTTTGTTTCTCTGTGATGTTGTGGTTTCTGGAGGTCTAAAATTTGTTTATAGTCATATTTTAAAAGTATTTGAGGTGGTTATTGGGGAAGCTCACAGAGTTCTCCTGCTTCTATGCTGCCATCTGGACTCTGCCCCCCAATATTTTACATTTCTTTTCAAAGAATTTGAATAGTTTTTAGAAGAAACAAGGCAAACCATCAACAACTATCACAACAGTTTTCATTCATTTATAGAGAAAGACAATTAAAACATTTGAAATATTATATTTCATATGTTTCTGTCAAAACCATGAAGACAACCATGGGGGTTGAGCCAAGATGGCAGAACAGAAGCAGGAACATATCTACATTCCTCCAAGAATTCCATCATTAAACCTTAAAAAGTGACTCTGAATGAATTTTAGAGTGACACAATCCATTGGGATATGGAACGTGGTGGATTCCCAGCCCAGGAAAGTACCCACGTAGTTCTGGACAGGGGGATCACAGAGCACATGGGGGCAGCACCAGCATGAACCAGAAAGTAGACTACAGCAGAGTGAGAAGGAGACCCAGCCAGTGGACTCATCACCCAAAGATCAATTCATAGCAGTCTCACCGCAGGACAAAAGATCAATTGGTTCAAGCTTGGTAAGAGAGAGCACAAGACCTGTAGGAGCAACAACAGCTTCTCCTGGGGCTATCAACCCACAGCCTGGAAGATTGGAAATCACTGACTTGAATTTTCAGAGGCCAAGATGGCAGTGTGATTCCTAGCTGCTCCTATTCCCCTTCCCTGATGCAGAAAGCCCAGAGATAAATGTCTCACCCAGAGTAAAATCCTGAAATAGTGCAAATAGCCTCAGGCTTAGGAGTCACAGAGAAAGGGTGTAACTGAGGCAGTAAGGAGTCTGAAGTGAAGGGTGGGAGGGGTCCCTAAAGGCTCTCCTCAGCTAACCAGTAGGAGGTCACAAAGCCCAGGCTATTGGAGCCAGCAAGCCCCAACATCACCATTCTAGGTGGGCTTTAGTACCACCACAAGAATCTGCAGACACAAGCTCTGCTGGCTGCCAGCTGCTGAGCTTGTCTGAGCTGTAGCCCAGGGGCATAGAGTTGGAAATCTGAAGTAGCCAGACTACCCCTCCATAACTTAAGGGAAACACTGGCCTTGGCCTCAGTCTAGACATCCAGAGCCTACAGCACACAAAGTCAACAACCAGGCACCTAGCTCCCAGCTTGAGATGCATGGGTCAGAGCCCATTGTACCACAGAAGCAGAAATACACTTGAAAGGTCAGGAAATAGGCAATAAAAATGGGCTGGAAGCAACTTACAAAGGGAAGATCAAAGATGATTGAATCCTATTATTGTGAATGAGAGGAATCACTTTCAGGAGACATCATGGATCCACATTTGAGATCACAGAAGGAAATATGAACTGATCTCAATTCCAAAAAGCACTGTCGGAGGAGCTCAAAAAAGATTTTAAAAGCCAAATTAGAGAGGTAGAAGATACATTTAAATCTACAGTGACCAAATTGGAAAAAAAAATCTCACTGAAGAAAACAAATCCCTAAAAACTCAAGTTTGTGAAGTGAAACTGGAGGTCAAAAATTTAACTGGAGAAAATACCACCCTAAAAAAGGAGCTTCAAAAGCTAACCCAGGAAAATAATTCACCAAAAATTAGAATCAGTCAAATCAAAGCTAAGGACTCTATGATGCAGCAAGAGTCAGTCAAACAAAATATGAAGATTGAAAAATTAGAAGAAAGTGCAAAATATCTCACTGGACAAACAACTGATTAAAACCATGGAGACTTAAGACTATTATAATTCATTACACATTGCATGAATTAATACTTAAAAACAACATTTACTAAATGCTTACTTACATACAAACCTCTTCTTGGAAGGAAAGCTTGGGAAAGCATAATAAATAGCAGGGACAGCATAATAAAAAGCAGAAATATCATCTTGCAGATAATGCTCCATATAATCAAAGCAATGTTGTTTGTTTTTTTTTTCCTATAGCAATGTATAGCTTTGAGAATTGGACTACAAGGAAATCTGAGTGCTAAAAGGAAATCAATGGTTTTGAATTGTGTTGCTATAGAATACCTTTAAGAGTCCCTTGGAGAGCAAGGAGATCAAATCTATCAATACTTAAAAAATCAAATTAGAAATTGTTCACTGGAAAGTTAAATACTGAAGCTGAAACTTAAATACTTTGGCCACATGAGAAGATGGGACTGATCGGGAATGGTCCTGATATTGGGCAAATTTGAAGGCAAAAGGGAAAGGAGATGGTAGAGGATGAGATGAACAGATAATATAATATAAATAAATAACAAACATGAACTCAGACAGACTTAGAGAGAGATTAGGGGATAGAAGGGCCTGGTGTGCTATGATCCATGAGGTCACAAGGAGTCAGACAAAAGTGAATGATTGAATATCATCATCATTGCATGGAAAACTCTGTGTTAAGCAATAGGAATAGAATTGCAAAGCAAGATCAGTCTCTGTTCTTAAGTTTACTTTCTCATAGGAGGAAATAAAACTTAGAGGTTTCAACTGCAAGTCACATAGAAAGGTCCTATGGTCCTTAGGATATAGTGTGGCAAAGCAGATGGTAATGCACCTTTTACTGATATTTCCACTGATGAAACCATTTGACAGTGCTTGGATTTTGGCAGTTAAAATTTTCTCATTGAGATCTTCAGTTTTAAGTAGCTGTGGCTCCTTGAGAAGGCAGGGGCTGTAGCATCTACAGAAGTAGCTGCCAGGCAAAAACTTCAAAAATGGCTACAAATGGCTAAATAGCAACAAAGGTTGATTAAAATCTAAACTTTCAATCAAATTTAGGAAACAGAAACAATTATTTGAAAATTATTGTTGTGAACCAGCAAAGGTCTAGTAGACAGAACACTGCATTCATAGTCATGATCTGGGTTCCAGTCTCCATTCTATCATGAAATTGCTGTGTGCTGCTGGGGAAAAAAACCATTTTTCTTTGTTCAGTTTCCTGATTTGTACACTGAGGGAATTAAATAATATTTCCAAGGTCACTGTCAGTCCTTATGACCTCTGATCTTTTCATATAGGATAATCAAAAACATAACTTTAGATATTCAAGAGAATAATCATGTTAATGATAACAACAGCTAACACTTGTATAGAGCTTTCAGGTTTGCAAAGTATTTTACACGTACTGTTTCATTTTTATCCTCACAATAATCCTTGTAAGTAGGTTCTATTGTTAACCTCATTTTACAGGTGAGATAACTAAGCAAGACAGAAGTTAAGTGACTTACCCAGGGCAATGTAGCTAGCAAATTTTTAGGGCAGGTATTTAAACTTAAGGCTTCTGGACTCTACACAGAATGCTCCTTCTACTGCTTCACTCAGCTAAATATCAGCTGTGAAAATGGAAAATCTTGAATATATAAAGAAATAACTTACCAAAAATGTACAAGATGTATGGCCAACCTAGAGAATGAGAGATGAGTCCACCCACAAAGAAGATTGTGAAGTTTCCAAGCAGTGCACCTGATTGTAAGATATAGAGTAAGTTGTGAGTTTTAGTATTGCAAGTAAAAGATTGTTTAATCTACTGAGGACCCTCATTCATGGGAAGGAAAATGAATAAGTAGCATTTTTAAATATTACAACATTGAGGTTAACCTAGAAAAAAAATCCCCAAATAGGCATACTTTGGGATTAAGGATGCCAAATTTAAGATTCTTTTGTTCTACTGACCTAAACATGTAATAAAGAATTTGAAGCAATAAGAATGCAATGCAGCTTCTGTAATTACGGATCCTTACCAGATACATAAAATGCAGAGAGTAGGTTACGTTCTGTGATAGGAGCCCAATTTTTCCAAAAAGAAGGTATAGCTGCTACTACAAGTGCCTAAAGTGAAAATAAGTATTATTATAGTCTTTGATCTCTACATGGAATTGGATAATATTATATTCTTCTTGGGATTACTTAGAAAATAAGATGGTCATCTAATAAAATGAGATGGTTACCTGAAAGATACCTTGCATTATCCGAGTCAGGATGGTACAAAGTATTCCCTGAGCTGCAGCAAATGGGATTAAAATCGTCACAAAGGATTCTATTGTCAAACCAATTACTAATGATTTCTTTGTTCCAAGTATTCCAACTAAATAGCCACTTGGGATATACGAGAATAGACTACCATAGATGACAGAACTAAGGATTATCCCTTGGATTTCTGGACTCCAGTCATAGATGGGAACCTGTAAGACATGAATGTTTTATTTATTATGGTTCCCTTGTGGAAGAATTAGCAGTTCAGTCAATGTTTGAGAGTGCACAATAGAATATCAATAGAGATAGGAGAGAAGCAGTGAAGTATAGGAGAGAGAGTAATGAATTTGGAATCTGGGAAACAGATTCAAATTCCATCTCTGCTATTTACTACTCACTATAGGTCAGACCAAATGACTTTTGATGCACCTCCATTTCTGAAATTCTGTGATATTCTGATACCTATGTGACCATGGTTAAATCACATCTCTATGTCTTAGTCTTCATCTGTAAAATGAGCAGGTTAGACTATGACTATGATTCTAAAAGTTCCCTTACAGCTCTAAATCTGTGTATTATCCCCACAGAAACCTTCATCCACCCAGGGAAACACACCTATCTGTAAGACCTACTTCACCATTCCTTTCAAAATGACTACATAGAAAAATAGAGGAAAATATAAGAAGCAAGATGAAAGAAGTAGAAAAAAGGAGAGAAGTAATAGAGAGAATGGAGTTGTGGTAGACATTCTATATTTAATTGGTTGTTTTCTATGTTTTACTGCTTTGAGCAGTGTGCCTATCTAACTATGGAATCTCTGAGTCAAAGGTCTATGATTATCTTAGTCATTTTCTTAGCATAATTCCAATTTGTACCCACAATAATGGATTAGTGTATGCCTGTCTTTTTTTTTTTTGGTAGGCACTGATAGGGTATCACTGATATAAATAAATGGAATGGCATTATATGTTTAAGAATACAAAATATTCTTATACTTTGAATATATATATATAAAACAAAAAAATCTTTTTTTAAAAGTAGACAAAAGATTATTATTAAAATACAAAAGGAGAGGATTCTGGGAAGATGGTAGAGTAGGTCAGAAAGTTCCAGACTCTAGATTTCGTCCCAAAGTAAGATAAAGTAGTGCCTTAGGGCAAACGTAGAGCAGTAAAAATAAACAACAGTTGGGACAAAACAGTGATCCTTCTGGTACAACTGAAGGGGAATGGAAGAAAAGTGCCAGGACTGAGTTTTGGTCACCAGGGAGGGTGAACACCTCCAGGTTAGTTCCATTGAAACAGCAAGCAGCCCAAGTCCTGGAGATAACCAGGTTGAAAGATAGCCTGGGCCCTAGCCACAAGGATTTTCACCTCCTGGAGGCTGTGGGGAGTTGTGCATCTGAGCAGAAGATTGAGGGAACCTCTTCTGATAAAGAATGACAAGTTCAGCAGTGCTTCTGACAGAGCCTGGGTGAGAAGGAACCAGCACAAGACAGGTGAGTGCAGAAGTGGCAAGGTAGGATGCTGCTGATTGTGGACACTTACAGTAGGGTGGAGTCCTTAGTTTCAATTTCAGGCCAGGGGGGAGAATTAAAGGAGAGCCTAAGGCCAGAAGAACCATCCCCTATACCCAAAGGCCAGAGGTAATTATCAAAAATTGCTATAAATTAAAAATAAAATGAGCAGGCAAAGGAGAAAGGACCCAAACATAAAAAAAGTATAGCATATTACATACAGTAGATGATTAATAAATGTTTGCTGAATGAATGGATAATGAAAGAAGAAAGAAAGAAGGATTTTGGACTAGTCATCAACTTACCCCTGCATTTGACAAGTTCTTGGAATTTCCCTCAGTGGAAAAATTGGATGAGTCAGGCAGTTCTGTGTTATTTACCATGGATACAATGGCAATGCTCAGACTATCTTTTTGTGACACGAGTGCCCAGGTACATAAGGACAAGATAAATGCCAACTGATATCTCACCAAGCAGAACCCTTGGATCAAAACAAAAGTCATAAAATATGAGCAGAGACTAATTTTTCTTTTTAACAAAACATAACTCAGAAATGCCTTCACAGGACCAATACTTTTTCCAGTTAGTGCGATATGGATTTGGTTGGGCATTGGGAAGCTAGATGGTGCAGTGGATATATTCTTAGACCTGGAGTTAGGAAGACCTGAATCCAAATCTAGCCTCAGATATTTACTAGGTATGGCACCTTAAGTAAGTCACTTTTAACCATAATTTTCCTGTATTTACATGTTTAAATTGGATAAAATAAAGGACTTAACTCCCAGGACTGTTGTGAGGATAAAATAACACATTTAAAGTGCTTCATATTCTGGGAGTCAAGATGGCAGGAAGCAGGAAATTGCACTAAACCTCCCACATTCACATCCACACAGCCATAAAATTACACCCCAAAATGCATACTGGAAGAGCAGAACTGGGAAAAAGATGGGGTGAAACAATATTTGTACATTGTAAAATGTGTACACTTTACACAGCAACAGCAACATTGTGAAATGATTAACTGTGATAGACTTAGCTCTTCTCAGCAGTGCAATGATCCAAATCAATTCCAAAAGTTTTGTGATGGAAAATGATAACAACATCTGGAGAAAGAACCATGGAGTCTAAATGCAGATTGTAATATGTTATTTTCAATTTTTTCTTGCTTTTTTTTTTCCTTTTGTCTGATTCTTTTTTCACTACATGATCAGTTTAGAAATATTTAACACAAATATATATATATATGTGTATATATATATATATATATATATACACACACACACACACACACACACACACATTAGCTTGCTGTCTTAGACAGCGAGGAAGGAAGAGGAGGAAGAAAAATTTGAACTCAAAATTTTACAAAAATGAGTGTTGAAAACAATCCTTACATGTAAGTAGAAAAAAAATCCAGATAAAAAAGTGCTCAGGTCCTTTTTTTTTTTTTAATTTTTGATGTTATTATACAAGTTGTTTTCCTGGTTCAACTTATTTCACTATATACCAATTCATACAGTTCTCCTTAGGTCCCTATGAAATTTTTCTTTCCAAAATTTACTATAGCACAATAGTATTACAATTTATTAATATACCATAATTTGTTTAATCATTCTTCTATAAGTGGTACTACATTAGTTTATGGTAATTTGCTATTACCAAGTATTACTTTTTCATTAAAAAATTTTTTTATTAACTTGTTTATTTTTAGTTTACATTATTCATTCTGATGAGATTTTGGGTTACAAATTTTCTCCCTGTCTTTCCCCTACCCACTAGCCCAAAACAGCTGTCCCACTGTATATACCCTCCCCCAATCAGCTCTCTCCTGTGTCCTCCCCCAACAGCCCTCTGACTTTCTGGTAGGGCAAGATGGATCTCCCTGCCCCAATGCCTGTATATCTTATTAGCCAGTTACATGTAGATACTACTATATACATATACATGTACATATATATATATGTATGTATGTAAATATTCACATGAATATATATTTTTAACATTTGATTTTAGAACTTTAAATTCTAGATTCTTTCCCTTACTTCCTTGTCACCCACCCCCACTGGAAAGACAAGCAATTCAAAACAAGCTGTACATGTGTAGTTAGGCAGAACATCTCCACAGTGGACATATTGCGAATGAATGACTATATTTTCCTCCTTTCTATTGCTCCCCCAGCTTGTTCTATTCTCTACTTTGTCCATGTCAGTTTATAGAAATGCATGTTTCTAACGACCATCCTCCCCAACCTGCCCTCCTCTCCACCATCCCCCCTTGATTCCCCTTCCCAGCTACTCTCCTGTAGGGCAAGATACCCAATTTAGAGTGTATGCCATTCCTTCCCTAAGCCAAATTCAATGAGAGTAAGGTTGACCCATTCTCTTTTGCCTTCCTGTTCTTCCCCTCCATTGTGACAGTTATCCCTTGTCTCTTTTATGAGATGATTAGCTCCATTCTGTCTTTCTCTGTTTCCTCTCATTCTTTTCCTCTCCCACCTCTCAATTTCATCTTTTAAAATATCATCCCTTCCTATTCAATTGATCTTGTGCCCTCTGTTTATGTACACATATATACACACACTCACGTATGAATTCAAATGCATATATACCCTTTTATATAGATATATGTGTATGCATACATACACATATTTATATACATAAATACATACATATATATGTCCATGTGTATATATACATATATATACGAATGCACATACATATACCTGTATATACATATGCATATATGTATACACACACAGATTTATATTCTTTTCACCTATCCTCACACGAGAAAAATTTCATAAGTTACAGTTATTGTTTTTCCATGCTGGCACATATATAGTTCAACTTTGATAAGTTCCTTAGGAATTCATTTCCATGTTTACCTTCTCCTGCTTCTTGTATTTGAATGTCAGATTTTCTATTAAGTTCTGGTTTTTTCATCAAGAATATGTGAAAGTCCTCCACCTCATTGAATGACCAAATTTTTCCCTGAAACATTATACTCAGTTTTGCTGGGTAGGTGATTCTTGGTTTCAATGCTAGCTCCCTTGATCTCTGGAACATCATATTCCAGGCTCTTCGATCCCTTAATATAGAAGCTGCTAGATCCTGGCTTATCCTGATTGTGTTTCCACAGGGTGCAAATTGTTTCTTCATGGCAGCTTGTAATATTTTCTCCTTTATCTGGGGACTCCAGAATCTGGCTATGACAATCCTAGGAGTTTTCTTTTTGGGATCTTTTTCAAGAGGTGATTGGTGAATTCTTTCAAGTTCTATTTTGCCCCCTGGTTCTAAAATATTAGAGCAAATTTCCTTGAGAATTTCTTGAAGGATGCTTTCTAGGTCCTTTTTTTGGTCATGGCTTTCAAGTAGTCCAAAAATTTTTAAATTGTCTCTCCTGGATCTATTTTCGAGGTCAGTGGTTTTTTCAAAGAGATATTTCATATTGCCTTCTATTTTTTTCATTTGTTTGGATCTGTTTAATAATATCTTGATTTCTCATAAAGTCATTTGCTTCCATTTGCTCTGAAGGAATTATTCTCTTCAGTGAGCTTTTGAGATTCTTTTTTTATATGGTGAATTTGACTTTTTAAGGCATTCTTATCCTCATTGGCTTTTTGGGCCTCTTTTGTTATTTGAGTCAATCTGTTTTTTAAGGTGTTATTTTCTTCCGTCAGGTTGTTGACTCTCTTTTCATGATTTTCTTGCATCGTTCTGATTTCTCTTCCCAATTTTTCTTCCACTTCTCTTATTTGGTTTTCAAAATACTTCTTAAGCTCCTTCATGGCCTGTAACCAGTTTACACTTTTTGGAAGCTTTTGGGGCAGGAGTTCTGACTGTGTTTTCTTCCTCCTGTTCCATGCTTTGATCCTTTTTGTCCCCCTAAAAGGAATCTAAAGTGGGATTGCTGTTCTTGCTTTTCTTCCTTTGCCTGCTCACGTTGTTGGTCAATTACATGACTTTCGGGCTCAGTAGAACTCTGTTTTCAGAGGGGAGAGCTTTGTCCCAAGTCACTGAGGTTTTTGCAGCTGGAGCTATTAGGAGGCTGCTGTCTCTACAGCTGCCACCATCTCTGCCTCATTGGTCATGCACCTCAGCACCATCACCCAAGACCATGATCGTGATCCAGGAGAGTGAAGGCAAGAGCACTTACCCTCTAAATGCTTACTTGGCCTCCCTGCAATCTGCAGCCTGGGAGCTCCGAAGCAGCCATGTGGAGGTGGCTGCAGGGCTGCCATACCACTTCTTGCCCAGGGAGCATTTGGACAGACCCACTCCTTCCCCCCAAATTTAGCTGCTTTCCACCGACCTTTCCCTTTGTCCTTGTTTCTTATGGGTTGATAATTCTGGAAACTGCCAGAGCTGCTGGTGATCTCCTCTCCTGAAAGCTCCAACTCTGGTTTTTTGTGGATGCCCTTGGTCTAAAGCCAGGTTTCAGACTGGCTAGTTTTGGCTCCTAGTGTGCTGCAGTGAACCCTTCCTGTCTGTCTGCTTGGCTGCTTTTTCTGTCATTTTGTGGGTTCTGGACCTCTAAAATTTGTTTACAGTCATATTTTATAGGTATTTGATGTGGTTATGGTAGGAGGCCCCAGAGTTCTCCTGCTTCTATGCCGCCATCTTGGCTCTGACCCCAAGTATTTCTATATTTTAAATTTTTCTAGGTATATATACCTCCCTTTCTTTAAAAAATATTGGGGGCATAGGCCTATATGTTAGTTTAGCATATATATATATATATATATATATATGTATATACAGTAGTGACCAAGGCTATGAGATGCAGTTTGATAAGTTTTAGGCCCAAGATAGGAATTTTTGTTTTCCTGTATGACTGGTTTGATGCATAGTTTTGCCAACAGTGCTTTATTGCATCTTTTTTCCTAAAGCCCCTCCAAAAATTGTCATTTTTTGGAGGGAGTCATCTTTGCTATAGTGACAAATGCACAGTTAAACCTTAGGGTTGTTTTCATTTGTATTTCTCAAATTACTAGTGATTTAGGAGCATTTTTAATGTATTTGTTGATAGCCTAGAAATAATTTTCATAATTTATTGGGTGTATTGTTTTTGTTCTCATAAATTTGAATGTCTTTGTATTTATATACGATCTTCATTATTGTACTTTGATGCAAAAATTTCCGAATTACTTATTTTATTTATATTAATTTTTTGTGTGTGTGCACAACTTTTAAAAATTATCTTCTTCAACAGTCATTGTGCCTTCTTTGGTCATTATCCTATCCCCTCTATAGATCTCAAAGGTGATTTCTTCCTCTAATATATTTAAGTTGTCACATTTTATATCTAAGATAAGTTTTCATTTGAAACTTAACTTAGGAGTTGGTTTCTTTACAGTTTTTCCAGCAGTTTTTGTCATTTTGTAAATCTCTACCTCAGCAAATGGCCTCTTTGGGTTTTTCAAACACTATGTGTTTTGTATCCCTAATCTGTTTCACTTATCAGCCTCTCCATGTTTTATCCAATATCAAATAATTTAAATTTTTCCTATTTGTAATGTAATTTGAGAACTGGTAGTTAGGCTCCTTCTCACTTTTTTTGGGGGGGGGCATTATTTTCCTTGAGATTCTTGGTGTTTTGTTTTTCTTTATATTTTTTGTTATTTTCTTCAGCTCTAAAAATGTAATTCTATAGAGTTCAATTCTTGTAGCATTGAATAAGTGCAGTAATTCAGATATGTGTGTTGTTTTACATACAGGCATGAATTACCAATAAGTAATTAACATTTCTTCAATTTTAGATGTCTTTCTAGGAGAAATGAGTTTCAGTTGTATTTATATAGTTTTTGAGTATGTCTGAGCAGCTAGAATCCCATATATTTTTAAATTCTCTGATGGTTTTTAATGTAATTTCCCTGATTTTCTTGGTAATATACATGAATGGTGATAATTTATTTGCATTTATTTGCATCTTGTGACTTCTGTAAAATATTGTCTTAATTATTTTTAGAGCTTCCTAGATAAGGTATCACATCATGTGCAAAAAACAATAATTTTGTTTCTTCTATGCCTATCTATGTTTCCCTAATTCCTTTTTTCTTTTAATTGCTTTAGTTAGCATTTTTTTTAGTGCTCTGTTCAATAGTAGTGGTGGTAATGACCAACTTTTTTTTTTTACCCCCGACCTTATTGGAAATACCTCTATATTCATTATATAAGTTTCCTCTGGGTTTTATATTGTTATTATAAAATAAGTTTTTAAAAAATTAATATTGATTCCTATTCATTTTGTTTTCTTTAAAAGAAATAGTTTTTGAATTATGTCAAAAATTTCTTCAATATCTACGCTGTTGTAGTTGAGTCATTTTCAGTCATGTCTGATTCTTCTTGCCCATATTTGAAGTTTTCTTGGCAAAGATTTTTGAGTGGCTTTCCATTTCCTTCTCTCCCTCATTGTATAGATTTGGAAACTGAGGCAAGGTACAGCAGGGTCTCATAACTAGTAAGTATCTGAGGGCAGATTTGAACTCAGAAAGATGAACCCTGCCTTCTATCTACTGTGAAACCTAGCTGTCCTTCTACTGATGTAGTCATGTTTTGTTTTGTTTTTATATATATTTTTTGCTATTAATATGGCATTAATGTTTTCCTCATATTGAACAAATCTTGCATTTCTGGCTTAAGTCTCATTTGGTCATGGTGTTTAATCTTTTAAAATATGTTATTAGAGGGGGCAGAGCCAAGATGGCAGCGTAGGAGCAGCAACATATCGCAGCTCTCACATAGCCACCCCAAAATACCCATAAATTATGACTCTAAACTAATTCTAGAACTCCAAAACGCACACAAATATGCTTTCCACTAAAGTCAGCTCGGCTGCAAGAAACCATACCAGCACTGCGAACTGAAACCAGCCTGGCCTGAAACCTTAGCTGAGCCCTGGGGGCGTCTGAATGAGAGGAGCCAAGCCCCAGCTGGAGCTTCAGGTGAGCGGACTGGCGGATTGGCAGCAGCTGCGGCAGTATCCAGAACTGGGTCAGTGGGATTTGCAAGGTCATGAGAGAAAAGTGGTCTGGCCAAACTGCCTAGAGGGCTGAGAAGCAGAAAGTGGAGGTCTTGCACCCGTCTCCACATTGCTGTTTCAGAGCTCTCGGCCTGCAGACTGCAGGGGGACCAAGCAATCATTCAGAGGCCAAGTGTTCTCTCATTGAGTGGCCTGGATCCAGATCACGCTCTTGGGCTTTGGTCCTGTGATTCATTTTTATTCAGTGAGCCGGAAGTGGTGGAGGGATCCAGCAACTTCCTAAGAGCTCCAGCAGCTGGGAGGACCCCAACAATTTGGGACAGAGTTTTCCCCTCTGAAAGCAGAGCTCCACAGAGATTAAAAAAAAAATCACGGACTGACCAAATATGAATATGTTTAAGCATAAGAAACAAAGTAAGAACAGAAACCAAACCCTACATTCCTTCTTTGAAGAAAAGAAGGAGCAAGGCAGAGAGCTGCAGGAGGACAGCACAGCCAGAGACCCCCACCAGGGGCTTCCAATAAACTTGAAGATTGCCTTAAAGGTAGAGATCAGCTGAAGAAGGATTTTGAAAACCAAATGAGAGAAGTGGAAGAAAAATTGGTAAGAGAAATAAGAATGTTGCTAGAAAATCATGAAAAGAGAATCAGCAATCTGACTGAAGAAATTAACAACTTAAAAAACAGATTAATTGAAATGACAAAAGAGGCCCAAAAAGCCAATGAGGAGAAGAATGCCTTAAAAAGTTGACTTTGCCAGATGGAAAAAGAATCTCAAAAGTATTCTGAAGAGAATAATTCCGTCAAAATTAGAGTGGAGCAAATGGAAGCAAATGACTTTATCAGAAATCAAGATACCATAAAACAGATCCAAACAAATGAAAAAATAGAAGGTAATGTGAAATAT
>CM053582.1:134830487-134847164 GCA_028627135.1 Pseudochirops cupreus | reverse complement strand
TATGATTTCTCTTTCTGGTTTACCTTTTTATGCTTCTCTTGAGTCTTGTATTTGAAAGTCAAATTTTCCATTCATCTCTGTTCTTTTCATCAAGAATGCTTGAAAGTCCTCTATTTCATTGAATTTCCATTGTCCCCCTGGAAGATTTTTTTTATGTATATATAATTACATATCACAATTTGGTTTAAAGACTCAGTTTTTCTGGGTAGGTAATACTTGGTTGTAAATATTAGCTCTTTTACCCTCCTGAACGTGACATTCCAAGCTCTCCTATTCTTTAAGTAGAAGTTGTTAAATCGTGTGTTATCCTGACCGTGGCTCCATGATACTTGAAGTGTTTCTTCCTGGATGTTTGCAAAATGTTCTCCTTGCCCTGGGAACTAACTTTGGAATTTGGCTATAATATTACTGGAAGTTTTCATTTTGGGCTCTCTTTCATGGGCGATAGGTAGATTCTTTCAATTTTTATTTAATCCTCTAATTTTAGAATATCACAGCAATATTCCTTGATAATTTCTTGAAAGATGATGTCTAGACTTTTTTTTTCTTCAATCATGGGTTCTAGAAAGTCCAATAATTTTTAAATTATTTCTCCTAGATTTATTTTCCAGGTCAGTTTTTTTTCTTCCAATGAGATATTTCACATTGTCTTCTATTTTTCTCATTATTTTTGTTGAGTTTTTATTGTTTCTTGATTTCTCATTCAGTCAGTAGCTTCCATTTGGTCCACTCTAAATTTTAAGGCATTATTTTCTTCAGTGAGCTTTTGAACTTTCTTTTCCATTTGGCCAATTCTTCTTTTTAAGGTTTTGTTTACATCATTGGCTTTTAGGACCTCTTTAATCATTTGGCCTAGTCTCTTTTTTAAAGTGTTATTTTCTTCACTATTTTTTGTGTCTTCTTTATCAAGGTGTTGACTCATTTTCCACGATTTTATTGCATCACTCTAGTTCCTCTTCTCAATTTTTCCTCTGCTTCTTTTACTTGCTTTACAAAATCTTTTTTGAGTTCTTCCATGGCCTGAGACCAATTCTTATTTTTGGAGGCTTTGGATGTAGGAGCTTTGACTTTATTTTCTTCTTCTGAATGTATGTTGTGATCTTCCTTGTCACCATAGTAATTTTCAATAATTAGAGGTGTTTTTTCTGTTGTTTGCTTATTTCTCCAGTCTATTAGTTGACATTTAATTCTGAAAAAGGAGGGCTCTGCTTTCAGGGTAGAGGGCATACTGTTCCAATCTTTAGGGGTTTTATGCAGCTGGTTTGAGCATTACTGCCAGCTACTTGTAAGTTTTCAGTTCTTTGAAGGTGGTAAGATCTCAGGAGAAGTGTTTATTGTTCTGCTGGCCTGGGCTCCTGTCTGTGAGGGAATACATATACTTTTATTTGCCCTGTAATTGTGACAAAGGTCCCTACTTCACCATGGCTATCAGCTCTGCTATGCTAGTGCTCCTCCTCACCCTGGAACTTCCACCCAGGACTTCCAGCTAGATCCAAGTATGAGCAAAGTAACAGAGCCCTGCCTCAGTGCTAGCAAAATGACTCTTGTGATCTCTTTCTGACCAGTTGTTTGACCCCCTTCACATCTATGGACTGAAAGGCCTGGAAGTAGTTGTCGCAGCTGATGATTCATTTACTTCTAAGGCTTGCTTCTGGTTTTCTGGGGCCAGTGCTGTACTGGCACAGCCTGTACTGGACTATGCTCTACTCTCAACCAAGTGTAATAAGCTCTTCCTGATGACCTTATAAGTTGTCTTTGGCATCTGTGGGCAGATAAGTCTGGAAACTGCCACTGCTATGAATGATTCAGATCCCCTGAGGCTTGCTCTGGATTTGCTGGGGCCTGGTCTGCATTGGTATGTTCTGTACTGGACTGTACTCCTCTCTCACCCTGTTGCAACAGAGTATTCCTGCCATACTTCCAAGTTGGTTGGGCTGGAAATTTGATTCACTCTAGCCTTTTGAGAATTTGGTTCCTCTGGAGTTTGTTTAAATTCATTTTTTAAAGGTATTTGTAGGGTTTGGCAGGGAGTTCAGGCAAATCCCTACCTTTATTCTGCCATCTTGACTCTACTTTAGGCATTTTTAATTTGTTAATTTTCTAGCTTTTTTAGTTGCTTGCCCAATTCATTAATGCATTCTTTCTCTATTTTATTACTGTAAGCATTTAGAGATATAAAAGTTCTGCTAAGTACTGCTTTGGCTGCATCCCATAAATTTTAGTATGTCATCTCACTATTGTAATTCTCTTTAATGAAATTATTGATTGTCTCTGTGATTTGTTGTTTGACTCACACATTCCTTTTGATTAGATTAGTTAGTTTCCAGTTAATTTTTAGGCTATCATTCCATGGCCCTTTATTACATGTAATTTTTATGGCATCATGATGTAATAAAAGTCACATTTAATATTTCTGGCTTTCCACGTTGAATTGTGAGGTTTTTATGGCCTAAGATATGGTTAGTTTTTGTTTAGGTGCCATGTAATGCTGATAAAAAGGTATATTCCTACGACAGCAGCATAGAAGCAGCAAGGTTCCTCAGCTCCCACAGAGCTACTTCAAATACTGAAAAAATATGACTCTAAACAAATTTTAAGGCTCCAAAATTCACAATAATACAGAAAAACACATCTCTCACTGAAGGCAGCTCACCTGGAAGGGCTCATCACAGCACACTGGGAGCCAAAATCAGCCCAGCCTGAAACCCTGGCTTGGCCCTGGGCTGGCCAAGACAAGCAGCAGCTGGAGCCTTCAGGGGAGTAAGTGGATCAGTCGCAGCTGTGGCAGTGCCCAGAATTATCAAGCCATAAGAAACAAGGACATAGTGAATGGTCAGTAGAACTCAGCTAAATTTGGGGGAGAAAAGAGGTTGGGCCAAACTGCCTCCAGGGAAAGGAAATGGCAGAAGCAGCGGCTATACAGCCAGCTCCACGTGGCTACTTCAGAGCTCCTAGCTGCAGACTGCAAGGGGTCCAACAATTATTCAGAGGATAAGTGCTCTTGTGTTGAGCAGCCTGGATCCAGATCATGGTCTTGGATGGTGGTCCTGCGGTGCATTTTCAGTGAACCAAAGCTGGTGGAGGCTGCAAAAAAAATGGAAGCCCCCTAATAGCCCGGGCAGCTGCAAAAACCTTGGTGATTTGGGACAGAGCTTTCCCCTCTGCAAGCAGAGTTCCACAGAGCTAAAAAATCAAATAATTGACAGGCAACATGAGCAGGCAAAGGAAGCAAAGTAAAAACAGCAACAGAGCTTTAAATTCCTTTTTTGGGGACAAAAAAGATCAAAGCTTGGAACAGGAGGAAGACAACACAGTCAGAACTCCTACACCAAAAGCTTCAAAGAAACATGAAGCCTTCCTACAAGCCATAGATCAGCTTAAAAAGGATTTTGAAAACCAAATCAGAGAAGTGGAGGAAAAATTGGGAAGAGAAATAATAATGATGCAAGAAAATCATGAAAAGAGAGTCAACAACCTGACTGAAGAAAATAACATCTTGAAAAATAGACTAACTCAAATGACAAAAGAGGCCCAAAAAGCCAATGAGGAGAAGAATGCCTTAAAAAGTTGACTTTGCCGGATGGAAAAAGAATCTCAAAAGCTTTCTGAAGAGAATAATTCCTTCAGAATTAGAGTGGAGCAAATGGAAGCAAATGACTTTATGAGAAATCAAGATACTATTAAACAGATCCAAACAAATGAAAAAATAGAAGGAAATGTGAAATATCTCCTTGAAAAAACCACTGACCTGGAAAATAGATCTGGAGAGACAATTTAAAAATTATTGGACTACCTGAAAGCCATGATCAAAAATGGAACTTAAAAAGCATCCTTCAAGAAATTCTCCAGGAACATTGCTCTGATATATTAGAACCAGAGGGCAGAATAGAACTTGAAAGAATTCACCAATCACCTCTTGAAAAAGATCCCCAAAAGAAAACTCCTAGGAATGTTATAGCCAGGTTCCAGAGTCCCCAGATCAAGGAGAAAATATTACAAGCTGCCAAGTAGAAACAATTTGAATACTGTGGAAACATGATTAGGATAACCCAGGATCTAACAGCTTTTACATTAAGGGATCAAAAGGCCTGGAATATGATATTCTGAAGATTAAGGGAGCTAGTATTAAAACCCAGAATCACCTACCCAACAAAATTGCGTATAATGTTTCAGGGGAAAATATGGTCATTCAGTGAGGTGGAATTCTTTCAAACATTCTTGCTGAAAAACCAGAACTGAAAAGAAAATTTGACGTTCAAATACAAGAACCATGAGAAGGTAAACATGGTAAAGAAATCATAAGGAACTTATCAAAGTTAAATTATTTACATGCCAAACTTGAAAAATGATAATTGTAACTTATGAAACTTTTCTCAGAAGGAGGATAGGTGAAGGGAATACAAATATATATATATATATACATACACATATGTCTATAGTGGAGGATTTATATATGCTTATGAACATATATCTGACTATGTGTATATATGAGTACATAGACGGCACAGGATCAATTGAATAGGAAGGGACGATACTCTAAAAGGTGAAATGCTGAGGTGGGAGAGTATTAGAATGAGAGGAGACAGGGAGAGACAGGATGGGATTAATCATCTCATATAGAAGAGGCAAAGGACAATTGTTACAATGGAGAGGAAGAACAGGAAGGCAAAAGGGAAAGTGTCAACCTTACTCTCATTGAATTTGGCTTAGGGAAGGAATGATATAAGCTCTAATATGGGTATCTTGCCACACAGGAGAGTAGGGGGTATGGGAATGAGAGGTAGGATGACTGAGGGAAGGGCAGGTTAGGGGGGAGGGTTGCTAGAATCATATAATCAGTGTCTCACATTGTGCCCACTCTGGAGATGTTCTGCATAATTACAGATGTACAGCCTGTATTTAACTGCTGGTCCTTCTAGTGGGCTTGGCTGACGAGGGAGGAACAGAAAGAATCTGGAGTCTGAGGTTCTATGATCAAATGTTAAAAATATGTATGTATATGTGTATACATATATTATTATTATTATTATTATTATTATTATTAACTACATCCAACTGGAAATTAAAATATACAGACACTGTGGTAGGGAGATCCATACTGCTGCACCAGAGAGTTGGAAGGGGGAGGGGGAGGACACAGGAGAGAGCAGATTGGGGAAGGAGTTACACAGTGGGATGGCTGTTTTGAGGTGTTGGGTATGGTAAAGATGGGGAAAAAATTTGTATCTCAAAATCTCTTGGAAATGAATGATGTAAACAAGAAAGTAAATAAATCTATTTATTTATTTAAAAAATACAAAAATAAAATTTCTGTAGGATTTTTGACTGTCAAAAAAAAAAGTATGTGAAGGAGAATTTGAGAGAACTCTGGTTGAGCTCCTATCTCTCTCTTCCTTCTTCATTCATGGTGCATTCTTCTGGATTAGAGTCATTATGTAAGGCACAGAGAGGCATAGAAAAGGGAGGGTGGGTATATTGCGGACAAACGTTATTTACTTCCACATTTTCCCCAATGCTTATCATTCTTTTTGATATCATCATTATATGAACTGACATATAATGCTTTAAATGTTATAAGGAGCTGGACTTAAAATATATCATTTGATATTCACAATAAGCCTATGAGATATATTCTATCATTTCCATTTTATTAACATGTAAGTTAACCTTATAGAAGTTAAGTGATTTACCAAAGGAAATTTAGCAAATATGTGCCCAAAGCATGGTATGAGTCCAACCTTGTCCATATCCTAAGCCATGAAAAATTTTCCATCACATCATTTTACCTCTCAGGTAATCTAGGCATTTGCTTCTGTAAGTAATGATTGTGTCTATATTATTTCCCTCGTGTCCACTCTTGTCTCCACAGAATGGTTTTCTGAGTTCGTTGCCTCCCATTGTTTCACTCATTGCTGTTATTTTAGGAAGTAAAATGGCAGATTTCCTCTTGTCCAGGAATATCCTCAGTGCAGTGGTGATTCGGAAATTCAATGTAGTCCTGGGTAAGGATAATATCAGGTAATCCTGGGAAACTTCTTGAAGATTTCTAGAACATCTGCAGTCATTCTTTGTGTCCTTATTCCCCAGGAATGCTACCAGCAGCAGCATTATTCATTGCTGTGCCATATGTCAGCAACTACACATCTATCATCATTCTGATTCTTTCTTTGGCACTTAGCAACATGTGTGCCACAGCAATAGCAGTTAATGTCCTAGAAATTGCTCCCAGGTAAGTCTTCTAACTCGCCCCCTTTTCAGGCATTATAACATAGTGGGAAAATAATGACACTTTTAGACAAAAAAGCTACTCGAGCCTGAGCTTTAAGATTTATTGGTGGGGAGGGGTGGTGGCTAGGTGGCTCAGTGAAAGAGCGCTGGCACTGGAGTCAGGAGGACCTGAGTTCAAATCCAGCCTTCAACACTTATCATTTACTAGCCACATGACCTTTGGCAAGTCACTTAACCCCATTTGCCCTGCCTTTCCTGCTCCAAAAAAATAATTTAAAAAAAAAAGGATTGTGGGACTTTGTCATTTGGCTTCTTTCTTTAAACTTCAGTGTGTGTGTGTGTGTGTGTGTGTGTGTGTGTGTGTGTGTGTGTGTGCATGTGTGTGTGTGTGTTTACACACATATACAAATACATAAACATATATACATATATAAGTATATATCTTTGTATGTATGCATATGATGGGGGTGGGGTGTCCACACAACAAGCTTCACAGAATCATTTTAAGGAGAGTACTTTATAAGCTATAAATATTGATATAGAAGTCAACTGGTATTTTTATTACTCTTCTCAAACATACTTCAGAATAGTTTAGGCTTTAACATTATTCCAGCCTCACATTCCAGAACTTGACACAGTTCCTCTAATGTTTAGCACAATGCCTGGTCCACCATAGGCACTTAAAAGCTGGTGGACTTGACATCAGACAAAGTTGTTACTTATTAGTAGACATCTATATCATAGGTCATGTGGCATAGGTCTTGGCCAACTTGTTTGACCTCATTCTCGTAGCTCTGTTAATTATCTGGACATAGCTAAAGTGAATACAGTCTCAAAAATTTACATTTGACAGGCCTAAGTGCCACAGATGCCAGTCTCCCTTTGGGCAGCCTATAAAGCCAAGCACAAGCAACAAATATTTCATTGCTGGCCCAGCCCTACCTCGCATCAGAACTAAGGAAAATAATTTCTAATCATTAATTTCAGTGTAGTGGTTAAATCAGCTGAGAAATAAGGTCTTCCTTTCTGATAGTTATTATCTATGCATATCTAACCATATGAATATGTAGAGATTAGCCAGGTTGTTGACATTGCCAGAGGATGTTGATCATTGCCAAGAACAGTTCAATTATCTTCCATAGAGTACCAGCCTGCAGCTGATAACCTCATTCTTTCATTCCACAGCCTTTGGGATAAGATACAAGTTATGCAATCTATTCAACTTGCCATTTAAAACCGTCCATATTCTATTTTGGACTTTTTTAGTCATATCACATTACTCTCTTTCATTCAATACTGATTTCAAATGAGTATCATTATTCAAACTAAACATTTCCTGAATTCAATATGCCATCTTTTGCCTCCCTGCATTTGCACAAACTATCCTATATGTCTACAAAGTATTCCATTCCCATCTTTTCCTTCCAGTGTCTAATATTTCTTCAAAGATTTCAGATCAGATGTTATCTCCACTATAGTTTTCTTTTTTAATATGTTATTCCTCATCAAATTACATTGTATTTATTTATTTGCATATATGTTGAATACTCCTGTAAAACACAAACTCATTGAGAGCAGAGACTATTTCATTTTCTAGATGAATGCTTTACACCCACAAATACTTAATATATTTTGTGAATTGAATTCATTTTCATAGTAGAAGGATTTGTGATTGTGATTGTGAAGGAATTAGAGATTTGAAATGAAATCTTTGCTCTGATTTTAGTGCTGTAGCCATTGCCAAGTCAATGTTTTGTTGTTGTTTCGTTTTAAGTTATGTCCCACTCTCCATTACCCCCATTTGGGGTAATCTAGAAGAGGATACTGGAGCTGTATCCATTTCCTCTTCCAGTTCATTTTACAAATCAGAAAACTGAGGCAAACAAAATTAAATGGCTTGCCCAGGATCACACAGACAATATCTGAAGCCAGATTTGAATTCAAAACAATGTCTTCCTGACTCCAGGCCCAGCACTCCATCCGCTGCATTTGTTAGCAGGTCCCTATCAGGAGTTAATATAAGTCACTTCAATAAGCTTTTATTAAAGACTTAAAAACTTAAGGTATTCTTCTAGAGACTAGAGCAGCAGTTCTCAACTTGTGGGTTATGTTCAATTGAAATGTATCCTGCATATCAGATATTTATATTATGATTCATAACAGTAGCAAAATTATGGTTATGAAGTAGCAACAAAAAATGATTTTATGCTTGAGGTTCACTGCAACATGAGGAACTGTATTAAGGGGTCACGGCATTAGGAAGGTTGAGAACCACTGGACTAGAGAAAGAAAAATGAAAAAATAAACCTATCATCAATGAGTTCATATTTTACTTGTAGCAATATAATATGGACAAAGATATTTTTTCCATGTCATAGCTTACCCCCAAGGGACTCTAGGTCAGATGAGATTTGATTCTAGGTGTGGCATAATCTTGAAGTGAATGTCTCTTTCTTTGATATGTTATTCTCATTTTGTAGGGATAGATTTTATCTACTCCACCTCAGTTAATAAGATTATCTATACTCTACCTACAAGTCAGAAACTAGTGATGTCGAGCATAAAAATTTCCCAGTTTGTAAATTGCCTGGTGGTATTAAGACTTCTAAAAACGTCAAGAGTTCCTAATGTAGTATTATAAGATGAGAAAACCTTTTTGAATAAAACACATTATCAATCAATGGATATGATGTGCAAAGAAAATTGTTTATATCTTTTGACGGAATTTTTTTGGTTAATTGAGGAGGAAAACAGTATGATAGGCTAATGAAAAAAAAAATTAATCATGCCTCTGGCAGTATTAATAGCAGAGGGACCTCAGCAATTTCCCAGTACAGATAGACCAGCCCATGTTGGAAGATTTAAATAAGGGTGTTAAAGATTGAAGTTCAAGGCAAATTCCTGAAAAGGACAACTTTTTGAAGAAAGAGAAAAATCTGTCTCCCCATACAATTGACAACATAATAATGATCAGAAAGAGAGAAGGCAGCCACCTGAGAACAGATACAGAAACATTAAAGACGTACATGACCGCAGACATACAAAAGAACAGTCATACAAGAGACAAATAATCTTAACAAGGCCCTTTGCACCAGAAAAATATGCCAACTATGAGTCAAGAAATTACTGAAGCAGAAGTTGAGAGTTTACCCCTTTCCTGTACATGTAACCTATATATGTGTCTCGCTCTCATTGTATTCTAAGTTTAAATCCACTCTTCCACTGGACTCTGCCTATGCTTTGGGGGGAATGTTATGTGCCAGTTTTTTAAAATATCATCTTATATTTTATTTTGGATAAAAGCACACTGAGGATATTTGGTGATAATAAATGAGATGTATAAGTGTGGAGACCTCTGAGTTAACTTGGCTCGTCATGATTATTCCTGGAAACCTGAGTAGGAGTAATAGCCTCTTTCTAAATAACTGATCAACTATTGCTAGCAATATTTCATAAACAACTCCACAGATGGTACATTAGGAACTCTTGATTTTTTGGAAGTCTTAAACCCACAAGGCAATCCACAAACTGGGAAATGTCTATGCTCACATCACTCATTTCTGACCTGTGCTTAGAAAAGGAAACACAAGAAAAAAAAGAAGTCATCTGGTAATTGGAGATCTAGAAATCCCCGTGTCATACTTACCTAGGCAAACTTGGTCAGTTAGCCATGTGCTTCTACAAGTGCTGTTTTCTGATGTTTGGCAATGGGGAAAGAGAACTCTCCTATTACATTTCATTCTGGAAGTCCAAAGAGTACAAGAGAGGAGGCAATTTCCCAACTTGTTTTAATAGACACAGAGAAAATGTCTTTTTTAGCAAGACTCTACCTTCCTGAGCCTTAATCAACCAGAAAATGCTTTGATTTCAATCTCTCAACCATCATAAGCATTGGTAGGTCAGAGTTCCAGAACAAGGCAATTTTATCTTTCCTATATGTTCTGGACAGTAATTTCTGAAGGGCAAATAGGTGTTTTTCTTGGAGCCCCAACTGGTGTGCTTCTGCCATTGTTTGTCAGTTGCTGTCAATTAAATCAGCCCCCCCTCCACAAAAACTCTTTAAGTTAGTGTTCAGTTGAAACAAAATATCTCCCCATCAAAAAAAAGTTTGTTTCACACTCTCCCACAAATATATATTCATTGCATAGGAAAGTGGGCTCGAGTTTAGAGTATATCTGACAAAACAGAAAATTGTCAGTTCATAAAAGTCCTCTTGCTAAACATTTCCCCACAGATTTCTGTTAAATTTCTTGTAGTCTGAAAGTAATCTTTCCTCATTGTGTCTAGTTCATCCTCATCTCACAAAGTAGCTACTGCTTTCAGCTATTTCTTTCTGAGGGATTTTGCTAGTGCCATGATGAAATTACTCAATCCTGTAATTTTCTGAAATTTTCAAAATCTTCCAGTGGTCAAGGTTGTGGGGAGGGGTAAGGGGAGAGGGACTGGATTAGACAGAACCTCTTCCTTTCCCTCTACCCAAGCTTATTGCTCCTCTGTGGCCTAACTTGCACTAGTCTCACCACTTGCTGGACAAACATTGGAATGATATCTGGGTTCTTAACTGGCTTACTATTTTAAACAAAATCCATGACAAGCCAGTTATTCATCATCCAATTGCATTTGCAATGGCTTTCAAGGCTTTGCCACACTTGTATTAATGGCCTTGACTGACTGACTTATTCAATAAAAGTGTCTTCACTTGGTTAATGTGTCAGGTCTTGTCAGTTACTTCACTTGGGGGTGAAGTGATTGATTTAATAGAGATATCTAGTCCTTGGGTTTTTTTTCTAATTAACTTTTGTTTATTTTTAGTTTATATAACTCATCTCCACAAGATTTTGAGTTACAAATTTTCTCCCCATCTTTCCCCTACCCACCACCCCAAAACAGCCATCCTGCCGTATACTTCCTCCCCCAATCTGTTCTCTCCTACATCCTCCCCCATCACCCCTGACTTTCCAGTAGGGCAAGATTGATCTCCCTACCCCAGTGCCTATATATCTTAATTCCCAGTTGAATGTAATTAATAATAATAATAACAATTATTATTATTATTATATATTTTTAACATTTGATTTTAGAACTTTAAATTCTAGATTCTTCCCCTTCCTCCCTCATCACCCACATGCACTAGAAAGACAAGCAATTCAATACAGGCCATATGTGTGTAGTTACACAGAACATCTCCACAATGGACATATTGTGAAAGACTGACTATATTTCCCTCCTTCCCATCCCACCCTCCACTTGCTCTATTCTCTACTTTGTCCTTGTCCCTTTATAGAGGTGTGTGCTTCTAACAACCCCTCCAAACCTGCCCTCCCCTCCATCCTCCCCCCTCTCATCCCCTTCTCCCCTATTCTCCTATAGGCCAAGATACCCAATTTAGAATGTGTGTCATTCCTTCCCTAAGCAAAATTCAATGAAAGTAATATTGATCCATTCCCTTTTGCCTTCCTGTTCTTCCCCTCCATTGTACCAGTTATCCCTTGCTTCTTCTATATGAGATGATTAACCCCATTCTGTCTCTCTGTGTCTCCTCTAGTCCTTGTTTATACCTCTTTTGACTCGATTTGATTGGGAAACCTTAAATTGGGGTGGCCCACCTTTCACAATCACTGGGTAGTAGCCCTAGTTTCTAAAGCCCAATTGGTAAATTTTCAGTGTTTATATACATCTTCATGAAAGCTGTATGTATTAAGATCCAATACTATTACTTCATCAAGTTGATTGTGGGGAGAGGATTCTTCTAAATTATCAGAGACTTTCTAAACTAACCTGTTACAGTGTAACACAAAGAAATAGTGATAGGGGTAAAGGTGAGGTTCAGATGAATTACAATAGGAGTATTTCAAAAATGAGAGATCTTTCTAAGCAAGCAACAATGGGGAAGTTTTCCAAAGATGAAGTGTCTCCTAATTTGAAGGAAAGGGGATGCAAGGAGTTAAAAAGTGAGGACAAGGAGGGGGATGAATTCCACAGATGAAAACCTTTATTCCAGAATAAACATGACATGACAAAAGGTATCAAGTTAAATGACTGAGCCTGAAAAAAAACATAAAATCCATAACATAGTAAAAAACTAAATTAGTCTGGAAAGACTTGTGGAGGGCCTTCAACTGCATGAAAGAAAGACCTTAACTTAATGTTACAGATAATACAAAAAGTTTGTAAGTAAGGGAGAAATCTAGTCAGACACGTTCCTTACCAAAATTATTTTCACAGCAGTGAGTCTTTTGGATGACTATTCTTTTTTTTTTAACTTTATTTATTTTAGTTTACATCATTCATTTCCATAAGATTTTGAGTTACAAATTTTCTCCCCATCTTAACCCAACCCACCACCCCAAAACAGCCATCCCATTGTATAACCCCTCCCCCAATCTATTCTCTCCTATGTCCTCCCCCATCGCCCCTCTGACTTTCGTGTAGGGCATGATGGATCTCCCTACCACAGTGCCTGTGTATCTTAAGTTTGTATGACTATTCTTTTAATAGCAGCTTTCACATTTCCCTTTCAATCTCCTCTTCTCTAAGTTAAATATCCCCTCATCCTTCAGCTGATATTCATTTAGTATGATTACAAAAACTTTAATCATCAAGACATTCCATTTGTTTTATTTGTTTGTGGACTACACTGGTGATTTCATTAGCAGGGGGAACTCAAAGCAAGGAGATTTCCTCTACCAATGAATATCAGCAGCCATCTTACAATTTACAGTCTTAGGAGTGTCAGAGTGAGGGCTTGAACTCAGGTTTTCTTAACACTGAGATCAACTCTCTGTGCACAGTTATTCTTCTATTTATCATGTAAGTTACTCTCCTCAAATTAAGTTTTATCTTAAAAGAGGCCATTTTGAAATGTTTTCCTTCAAATTGTATCCAACATCCCAGATATTGGTATTCCAGTCAGGCATAGCATAACTCAAGAGGGTTATCATCCCTCTCGTCCTAGATACTCTTCCACCCATAATTAAATTAAATTAGTTTTTTTTTTAGTTTTTATGACATACTGTTCAATTAAATTCAATTTAAAAACTGTTGAATAAGAGTTCATGATGTACAAGCCATTAGGATAGGAATGAAGCATGTTATTTCATCAGTTTAGGGAAGTCCCAAATAAGGAAACTGTCTACAAATGCAAGTTGAAAGTTTTGCTTATACTGTTTGAGTTCCCAAGAGCACTGGGAGGCTAAGTGATTTATCCATGATCAAGAAGTCCACATGTGTCATCAGTGAGAGCTACATCTTCTGGGCTCCAAGACTAGTTCTCTCTCCACTGTGATGTATTACCTATCTATGATACAATACATCAGAATGATGTATTGAAATGAAATATGATAATAAATGTACCCTTCCTCCATGGGGCTTAAACATTTCTGGAAAATAATTTGTATACAAATGAATGAATACAAAGTATGTGCAAAGTAATATTGTGAGAGAAAGAGAACTAATATTTAAGAAAAGGGAAGGCCTGGTGTAGAAGGAAGCACTTGAGCTGAAGTACTCATGAAAAAAGCAAGAGGTTCTAAGAGGTAGAAGAGAGGAAGGAAAGCTTTTCTGGAAGGGAGAGAGAGGACCATTTATAAGAAAGCACTGAGGCAAAAGAAAAATGATGTATTATTAGTCTGGAAAAGATGAGCAGAAACCAGAACATAAAGGGCTTTATTATCCAAACAAAAAATTTATAAATTGCCCAAGGGGAGCTGCTGGCACTATGAGACCAGTTACTAGATGAATACAAAAGTCTGGGAAATAGATGATGAAATCCTTAATTAACTGGGGCTGGGGGGAAATCATTGTTAATATAAAGAATGGAATTTCTGGTAGTTATGATTTAGAGCAGCAGTTCTCAACCTGTGGGTCACGACCCCTTTGGGGGGCAAATGGGGTCGCCTAAGACCATCAGAAAACACATATTTCTGATGGTCTTAGGAACCGAGACACCGCTCCTCTATCCATCTCCAGGTGGGTCTGCCCACATGCAGATAATGCTCACATATGAGTATTAAAGGGTCATGACATTAGGAAGGTTGAGAATCACTGATTTAGAGGAACAATCAAGAATTGATTGGATCTGAGAAATGAAGAAAGCACCAAAAATTATAAAGGCAGTGTACAAGTTTTCAAGCCTGGGTAATCATGAAGATGGTAATAGACGCAGGGAATAAACAAAAAATAGGGAAGTTGGAAAGGGAGGATGTTACAGGGGAAGATAATACATTAAATTTTGATACTGAATTTGAGGAGCTGCCAGATTATCTAATAGATATATTCAGGAAGCAAAAATTCTGAGACATAGTGGAATTCATCAGAGAAATATGGCTTAGATATGTAAGTCATCCATGCTAAACATCCGCATCTAGTAATAGAATTCATAGGCTCATGGAACTAAGGCTAAAGCAGAGAAGGTGGAAAAGATTCAGGGTGGTGCTAGGGAAAGACCACCACTTAGAGGAAGGAATAAGAAAATGAGTAAAAGAGAGTCATTAGAGTGGATGGTGGAATAACAAGAACATAAAAAGAGGGCTTTAATCATAAAAAGGGAAATTCAAATAGATCCAAAAGGTCTTTGATTCAGAGGATCTAAATGAAGGGGATGGTCACTAATAACAAAGGACAAGGAGGATGATTGAAAAAAAAATTACTCTATTTAGCAGTTAAGGCAACATTAGGGGATTTAGAAGCTGTCCTCCAAGAGGTTAAGGATGAATGGATAATGAACAAGTAGAAGGGATGAGAAATTTAAGGCAATAGCCTAGATGGGGGTCAGGGTTGAGCAAAGGTATTTTAAGGACAGAGAAAACTGAGTAAATATGTTGCTAAGGAAGGCTGATATGGAGAGCTAGTAGATGTGGACAGATTAAAGATGAAAGCGCTTGCTTTATTTGGCCACAGCTCAAATTAGAGTATAGGTTCAAGGATTTACAAAAAATTGGTACTTGAGGAACTAACAAAAAAGGATTTTATTATTATGTGCCACAGCAGATAGGCAAAACAAAGCACATACATGCATACATGCATACAAATTCTCTGTCTCTCTCTCTGTCTCTCTCTGTCTCTCTGTCTCTCTGTCTCTCTGTCTCACTCTCTCTCTCTGTGTCTCTGTCTGTTTCTGTCTCTGTCTCTGTCTCTCTCTCCCCTTCACCCTTACCCTCTCCCCCCTCTGTCTGTCTTTAATGGAATGCAAAGGCAGAGATTTGGCAATGCTCTGGCCCAGGGTCTCCCAAGTGAAGGAGGGAAACATGCACTATGAAAAAAGATATTAACAGGAGTGCAAAGAGTGGGGTTAAAACAGGAAATTTTTATATCTTGAAGATGCGCTTGGTTAAGAACAGTTAGTCAGTGCCAGATATGAGAAGCATTTCTGATCAGAACAAGATAGGACGGGGAAATTTTTTTTTGTCATTTATCAATATGAAACTTTGATAAGTTTCCTAATTAGGATCAGAAATTGGATGAGGGTTCAGGTTGCCAATTGGGGATCCTAGGAATGGATGCTGATGTTGCTGTAGTTGGTCAGGAACATCACACAGTGAAAAGCTGCAGATGTTTACAGGTTTGAGTTGGAGTGAGTCAGGACATGGGGAAAGTGCAGACTACCTCACTTTGCTTATGTTTATAGTCATTAGAACCACTTAGCATAAGTTACTCCATATAAAGTCCTATCACTTATAACTATAACAAACAATATAGTTTAAAAACTACAGTTATCACAGGAAAGGAATGATCATGGAGATAAAATGGATGGTATCAAGGACACAAGCAAAGGGGATAGCTTTAGCAAAGAAAGGGGATGCTAGGCTCCAAGACTAGAGAAAAAAAATGAAAGCAATATAGAAATCTTTAGATGGATCATGAGAGAAAAATAGGAAACATAAAGTTTCAAAATGATAGTGTTGATATTCTTTTGAAAACAAAAGGCATGAATGTAAGGAAAGGATATGAGGGAAGGTTATTTCCAGATGGAATCTAATGATATGGCTAACATCTAAGAGTGTTATCAAAACAGTTATTTGTGACTTCAGAAAACAATATTTTGATAAATAAATTTTGAAAGAATTCCTGAGTTATGCCAATTTGTTTTTTGAAATAGTGAGTCTATTGCACAGGTAGATAAAATGACTATTTAAAAAAAATTCACAATAATTCTATACTCTCTTTTAGTGTTTCATGGTTACAGACAGCATCAGAAGTTTTGGACTATGTCTCTGGATAGAGTTATCTTGTGACTCATGTTTCTCACAATACTGCTATTAGGGCCCGTTTGTATATTTATTCTATATGGTATCAGCGCAGGGTCCTAGGAAGGCAGGAAAACCCATGAGAATAGTAGAGTTCTATGATGAATCCTTATTCAAAGATTATCTCCTGACACCAAACAACTGGAGACTCCAATATTTACTTGAGAATAAGTGGGAGTAGAACACAGAAAGAAATTTCATTCAC
>CM053582.1:134814221-134829987 GCA_028627135.1 Pseudochirops cupreus | reverse complement strand
TATTAAATATATTTTCACATTAGTCATATTGTAAAGAAGAATTAAAACAAAGCAAAACAAAAAGAGAGAGAAAAAAATAGTGTGCTTCAATCCACATTCAGATTCCATAATTCTTTCTCTGAATGTGGATAGCATTTTCCATCCTGAGTCTTTTGTAGTTCTCTTAGAACCTTGTATTGCTGAGAGAAAGTCTATTAAAGTTAGTAACTGCACAATGTGGCTTTTATTGTATGATGTTCTCCTGGCGCTGCTTCTCTCACTCAGCCACAATTAATATAAATCTTTCCAAGTTTTTTCTGAAGTCTTGCCTTCTCATCATTTCTTATAGAATGACAGAATTCCACTACATTCATATGTAACAACTTGTTCAGTCATTCCCCAATTGATGGGCATCCCCTTGATTTCCAATACTTGGCCACCACATAAAAAAACCTAAGTAACCATTTTGGTACATGTAGTTCCTTTTCCAATTTGTATGATCTTTTTGGGATACAGTCCTAGAAGTAGTATTTCTGGGTCAAAGGGTAAGTACATTTTATAGCCATTTGGTATAGCCATTTGGTTGGATCAATTTACAACTTGACCAACAATACATTAATGTTCCAATTTCCCCACATCTTCTCCAGCATTCATATTTTTCTTGTTTTGTCATGTTAGCTAATCTGACAGGTGTCATGTGGTACCTAAGAATTGTGTTGATTTGCAATCAATAATGATTTAGAGTATTTTTTCATATGACTATAGATACCTTGAATTTCTTCCTCTGAAAATTGACCGTTCATATCCTTTGACCATTTATCAATTGGGAAACGACTTGCTTTCTTGTAAATTTGAATCAATTCTCTCTATATTTTAGAGATGAGGCCTTTATGAGAGACACTGGTTGTAAAAATTCATTTCCAGTTTTCTGCTTCCTTCCTAATCTTGGTTGCATTGACTTTATTAGAACAAAACCTTTTCAATTTAATGCAATCAAAATGATCAATTTTGCGTTTTATGATGCTCTCTATCTATCCTTTGGTCATAAATTCTTCCATTTTTCGTAATTCTGACAGGAAAACTTTTTTGCTCTCCCAGTTTGCTTATAGTATGAGACTTTATATCTAAATTATGTACCCATTTTGAATTGATTTTGGTATACAGTATAAGATATTCATCTATGCCCAGGTTCTGCCATAATCTTTTCCAGTTTTCCTATGAGTTTTTATGAAATAGTGAGTCCTTATCTCACAATCTGGAGTCTTTGGAGTTATCAAATAGTAGATTACTATAGTCTTTGACTACTATGTCTTGTGTACCTAACCTGTTCCACTGCTGCACCACTCTATTTCTTAGCCAGTAGCAAGTAGTTTTGATGACTGCTCCTTTACAATACAATTTAAGATCTGTTATGAGTAGGCCACCTACACTAGCATTTCTTTTCATTAATTCCCTTGATATTCTGAACCTTTTGTTCTTCTAGATGAATTTTGTTATTATTTTTTCTAGCTCTATATAATATTTTTGGTACTTTGATTGATATGGCACTGAATAAGTAAATTAATTTAGGTACAATTATCATTTTTAATGTATTGGTTTGGCTTACCCAGGAGCAACTGATGTTTTTTCTAATCATTTAGATCTGACTTTATTTGTGTGAAAAGTACTTTACAATTGTGTTCGTATAATTCCTGGGTTTGTTTTGTCAAATAGACTCTTGAATATTTTATAATGTCTGCAGTAACTTTTAATGGAACTTCTCTTTCTTTCCCTTACTGTTGGGCTTTGTTAATAATATATAGAAATGTCAATGATTTATTGTGTATTTATTTTATATCCTGCAACTTTGCTAGTGTTGTTTAATTTTTTCAAGTAGTTTTTACTTATTCTCTAGGATTCTATAAGTATATCATCAGATCATTTTCAAAGAGTGATAACTTAGATTCTTCTTTGCCTACCTTACTTCTTTCAATTTCATTTTCTTCTCTTTTTGCTAAAACTAGCATTTCTAATACCATATTGAATAATAGTGTTCATCATGGACATTCTTTCACACCTGATCATATTGGAAATGTTTTAAGCTTTTCCTCATTCCATATAATACTTGATGATGGTTTTAGGTAGATGCTTATCATTTTAAAGAAGGGTCCATTTATTTCAATGCTCTCTAGTGCTTTTAATAGGAATGCATGTTAAATTTTGTCAAAAAGTTTTTCTGCCTCTATTGAGATAGTCATATGGTTTTGGTTAGTTTTGTTATTGATATGGTCAATTTTGCTGATAGCTTTCCTAATATTGAACCTGCCCTGCATTCCTGGTGTAAATCCTACCTGATCAAAGTATATTATTCTCGTGATAAGTTGCTGGAATCTTTTTACTAATATTTTATTTAAAGTTTTCGAATCTACATTCATTAAGGATATTGGTCTATTTTTTTTTCCTCTGTTTTGACTCTTCCCAGTTTAGGTATCAGTATTATATTTGTATCACAAAAATAATTTAGTGGAATTCCTTTTTTGGCTATTTTTCCAAATAGCTTATATAGTATTAGAATTAATTATCCTTTAAATGTTTGAAAGAATTAGCTTGTAAATCCCTCTGACCCTGGAGATTTTTTCCAAAGGAATTTGTTGATGATTTTTCAATTTCTTTTTCTGAGACAGAGTCATTTATTTTACTTCCTCTTCTGCTAATCTGAAAAATTTTTGTTCTTGTAAATAATCATCCATTTCTCTAAGATTGTCAAATTCATTTGCATACAATCGGGCAAAATAGTTTATAATTATTGTTTTAATGACCTCTTCAGTGGTGGTGAATTCACCCTTTTCATTTTTGATACTAATAATTTGGTTTTCTTCTTCCTTTTTTCAATCAAATTAATGAAAGGTTCATCAATTTTATTGTGTTTTTTTAATAAAACCAGTTCCTAGTTTTATTTATTAGTTTAATAGTTTTCTCTATTTTAAATTTACGAATCTCTCCATTGGTTTTCAGAATTTCTAATTTTATATTCAATTGGTGATTTTTAATTTGTTCTTTTTCTAGCTTTTTCAGTTTCTTGCCCACTTCATTGAGCTCCTCTTTCTCTATTTTATTTGTGTTAAGTGTTCAGAGATATAAAACTTCCCCTAAGAATGGCTTTTTCTGCATCCCATAAGTTTTGGTACAATGTCTCATTATTTTTATTCTCTTGGATGAAATTATTGATTGTTTCTATGATTTGTTGTTTGATCCACTCATTCATTAGGATTAGATCATTTAGTTTCCAATTAACTTTTAGCATGTCTTCCCATGGTCTTTCATCCCACGTAATTTTTATAGCATCATAATCTGAAAAGGCTCCATCTAATATTTTGGTTTTTCTGCAATGAATTGTGAGGTTTCTATGCCCTAATACATAGTCAGTTTTTGGGGAATGCCATATACTGCTGAGAAAAAGGTATATTAATTTTATGTCCATCAAATTTTCTCAAGAGGTCCCCCATATCTAACTTTTCTAAAATTCTATTGACCTCCCTAAGTTCTTTTCTTTTCATAAAATGTCCATATCTTTTACCTCCTACTGCTAGGTATGTACCTGAAGAAGGTCAATGAACACACACAGATATGAGCATGTGCATGCATACACATGCATGTACACACATGCACATACATACAAACACACACACACACACACACACACACACCGCACTGAAACCATCATATACAATAAAATAATTCTGGCAGAAGTCTATGGGTGAGCAGAGAACTGGAAAAAGTAGATAATCTACCAGAATGCCTATACACAAAATGGTGATACATACAAATAATGGAAATTTGTGCTGTAAGTAATGATGAATATAGAGAAGCATAAAAAAAAAGACTTACATGAAATGATAGAACATAAAACTAACTTCAAGACAACATTACACAGAATGACTAAAACATGAAAGGAAAGAATGCCAATCACAAAATTATAAAAAACAACAACAACATGAGAATTATAAAATTGTAAGGCATAAGTTTAAAGAAAAAAACGAAAAACCACTTTCCCCACCTCCTTTACTGAAGTAGAAAGTCCAGAATGTGGAAAATCATTTCATATATGTGTATATATATATATATATATATATATATATATATATATATATATATGAAATTATATATATATAGTGTGTTTGTGCATATACATATGTACATATATTTATATATGATGCATTGAAAAATAATTATATTGTATAGCATGGATTTCTATGAATAGAAAAGTAAGGCATTCAGAATGAAATGCAAATTACGTAAAAACAAAAATATATTGATAAATACAACTCATTTGAAAGAAACAAAAATAAATAGAAAACCATCACTTGGTCCACTAGAGTTTAAAATGTTGAATTCATGAACCAGTGAAAAAAATGAAAATGCATTTTACAGAAACCAATTGAAATAATATATCAATTATATATGCTTAGAAAATTATCTTCCATTCATAAAATCTCTATGTCTTGGACAAGCTCTGTTATACTTCCAAATCAAGGAGATAAGTGTTATCTGCCCAATCAAATGGTCCATCAAGTTGGGCTTCAAGGAGAGGGGAACCAGTCCTCTAAATTGATGGCATATTTGGGGGATCAAGAGTCACAACTCAGGTATAGTTCCCTATTTTCCTCACATATTAAGCAAAAGCAAACAAACAATCTACTGTTTGATAAACCCAAAGACCCCAATTTTTGGGATAATAACTCACTATTTGACAAAAACTGCTGGTAAAACTAGAATACAGTATGGCAGAAACTGGGCATAGACCATTATCTAACTCCATATACCAAAATCAAGTCTAAATGGTTGCATGATCTAGGTATAAAGGCTGATACTATAGGCAATCTAGGGAAGCAAGAAATAGTTTACCTGTTCAGGTTTATGGAGAAAGGAAGACTTTATGACCAAACAAGAGTTAGAGAGCATTATAAAATGCAAAATGGATAATCTTGATTACATTAAGGTGAAAACTTTCTGTACAAACAAAGCCAATATAACAAAGATTAAGAGGAAAGTGGGAAATTTGGAAAGAATTTTTACAACCAGTGTCTCAGATAAAGGCCTCATTTCTAAAATACACAGGGAATTGAGTCAAATTTATAAAAATACAAGTCATTCCCCAATTGATAAATGGCCCAAAGATATGAACAGGCAATTTTCATAGGTAGAAATTAAACATATTTATAAGCATATGAAAAAATGCTCTAAATCACTATTGATTCCAGAAATGCAAATCAAAACAACTCTGAGATACCACATCTCACAAGTCAGATTGACTAAGATGACAAAACAGGAAAATGACAAATGCTGGAAAGGATGTGGAAAAATTGCAACACTAATGCTTTTTTAGTGGAGTTATAAACTGATTCAATCATTCTGGAGAGTAATCTGGAACTATGCCCAAAGGGCTATAAATAATTGCATACCCTTTGACCCAGCAATGCCACTGCTAGGGTTATATCCCAAAGAGATCATAGAAGTGGGAGAAAGACCCATATGCACAAAAATATTTATTGCAGCTCTCTTTGTGGTGGCAAAAAATTGGAAATTAAGGGGATGCCCATCAATTGGAGAATGGCTAAACAAGTTGTGGTATATGAATGTAATTGAATACTATTGTACTATAAGAAATGGGGAGCAGATAGACTTCATATTTACCTGGACAGGTTATATGAACTGATGCTAAGTGAGAAGAGCAGAATCAGGAGAAATATGTACACAATGCATGTGTGATGACCAACCTTGACAAACTGGACTCTTCTCAGCAATGCAAGGTTAGAAGACAACTCTAAAAGACTCAGGATGGAAGGAGATGTCTACATTCAGGGAAAGATCTAGAAAGAACAGAGTTTAAATGCAGACTGAAGCAAACTACCTGCTCTCTTTCTTTTCCATATTTGGTTTTGTTTTCTCTTTCCCATTTTTCATTCTAATGGTTAAAACTCTTCTTTACAACCAGACCAATGTCTAATATGAAAGTATTTGCAGATCCTATACTTGATTAAATGCTGCCATGTGGGGGTGGGGGTAGAAAATTAGAAACTCAAGGGATTGTGGAAATGAATCTTGTAAACTAAAAATAAACAAACAAATCAATAAAAAAACAATTGTAAAAAAACAAACAGATGAATAATTCTTTGTTTCAGGTAGAGGAGGTGGAAACCCAAATGAACTCATTCTTCTGGATGCTTTTTTTCTGTTTTTCCTAATATAAATATTTCTAGGAAATTTGCAAAAAAAAAAAAACCTCACCTCATCTACTGTATTCCTTAACACACACACACACACACACACACACACACACACACACACACACACACACACACACACACACTCGTGCAAAATTATGGACAGAGAGGAGAGAAAACAAGCATTTATCAAGGACCTACTATATGTCTGATAATGTGTTGAGCACTTCACAAATATTATCTCATTTGTTTGCCATAACAACCTTGGGAAATGAGTCGTACCTATTTTACAGATGAAGAACCTGAGCTACACATAGATTAAGTGACTTGCTCTGGGTTACCCAGCTAGTAAGTTCCTGATGTCACATTTGAATTCTGGTCTTCCACACTCTAGGCTCAACACATAGCAGTGAATATAAAGAACATGAATTTCTAGTTTAGCTAATGTCTAGCAACAAACTGTCTTGATTGACATAACATAAAGCAAGTGACTTTTATCTCTTTCCTTTTTATTCTTTTTTCAAAGATTTGATTTTTTCAAAAAAAAGTCATTGTTTTTCCCCATAACAATGCCACCCACCAAAACTTCCTTTATTATGAAGAAAATGGTAAAGTAAAATAAACTGACATAATATTCCTATTTGACTGAACAAACAATATTATCACTTAATATTCACCATCTCTTTATCAAAAAGGAGAACAATTATTTCATCATTGTTACTCTGATATAAAGATTAATGTATTAGAGTTCAGAGGTAAGGCTTTTAATGTTGTTTCCATTTACATTATTATGATAGTTAGGAAACTTTTCCTTGTTTCTTTTGTCTTTGTTATACATTAGATCATAGAAATCTCCTCATGCTTCTGTAAGTTCTTCATATTTTTCTGTTCCTTATGGAATAATAATGTTCCATTTGCTTTCATATACTATTATTTATTCAGCCATTCTCCCAAATGAGAACCCACATTGTTTCCAGGTTTTTTTGTTTGTTTGGGGGGGAAGGCATGAAAATGCTGCTATGAATATTTTAGTATTCATGGGAAATTTCTTTCTTTCTCTTTTTGCTATGTACACAGTAAAGGACTACTAAATAATCATGCTAAGTGTTTTAAAAATCTAAGCACTGCAAAGTCTCATAAAGAAATCCATCAGGGTATAGCTTGGCAAACGGAACACCAGCCCTGGAGTCAGGAGGACCTGAGATCAAATCTGCTCCAGACACTTAAAACTTACTAGCTGTGTGACATTGGGCAAGTCACTTAACCCCAACTGCCCTGCCTTTCCCCCCTCAAAAAAAAAAAAAAGAAATACATCAGTAGCAGACTTTCTGGGAAAGAGGCAAAGTGTCAAAGTAAAGAACTTAGCTTTCTCTCTCAAACTCTCCCAAAATGTCACTCTAAACAGCTTTAAAATAATACTTCAAATAAATTTTGGAGTTGTAGAGTCAACAAAAGGTCAGAGGTAGACCTCCTTCCAACCCAAGACAACACAGGAGTTCAGAAAGAGATCTGTGACATAGGGAAGGAGGATGGCCTACAGCCCATATGGATGAAATACCAGTCCTGGGATGATGTGGTGATGACTTAAGTACCAGAAGCTTCAGGAACTCTCAAGCCAGAGATGGTAAATGGTCCAAAAGAGATGACAGGATACCCCTGTCCTAGCAATAGACACAGGACCAGATGTAGCTTAACTATTTGGTAACTCCATTGCCTATCCTTACTTCTGGATCATAGTTCAAGGACAGAGGAGAACATTCAGTCAAAAGGAAGTGGAAGCCTTTAGGGGCAGTAATACTTCTGGTCCCAAGGGATCAGGGACCCTGCAGAACAGTATAATTCCTGATACCAAGGTAAAAAGAACCTGAGGAGCAATATTGATTGCAATTGCAAATTTCCTGGGGGAGGACCAGAGTTCAGGCCAAGAAATCAGTGGCCATCCCTATACCCAGATCAAAAAACTTAGGAAAAACACTTCCAAACCCCCAGAATTACCTCTGAAAGCAAAAGTGAGAAAAAGTCTGAAGCTGGAGACAATTCATATCTCTCCTCCTGTAACAGAGAGACAGAGACAGAGAAATACACACACAGAGAGAGAAAAACAAAGACAGAGAGACAGAGGGAACAGAAATAGAGGAAAACAGTAACATAAGGTTGGAAACCAATAGATAGAGTGGGAAGTTGTGCAAACAATAAAAAAAAGAACCTGAAAATTAAAAAAAAAAACCTTTCTTGGTGACAAGAAAGATCAAAATGGTAACTGAGAAGAGGACAATGAAATCAAAAGAGCTACAAGCAAAACCTCCAATAAAAAAAAGCAAATTGAGTACAGGCCCTGGGAGAATTTTCCTGGAAGAGCTTAAAATAATTTTCAACATCAAATGAGTTTTAGAGGAAAAAATAGGTAAAGAAATGAAAGCAAAAGAAGAAAAATGTGAAAAGACAATTAACAGCTTGATAAAAAGAGGCACAAAAAATCTGGAAGAAAATAACACCTTGAAAAGGTGAATTGGCCAAATGGAAAAAGAGATACAAGAACTAGTAAAGAAAAGAATTCCTTAAAAATTAGAATTAGGCAAATAGAAGCTAATGACTGTATGAAGCAATAAAAAACAATAATACAAAGTCAAAATAATTTTTAAAAGTAGAAAAAAAGTGAAATATTTTATTGGCAAGACAACTAACCTGAAAAAAAAAAAGATTGGGAAGAGATAATTTAAAGATTATTGGATTACCTGAAAGCCAGGATCAAAGACAAAGCCTAGACATCACATTCCAAGAAATTATCAAAGAAAACTGCCACAATACCCTAGAACCAGAGGGTAAAATAGAAAGTGAAAGAACATACCAATCTCTATCCAAGAAAGATTCACAAATGAAAATTCACAGTAATATTATAGTCAAAATTAAGAGCTCCCAGGTCAAAGATAAAATATTTCAATCACTAAGAAAGAAACCATTCAAATACAGTGAGGTCATAGTCAGGATCCCACAATATTTAGCAGTTATACCATTAAAGATGGAGTGGTCTTGGGATATAATACTCCAGAAGGCAAAAGATTTAGGATTACAGTCAAGAATAACCTACTCAGCAAAACTGAGTAGAATCCTTTAAGGGGAAAAATAGATATTTAATGAAATAGAGGACTTTTAAGCATTGTTGATAAAAAGACAAGAACTGAATAGAAAATTAACTTAGAAATATAAGATTCAAGAGATGTATAAAAAGGTAAACATGAGAGAGAAATCATAAAAGATTAAATAAGGATAGACTGTTTACCTTTCTATATGGGGAGATGATATATGTATCTTCAAAGGACTTTACCATTATCAACATGCTTGGAAGTGTGTACACACTCAATTGGTAATACAAATCTATCTTACTCAAGAGGGAAACCAGAGGTGAAGGGAATAAAAGAAAGGTGGGGTAGCTAAAAGCAAAGAGATTAAAGGAGGCAGTTGTCAGAAGCAAAACAGACTTTAAAGGAGGGATAGGATTGAGAGAAAGAGAGAGGGAGAGAAAGAGAGGGAGAGAGAGAGAGAGACAGAGACAGAGAGAGAGAGACAGAGAGAGAGAGAAGGAAAAATGGAAGAAAACAGGGAGGAATGAAATGCACAGCTATTAATCATAACTCAATGTGAATAAGATGAACTTATCCATAAATCAGAAGTGAATTACAGAATGGATTAGAAATCTGAATCTGACAATTTGTTGTTTACAAGAAACACATGTAAAATTCAGAGACATACAGAGTCAAAAGAAGGGACTGGAGAACAATCTATTATGCTTCTACTGAAATAAAAAAGGCAGTGATTGCAATCATGAATTCAAACAAAGCCAAAGTTAAAAAGAAAAGGCCTAATTAAAAGGGAGAATCTGTGAAACTACATCTTGCTAAAAGAAAATATAGGCAATGAAGTAATATAAGTACTAAAAATAAATGTTTAAAACATAAACATGGCATAGCATCCAATTTCTCAAAGAAGAGTTAAATGAATTACAGAAGCAAATCAACTTTCCCTGTAAAAGCTAGATAAATTTAATAATAAAAGAAATAAGAAAAAATGTAAAGGAGATGAATGGAATCAAGGGAAAGTTAGATAGGATAGACCTCTGGAAAAAACTGAATAGGTATAGAAATGAGAATCCCATTTTTTTTCTCAGCTGGACATGGCACCTTCACAAAAATGACATGTATTAGAACATAAAAACTTCAGAACCAAATGCAGAAAAAGCAGAAATATTAAATGCATCATTTTTGATCATAATGCAATAAAAATAACATTTAATAAAGAGCTATGGAAGCACAGATTAAATTCTAATTTAAACTAAGTAATTTTATTCTAAAGAATGAGTGGTAAAAGAACAAATCACATAAACAAACCATTTCATTAACGAGAATGAAAACAATGAGATAACACTCCAAAATTTGTGGGGTGAAGCTGAAGTAGTTGGGGGAAAATTTAGATCTCTGAATGTATACATAAATAATAAAGAGAAAGAACAGATCAATGAATTAGCCATGCAACTAAAAAAAAAAATAGAAAAAGAACAAATTAAAAATCCCCAGTTGAACATAAAAATGAAAATCCTGAAAATTAAAGGTGATATTAAAAAAAATCAAAGTAAAAATTAATCTAACAAATGAAACTAGTAGCTAATTTTATTGGGAAAAATCAATAGAATAAATAAACCATTGTTTTATTTTAAAAAGAGGAGCAGCTAGGTCCAGCATTGAATAGAGCACCAGCCCTGGAGTCAGGAGGACCTGAGTTCAAAAAAGAAAGAAGAAAACCACATTACTATTGTCAAAATTGAAAAGGGTCAATGCACTAACAATGACACTGAAATTAAAGCCATTGTTAGGAATGTTTTTTTTTCCAATTATATTATGGTAAAATGATGATCTAAGTGAAATGGACGAATATTTACAAAACTATAAACTGCTGAGATTAACAGAAGAGGAAATAGAATATTTAACCCTATCTTAGAAAAAAGGGGCAGGTAGGTGGCATAGTGAATTATAGTGCAGCCCTGGAGTCAGGAAGACTCATCTTCCTGGGTTAAAATCCAGCATGAGACAGCTGTGTGACCCTGAGAAAGTCACTTAAACCTGTTTGCCTCATTTTTCTCATCTGTAAAATGAACTGGAGTAGGAAATGTACTCCACTACTTTGCAGAGAAAACCTCCAAATGTGGTCATGAAAAGTTAAACACAACTGAAGCCATGAAACAAACAAACAAAAAAACCTTAGGAAAATAAATTGAACAAGCCATAAACAAGCTCCCTAAGAAAAAAATTCCCAGGAACAGATTGGTTTCACAAGTGAATTCTATCAAATATTTAAGGAACAATTAATTCTGATACTATATAAACTATTTGGGGAAAAGAATGTAAAGAAAGACTTCAAAAACTTCCCTTTTTTTGCAAAAAATAACTAAACCAGGGAGAACAAAACAAGAAGAGAAAAAGAATTACAGTCTAATTTCCTCAAAGCAGAGTGATATAAAAATTTTTAAATAAAATGCTAGCATGGAGATTAGAGCTATATATCACAAAGATCACAGACCCTGACCACACGGAATTTATACCAGGGATGCAGTTCTGTTTCAAAATTAGGGATACTTTCAGCATAATTGATCATATCAATAGCAACAACAACAAAAAATCACATGATTATCTCAATAGATGCAGCAAAAGTCTTAAAGAAAATACAATGTCCATTTCTCTTAAAAAACCTACGAAGCATAAGAATCAGTGGAGTCTTTCTTAAAATAATTGGCAATATCTATCTAAAACTATCAGAAAACATTATTTATAATGGGGATAAACTTGAACCCTTCCAATAAGATAAAAAGTGAAGCAAGGATGTTCATTATAACCACTTATTATTCAATGCAATACCAGAAATGCTAGGAATAGCAGTAAGACAAGAAAAAGAAATTGAAGGAATAAAAATCTTCAATGGGAAAACAAAACTATCCTTCTTTGCAGATGATATGAAGGCATACTTAGCGAAACCTAGAGAATCAACTAAATTTTTTTTAACTGAAACAATTAACTTCAGCAAAGTGGCATGACATAAAATAACCCATATAAAACATTAGTATTTCTATATGCTACCAACCAAGCAGAACACAAAGACATAAAAAGAGAAATTCCATTTTAAAACCTGCAGATATTAGAGAATACATGGGAAACTACCACAACAGAGACAAGTATACACCAAATAGAAAAGATTCGGAAGTATGCTGTATGCAATACCTTATTAGTGAGGGAATCAAGGAAAAGTGAAACTTTTCCCAACTTGTAGGTGGGACTAAAGGATCTCAGGATGTGAAAGCCAAGAAGCAAGAGTAGAAGCCATGGAAATTTTCAAAATTTCCAGGGACGGAGGAGGAGACCAGCAGCTAATTGCTAGGTACAGGTGCTGCAGGTCAGAACTGAATGCAATCAAAAGCATCTGGAGACTTGTCTGGCTCGCTTACCTAGTTAAAGTTTAGTGACCTGGCTGGAGTGAATTTGCTACCACACAGGACATTTGGGTGATTTACTTCCTCTCTCTTCAAATTATCCTGACTGCATCTTCCACCTATAGATCTTGCTGCTGCCTGCACTTTTACAACTAGAATTAGTTTTGTCATATTGCTTTCTGAATGAGTGCAAGTAATGTGAATTTTAGCATAAGGTGGATTAGTGTGTATAAAGTGAATTTTTCTTATTATTTCTTAGATTTCACTTTTCCAAGATCCATAACCATAACAATCTTTTGTTTCCAGGTATTACGTATGAGTTCCCACAATTATGGTTCAAAACATTTCCACCATGCTTGTGCAGCATTATATAATGATAAATGATACAAATATCCACTGAGATTGCACAGTGAGATACAGGGATGGGGTGATGTGAATTTGTGAGGCTATTGCTGGCAATATGCCTTCTTTGTCTGTTGCCCCTATAAAGCAGGTGGATACTGGTCAGTGAATGGGGAACCTTGGCATTGAATGCACAAATGCTGTGTGTGCCTCAACTGGGCCCTATTGAGGCTCAGGGGGAGCCTTAGGGATGAATGCACAAACTGGAATGCTGTGTGCCTTGATTGGCCCCCATCAAGGCTCAGGGGGAATCTGTGTTTGCCTCAACTAGCCCCCATTGAGGCTTGAGGGGATTTAGTAGGATGCACAAGTTGTGCCTGTTTATATTGATCCCATTTGTCCTCCCATTATCAGCAACCCTCTTCTGAGAAAAATAGACTAGAATAAAGAAAGATTATTATCCCCTTCTTGGTGTCTTTCTTGTCTGACCGGACCAAGAGTGAATTTGTGCTAGCAGCCCTTCTGTGTGCTGTGTTTATTTGTCTTACAGTGAGTAGATGCTATACACTATACAGGTGTGATTAAAGGAAAAAGCCAACTTCTGGTTATGTAGCCCTAGGGTTAATTTTAAGCTTGGATGGAAGAACTGGGCATTTTGTTTATCTTGAATGCATTTCTTACCTACTTTCACCTCATAGAGTACTTCTCTTTATGACTCAGTTCAAGCATCTTCTCCATAAAGTATTTCTTGAACTGTTCAATGGTTAGCTCTCTCCCTCCCAAGGTATTTTGTATTTTAACTACTTGTATATATTTGTGTTTATTCACTTTGAATTCATAACCTGTGACACATCCAATCTATGTGATCCTGGGTAAGATCTGCCTCAGTTTTCTCATCTGTAGAATAGACATAATAATTTCACCTATATCCCAGGGTTGTTGGGACAATCAAAAAAAGATAACATATATAAAGTGCTTCACAAACCATAAAGTGCTGCACAAATGCCAGATGTTATTATTATGCTGTTTCTGTTTTATTACATGCTTGTTTCCACCATTAAAATGTAATCTCATCACAAGCAGAGGTGGTTTCACTCTGAATATTTACATCTCCAGTGCCTAGCACAGAGGCTGATACATAGCAGATACTTAATAAGTACTTGCTGAAGACTTCCTTTATCTCTAAATATACAAAATAGAGTGCTTCCTTTATAACACCACAGACAAATACTTGGGAAGAACCACTGCCGTCAAAACAGGCAGGCAGGAACTCCATGAAGCTCTAACAAAGTCTTCATTTAAAACCAGAAGAATTAGATACTTCAACTGACACGAAAAAAAATAGACTTGACTTAGAATTAAAAAATGTTCATCTTATTATCTCTATTTTCTTTGCCTTGTGGATAAAGAAATACACTGCATCAATTGATTCATTGGTCCAAGGTTTTCTTAAATTCAGGGCCTTCTACTGTTAATACATTATTTAAGTCTTAAGCAAGTTGATTGCAGTTACTTCCATTCATCGACAACTCAAGTCTGTGCCCAAGCTATCCCTGACTGCTAAACTATTTCTGGGGCAGTGGTTAATGCAGAGGAGAAAACTGGCAGGCATTTTACATCCATCCCTTCATGTGCAAGATAAGGCTCAAAGTGCTTCAGAGTTTAATGGTGAAGTGTCCTGTATGGAGAAACAGTTAGATGGTTCAGTGGAGATGATTCAGGGCCTAGAGTCAGGAAGGACTGGGTTCAAATCCAGTCTCAAACTCTTACAAGCTGTGTGACCCTGGTCAGATCACTTGACCTCTGGTTTACCTTAATCTACTAGAGAACAAAACAGCGAAGCATTCTGATATCTTTGCCAAGAAAACCCCACGGACAGCATGGCTCAAGGAGTTATGAAGGGTCAGACGCAACTGAACAACGACAATTTTGTGGAGAATTTAAAGCAGAATTCCTTCCATTTGTATCTTTTTAATGTTGTATTTTCACATACATTGTTGTTGTTTTTTCCCTCAAAACTCTATTTTTAAACAACTCACCTATAAATTCACATAAAAGACAACGGGATGGTACTGGTTTTTGTACCAACTAATCCATAAATATTTATTAAGCGCCTACTCTGTATAGCACTGTGCTACGAACATCATATGAAAGAAGTTTGTCAGACCCACTACATTTCTGTAACACTTTGGAGTTATCATAGTCCTAAAGTGTCAAAGCAGATCCATGAATATATACTTATCATAGATTATATATTATTATATTAAATAATGTTATATATTATATTGTATATCATATATATATTATAAGTATATATATATATATATATATATATATATATATATACTTATTTTAACTTATAATTGTTTTATTTGAAAACAAGTCATTCACTGCAGTGATTCTTTTCTGACAAGGTTAGGAGTAAAGTGGACAGAAGCCAAATCTTTCATCAAAAAGAGCTACTGTTGGAATTAAATTGACATCATGTTAATGATAATAATGGCTAACTCTTACATAGTGCTTTAATGTTTTCCAAGTACTTTGCCTTCATGATCTCATTTGAGCCTTACAACAAACCTCTGAGGTAGGTACTATTACAGTCCTTATTTTATTGGTGAGGAAGCTGACTCATAGTAGTTCAATAACATGCCTGAGCTTATTCAGCAAGGAAGGGTATGAAGTCAGATTTGAACCCTCATCTTTCTGGCTAAAAGTCTAGCTCAACAGCCACTATGCAACATATCCTCCCAAAATTTGTCAAGGTTTC
>CM053582.1:134794676-134813721 GCA_028627135.1 Pseudochirops cupreus | reverse complement strand
TTACATTCCAATATAGGAAGACAATACACGCAACTCCTAAGAACTGTAATATCCTTATTACAGTTAGAAGGACTCTGCGTAGACAGAGGACATGAGTATGAGTTTGTATTAGCAAGCACCCTAGCATACCCAGGGTGGCTGCTAGCACAGGTTCCTAGATCTGCTTTTCTAAAGGAAAGCAACTGAAAATAGGTTAACAGTCTCATTTTAATCAATCAAACATATATCATTTATCTAGTTCAGGGGAAAAAGTCAGCACCCTGAACTTCAGAGAATGCAAACAGAATACAAACACAAGTCAACAAGCAAAGTTACCAGTAAAGAAACAGATCAGTAGATGGCTTCCAACCATCTGACCATTACATCCATACTTATTCAGTTACCAGAGAGGGAAGCTCCAACATCTAGGCTTTTCAAAGCCGGGGATCTCAATGGCTTCCCAGAGTCTCATCTGGCCAAATCACACAACTCTTCCCAAAGTGAGCCCCAAAGCAAAACCTCACATCAGGGCATGTATATAGCCTTCTCCTGGTTTGGAAACTGTCACAGCCTTCTTGACCCACTGCCCAATCACAAAGCAACAAGGCATGGGTATTCCCTAAAAACAAGCCTCCCGTCACAGTCTCCATGTGACCACATTCAGCCTATTAAGGGGCAGAGTATACTTTCAAATAGGGGAAGGTTCTCAGAGCCACTTCAGCCACTTAAGCAAAGGGAAGATCTTCAGATTCCCATAACAGAGTTGATTATGTTGCAATGAATTACCATAAAAAAGTAATGGTAAGAAAAATAGATGCCCTGGGAGAACAGGGAAGGGAAAGATAGAATGAGGAATTTTTTTCTCCTAAAGGAGGCATGAAAGGAAGAGCTGCTACAGTGTAGGGGAAAGTGGGGGAGGGGGTTACACAGTCCTGGGGAATATTTTGTTTAGGAATGTTACAGAGCTGCTAAGTGGAGCCACGGGAGAGAGACTTACGTGATTTTTTCATAAGTAAAGATAGTATTGTTTTAATTGTGGTTATATTATTGGAAATTTTGAGCGGAGGTTGGGAAAGGGATGGCATGAGTTAGAGCAAGAGGGTAGAGAAGGTACAAGGTCAAGCAGTACTAAGGGCTGCAGGAAATCGTGGATCTGAGTGGGGTTTATAAATTAATCCAGTGGAAAGCCTGAGTAGAAGTTCTGGAAATAAAAAGGTTGCAATATTTGTTTTAGGTATTTGAAGTTTAAGTGACTTGACCAGGGTAACATAACTACTGAGTGTCTAAATCTGAATTTGAACTCAAATCCTCATGAATCCAGGGCCAGTGCTCTATCCACAGCAACATCTAGCTGATCAGGGTCTCATTTTCAATGCATGATTTCTGGTCCTGGTGACAAGACAGCTGGTAGGATTATTGAGAAAGAAAGTAAAACATTATTTATCTCTGACTTAAATAATTCATCACAGGTGGGACTCACCAGTCAGACCAATGGGTCTCTAGAGTAGGAGTTATACACAGGAAACATCTTTTTGAGGATTAAGCCCTCAGAGCAACTGGTTGCCTCAATTTATGCTTCATAGTTTTCCTCTGAAAATCTCAGAGCTGTTCAGATTTAGATCTACTGTAATTTACAGCAGAAGTGTCAAACATGTGGCCAGATGGGACCCAGAACTTTGCTTAAAACAGCCTGAACCAGGTTAAAATAAAATTGGGACATGTTTAATCAGATAAATAAATGATACAACAAACCATAGATAATATCACATCTTAAAGCTAAGTCAATATTGGTCTTTCAGAGATGTATGGATTAATGACCCTCATCAATATTAGAGTTTAACACAATTGACACCAAAATGTATTTTATACCCAGAATGTCTATATAAAGAGTAAGGAATGGAAAACTATCAGCATAATTGACCATATCAGGAAGAAAACCAACAGAAATCATGATTATCTCATTAGACACAGAAAATGCTTTTGACAAAGTATAACACTCATTTCTATTAAAGACACAAGAGAGTAAAGGAATAAATGGAGTTTTTGTTAAAATGATAAGCAGCATCTACTTAAGAGCATCAGCAAGCATTATATGTAATGGGGATAAGCTAGAAGCCTTTCCAATGTGATTGGGGTGAAACAATCCACTGTCATCATTGACATTCAATATTGGACTAGAAATGTTGAGTTTAGCAATAAAAGAAGAAAAAAAGAAGTTGAAAGAATTAGAATAGCTAATGAAGAAATAAAGTTACCACAATTTGCAGATGATATGATTCCTAGAGAACCAAATAAAAAACTACTTGATATAATAAACATTTTTAGCAAAGGAGCAGGATATAAAACAAACCCACATAAATCATAGGAATTACTATATATTACTAATAAAGCCTAGCAAGAAGAGATAATAAGAGAAATTTCATTTGAAGTATATGTATACACACACACACACACACACACACACACACACACACACACATGCAAAATATTGGGAATCAACCTTTCAAGACAAACCCAGGAACTATATGGACATAATTACAAAACATGTTTCACACAAAATTAGATCTAAATAACTGGAAAAACATCAGTTTCTCATGGGAAGGCTGAGGTAATATAATAAAAATGACAATTATGTGTAAATTAATCCATTTATTCAATGCCATAGCAATCAAACTACAAAAATATTATTTTCTAGAACTAGAAAAATAATAAAATTCATCTAGAAGAACAAATGTTTCAGAATATCAAGGGAATTAATGAAAAGAAATGCCGAAGTGGGCCTAGCCTTACCAGATCTAAAACTGCATAATAAAGAAGCAATTATCAAAACTACTTGCTACTGGCTAAGAAATAGAGTGGTGCATCAGTGGAATAGGTTAGGTACACAACACATAGCAGTCCATAACTATAGTAATCTACTGTTTGATAAACCCAGACCCCATCTTCTGAGATAAGAACTCACTATTTGATAAAAAAAAATGCTTGGAAAACTGGAAAATAGTTTGGAAGAAACTACACAGAGACCAATATCTTATACCATATACCAAGATAAAGTCAAAATGGGTACATGATTTAGACATAAAGGGTGATATCATAAACAAATTAGGAGAGCAAAGAATAGTTTGCTTGTCAGATATATGGAGAGAGAATTTATGGCCAAAAAAGAGAAAGATAGCATCATGTAATGAAAAATGGATAATTTTGGTTACATTAAATTAAAAAGTTTTGCACAAACAAAGCCAATGCAACCAAGATTACAAGGGAAACAAAACTGGGAAGGAATTTTTACAACAAGTGTCTCTGATAAAGGCCTCATTTCTAAAATATAGAGAAAACTGAGTCAAATTTATAAGAATACAAGTTAATCCCCAATTGATAAATGGTCAAAGGTTATGAATAGGCAGTTTTCAGATGAAGAAACTAAAGCTATCTACGATTATATGAAAAAATGCTTTAAATCACTGTTGATTAGGGAAATGCAAACCAAAACAACTTTGAGGTACCACCTTACACTTATCAGATTGACTAACATGACAAACAGGAAAATGATAAATGTTGGAGAAGATGTGAGAAAATTGTAACACCAATGCATTGTTGGTAGAGTTGTAAATTGATCCAACCATTCCGGAAAGCAATTTGGAACGATGCCTAAAGAAATATAAAACTGTACATACCTTGTGACCTAGCAATAGTACTACTATGTCTGTATCCCAAAGAGATCATACAAATGGGAAAAGGACCCATATGTACAAAAATATTTATAGCAACTCTTTTTGGAGTAGCCAAGAATTAGAAATTGTGGAGATGTCCATAAGTTGGGAAATGGCTGAACAAGTTGTGGTATATGAATGTAATGGAATACTATTTTGATATAAGAAATGATGAACAGGCGGACTTCAGAAAAACCTAAAAGATTTGCATGAATTCATGCTGTGTGAATTGAGAAGAACCTGGAAAATATTGTACACAGTAACAACAACATTGTGCTATGACTAAATTTGATAGATTTAGGTCTTCTCAGCAATGCAATGGACTAAGATGATTGGAAAAGTCTCATGATGGAAAATGCTTTCCACATGCAGAGAAAGAACTATGGAATCTGAAAGCAGACCAAAGACCACTATTTTCTCTCTCTTGTTTTTTCTTTGTTTTTTGTTTTTTCTCTCTCTCTCATGGTTTTTCCCTTTGGTTCTTATTATTCTTTGCAACATGACTAATGTGGAAATATGTTCAGTGTGATTGTGCATGTATAGCCTGTATCAGAGCACATGTTGTATTGGCATGAGGGATGTAAAGGAGGGGAAGTAAATTTAAAACTCAAAATCTCATAAGAGTGACTGTTGAAAATGAAAATTAAATAAATAAATATTTTAAAAAATAAATGGTTAAGGAATTCAACTGAATTCATCCAACAATCATTGAGTAATCCTATGTGTCAGTTACTGTGCTGGGCACAAGGAATTCAAAGACAAAAATCAAACAGGTAACTGCTCATGATGAATTTAGGTTCTATTGGGAGAATAGTGTACCTGAAGATACATAAATATGTTTACCTAGTACAATATCTAAAAGTGAGTACTTGTTAAATGTCCTCTCTGAGATACTGCCCAACTTGTCCTCACTTCTTGGATTCCCAAGGTAACGGGTAGCTCAAATTCAAGTCACTCCACAGCTCACACTCTTAAATCTATAGGTCCTGACCCCCTACCAGTATTTTACTTCTAAAAGTAAGTCAGAGCAGAGGTGTCATAAGCTTCCTTAGTTATGCTATGGCCAATAACAAAACTGAATGTGACCAGAACCAGATAAAATGTAAATAAATATACATGTGACAGAACATGTGTAATACTAATATGGGGTTTTCTAAGTCAATAAATGACCCGGATGCTAAATTATAGTTTAATAGCCCCCATTTCAAACTGAGTTTGACACTACTGAGTCAGGGAATAAAATTAGCTTAAAGCAAAAACTCACTTTTAGATACTGTACTAGGTAAACAGAGTTGAAGGCATTAGTATATGGGGAACTGGGAAATGCCTCTTGCTGGCATTACTTTTCTTTTGTGTTTTTTTTTAATCTTCATTGAGAACCCTGATTTTTAAAATCTAAATTCATTTTCAATTTCTTCTTTTAACATTTTTCACTTCTCTTTTGGATTTTCCTAAAGTATGTCTTATGACTTCATCCCCTCCCCCTTACTCAATAAACTTTAACGGCTCCCTATTACCTCCATGACCAAATATAAAGTCCTCTATATGGAAACGAAATATTTCATAAGCTTACCCACTTCCTACGTTTCCAGTTTTCTGATACTTTATTCCCTTTTACATACTCTATGATTCAGTCACTCTGACTTACTACCTTTTTCTTGAACAGGATGTTCTATCTCCTCACTTCATGCTTTTACATTAGTCATCCATCATAACTAAAATATTTTCCCTCCATCTCCACCTCATAGTTTTCCTGATATACTTCAAGATTCAGCCCAAATTCCACTTTCTATAAGAGGCATTTCCTTCCCTCCTCCCTGACAAGTTAATGCCTCACCCTCGGAGATTACTTTTCTTTTCTGTATTCTGCATATCTTGCACATACCTAGGTAGTTAACATGTCATAACTAAAATTACCATGCGAGGTCTTCAAGAGCAGGGATTGTGGTTTGCCTTTTTTTGTAGCTCAAGTCTTTAATACACATGCTTAACAAATGCTTATTGACTGACTGATTTACTCTTCAATTTTTTTTAAAACTACATTTATTTGTTCGTTTTTAGTTTTTAATATTCTCTTCTATAAAATTTTGAGTTCTAAATTTTCTCCCCCTCTGTCCGTGTCCCCTTCCCTATGACAGTGTATAAACCCATATAGAGCATGCAAGTACAACCATATTAAACATATTTCCATATTAATCATATTGTAAAGAAATTACTCTTCTATTTTCATTATCTTCTCTTCTGATTTATTTGCTGGAGAGCTTGGTTTTAGCTGGCCTTCCTCTCTAGCATTTTTGGTCATTCTTTCTCTCTCTTATATTCCCAGGGACTTGCCTCTGGTTTCTCTCCTCATTCTTTGATTAACCCCTTTTGTACTGTTATTCAAATGATAAAGCTTGTATTTGGAGGTTGTCCTCACTCCATATGGAACATGGATATTGACCAACACCAAGTTCTTGCTCTGAGTAAAATGTTGGCAGAGAAAACTGGACAGAGCTAGGCTTTCAGTGCTCCTTCTTTCAGGAGTTGATCTTATTTCCTCTCTATTCTACACCTAAGAGGGCAGGCAACATTTTCTGCCCTCTGAGAGGTTTCAGCCCTCCCTCTACTAACAGCTAGCCCTTTCTTTCCTGTGCCTGGGGCCTCCATGAGATCATGCTGTGTCATTGCCAAAGACAAATCAAGCTGAACCTTATAGTCAAGCCTATAAATTTGCATGTATTCTTTATATCTTGTGCAAAGTAGGTTGGGAACAGAGAGGCCGAGTAAGAGTTCTAAACTTTGATGTTGCTTAATATAATTTTTACTTTCTTGGGTGTTTCTGTCTTATTGTGTGAATTCACCTTCTTCTATATCTACCATATAATTACTTTTTTCCTAAGATTATTGGATTGGCAAAGATTTTTGGAAACAGTTTCTCTGCCGTCTTACTGATTATGTAGGCTATTTCCAAGGTCAAGCATGTATGAAATAAAGCCTTTCTTTTTGCCCAATGTCTGTAGTGACTAATTATTAACTGTATAGAAAGTGAGATTCCTGTTATTCAGTGGGAACCAATAGATGAAATGTGTCCCAGGAACTAATAAGAAAGAGAAACAGAGTGGTCTTATGGTCAAAGCATGGATGATGTCGAGTAGCATGGCTTCTTTCTATAGAAATAATAAATTAACTGTGGCAAGGATCATTTGGAGATACCTGCCAATGACTACATAGTGAATGGTAAGACTTCAGCTCTAAAAGAATTGATTGGAATGGAATCCCAATTCCCTATCCTGGGACATTGAAGAGGAGCTGAGAACTCTGAAACAGAGATCCTGATTCTCTATCTAAAGAGTAGGTCCCCTGCTTTTGTGACTTGAACATCACTGGTGAACTAGGTTTTGTTGTTTACACTAATTTTCCTGCTGATAGGGGTGATGGGGAGGGAATATCTAGAAAACAGAAAGTGTTTCAATTTAAGGTAAAATGTAAATACAAAGTTAGATAATACATATTTTATTATACTTCTTTCCTTCTTTTTTGATCATATCCCCCTGGAAATGTGTCTCTTTTATACCAATGTCCCACAACTTTTGGGCTCAAGGAGATTCCAATTGGGAAAATTTGGGGTATGCGGCAGAATAATCATCCAGAAGAGCTAGACTAGAGGATGAAAGGTTTCTGACTCTCTTAGAACCATAGAAAGCCATGAGGTTTTTGGTACTTTCACGCAGTGCAATGAAACACATATGTTCTGAGCAAGCACCAAAATCAGGGCCAGAGCCTTCTTGTTGAATAAGAAAAGGATAATGGCTAACAGTGCCATCTGGTGGTTAAACAACCTGAATTACAAAGAGGAATCATCAAGGAAATATAAAAGCAAAAAATAAAAAAGATGAGTTGTTCATATGGCAAGAACAAAAGATAACCACATCAGACAACGCTGCGTTTCTCTGATACACTTTAAATGACAATGATAATATCCAATATTTATATAAACATAGGGGAGAAACGGTTATCAGTGCAGTGGGTGCCCCCCGCCCCGTGATAAACTTATGGGGAATGCATTGATAAAAATACCATGAGATACACAGGTTTACTTGTCTTACAATATACGTGATTGGAAGGAACACCTACAGAGAACAGAATCATTTAAATATTGGATATCAAAGAATACTCATAAATGAGTGACTTGATCTCTTTCCTCCTTGGCACAGCCCTGAATCTCTACATGGCCAAAGATTAGGAAAATCATCATTCCTAATAGATTAATGTCAGTTGACAAGTAGAAGACATTTCCCCAGTCATCTGTGGTGTCCTATGGGTACAAAAGTCAGAGTAACATTAATACAGCTGCTTAAAACCTCCCAAGTCCCTAAATCTCCTTTCTGTAAAAATGCATGATGATTCCCTCAGTAGACAGATGCTGCTCTTTCATTTATATTTTTGGACTCGCCACAAAATTAGGCTGTAAGATATGCATGGACAAAATATATATGGCATTGCTCTTTTAAAATGATTGTGTGTTCTTTTTTAAGAGGCAGTATAATATTGTGGAATTGAGACTAGGTCTTATAGTTAGAAAGACTTGGGGTTAAGTCCTGCAGCTGACTCATCACCACAATTAGCAACAGCAGCAGCAGTGGCAGCAGCAGCATGGTTTATAATGCATTGTATGTACATTGCTTCAGTTATTCACACCAAAACTGTGAATTAGGTGCTATTATCAATTCCATTTTATGGATGAGGAAACTGAGACTTAAGAGGTTAAGTTATTTGTATATAATCACAAAGTCGTTAAATGTCTGAGGCATGATTCAAACTCAGTTCCTCCTGATTCTAAGGCTAGTGTTCTAACTGCAATTCCACCTAGCAGCCTACGCATTATTTGTACAACTCTGGGTAAATCACTTAACCTCTCAGGGTCACAAGTTTGTGTCTAAGACGGTAAGTTGCAGAAAATACACTGATTCATATTCTGGAGTGAATTTACTGAAGGAAGAGCTGCCCAACCTAATGAAATTACAAATTAAAATGAAAAGAAAAGCCTGACTATATTTTGGTAATTATACTTTACTCTTTCTACTGTTTTTTTTCATGCAGAGAATACACTTCTTTTTCATTTCTGTTTCTTAGAGTCCCTTCTTCCATCATAGGTCAGTTCACATGCCACTTCATTTGAGGATCCTTTTCAGACCACCCCTTCCCAATTGAAATTTATAAGCAATTTAGAAGCAGAACCTAATTTTTGTTTTTTTCTTTACATCCACAGTGCTTTTGACTCTAATACGTACCTAAGCAATTAAAAGACAATGTACCATAGTGACTATGTTGGACATGGAATCCGGGACACCTTACTTCAAAGACTACTTCAGATACTGACTACTTCTAGGACCCTTAACAAGTTATTTAATTCCCCCAGACCTGATATTAATCATTTCTAACTTCCTAAGAAAACACTCCTGAAAATACTAAAACAATAGCATTTGCTTCACAAGTTTGTGGAAAAGATCATATGTACAGTACATTGTAGAAAATAAATCAAGATATAGCTGTCGACATTTATTGGCATCGTTGAACTGGTTGGTCAGTGCCAGGAATGTTTTACAAAAGTATAAGTGAAACTTTTGACTTAGTTATTTCTTTTTTTTTTTTTTTGAGTCCTGAACATGTTCATTGGTATGACCTGGACAAGTCCCTTCAACTCCACGGACCTCAGTTTCTTCCTTTGTACAATAGGAACATTTCTAAAGTCCTTTCCAGCTCTAAACTCTACAGCTATTTTTTTTTTTATCTTTGTACCTTTTAACATGTATTAAACAGAGTTCAGAAGAAAAAGGACTATGGGTTGGAAGAGTCTGAGGGAGTTTCATGGAGAAGAGATTGATCTGGGCCTTGAAAGCTAGATGAGGGTCTGATAGGCCGAGGGGAGATTTGGGCAGGAGGAAGGAGAGGGACATTCCAGGAAGGAGATTTGTTAGAGATAAAAGTGGTTAGGTATATATGCATCTTGATTGAAAATGGGATTGAAAATGGTCCAGCTTAGTTATAGTAAAATATTCGTGTAAGAAAGGAAGATCAGGGCCAGGTCATGTACAAACTATGGCACAAAGGTCAGTCCCTCTGGCTACCCCATTGTGCCTTTGCGTTGGCTGCTCTTCTTCCTCACCTCTGACTCCTAGAATTTCCCACTCCCTTGAACCCCCAGCTCAAGTGCCAACTTTTCATGAACCCTTTCTTAATATCTCCAACTTCCAGTTTCCTCTCTCTCAAGCAACATTACATTTGGTTACTTGTATTTATTAACTTTCTATTTATTCTGAATAGACGTACACACATATACATATGTACACTTAGTAGTATCCCACCTTAGAATGTAAGATCCCTGTGATAAGGTTTGTTTCATTTGTTATTGTATAGCACAATGTCCAAGACCTGGAACATAAGAAATGCTAATTGAATGACTGATTGCCTCCTCCATCCCCTTTTGTCTTTCCTTTTCTCTCTTTAGCCTCACAATGGAGACACATTTTATAAAAGGGGAAGTTCCATTTTAGAGAGAGGTCCCAGGCCCAAACAAGGTGGACCTTGAGAGTGAATCAGCAATTCAAAACCAAGCCCAGAAGGCCCTAACCCTTTGGGTCCTTTCCTTTTCTGGCAATGAGCAGCAGAGGTTAAGCCAACTCTATTTTCCCCAGTTGCGTTAATTTAGGGATGGGACAAATATAAAGAACTGTGTCCCATCCTCCTTTCTGACCAGTCCCTGATTTGGAAGTAAACTACTGAAATTGCTGCAGTAGGAGACTACCAGTTAATGTTCCAGTGTTCCCGTCTGTGAAGGCTCTCTGGACTGAGTGCTCAGTCCTACCTCAAGACTTTATGGAACCGAGGATCAAGATGGGTAGGACATACAAGGTCACAGAGAAGAAGCCAAGTAGGCTGAAGTCACAAGAAGATTTGGCAGGACAACAGCAGAGCCTAAAGTCCAAAGTGATGCTGTGCTTTATTTCAGAATATGGCACAATGCCCTAATTCCCTGACCCTAAACCTGAAAGCCTCTTGCACAAGTTAAAGTGTGTGGCTTCAGCATAGACCTTGTTTTAGGGGAAAATAAATAATTCATGCTTAAGTGAAGTAGTTTTTCAGAGACAGGATGGGAATAGCAGAATACATGGTTCTGAAAGAAAATGAACTGATAATTATTTAGCCCCAGGTGGGGAGGTGATGGAGGCAAACCCAGATTCTGGGGAAACAAGTCCCTATTTGCTCCTGTCTCTCCAACTATCCAAAGAATGGAGACCAAAGTGATAAGAAGACAAGGAAACATGTCTTTGATTGAAACAAATGCTTTCTGAGGCCAGGCTGGATTCTAGATCAGACTCTCATTGTCTCCAAGGACAGAAATTGTTAAAAAGGAGATACTCTGACCTGGAAGATGAGGAAAGCTCTCTTGGAAATAGGCAGTGGAGGGGCAGCTGATATTCTCACCAGGTTATCTGCTAAGGCAAGAACACAGCCTGGCCTTCATCCACTCTCACAAGGCTAAACACATTCAAGCCTGATTCACAACAAACAAGGCAATGCCTGCTCCTTGTGGGCCTGCCTCACCAGCCATTGTCCTCAGAGAACTCTTCATGCAGCTCACCTAGAAACCCATCTAGATCATCTCCTTCAGGAAGCAACTTAGTTATTTCTATGAGCATTGCAGGCTCCTTCTGAACCCAATATCCAGCCCTCTATTTGCCTTTGATGCCACGGAAAGTTGCTAGGCAAGGGTGAACATTCAGCTAAACATTAACAAATGAATCCTGTGAAAGCCAAATTCCATCAGAAGTAACCCCAGGTGAGATGTATGAAGAAACTGTTGAAAGCAATAGCAGTTCTGTCAATTGCATTGGACTTTTTCAGGAGTTATTCCCTTGCTTAAGGTCTCATTTCATTAACAGAAAGCTCCTTAAAAGATGACTATTGATATCATCTCAACAACCTCTGAAATCTCTTTAACAAATTAATATTCCCTTGAAAATCAACAGTCATAATTTCATTCTTTGGCAGGATGACTTTTTGTTTCTATGTTGTCTTTCTTCAAAACATGTAGCTTAGGTAGAATCTAAATCCTTTGTTGCGTAGGTTATGCTTTACCTTTCAAAGGAAATATCCAGTGATGGTGGGAGAAATGAAATCAAGTATCATAGGGGAAAATACTGCTGATGCCCATGAGAAAGACATGATATCTGTGAATGGAAAGATTTTACATGTCAAACAAAATTTAATTTTGATTTATTTGGAGATAATAAACCGTCACGTTCTTGAAAAAAAAAATCCATCCCCCCCCATGTTTCTAGAAAACATGGATTCCTTGGAGAAACTTGGGCCAAAACTCTCTGATTTTATTCAGTCTCATATTTAACATAACAGTCATGAGATGTGTTCTACCTGAATTGAATGGATTACCCTGATTATACACAGCTCATAAGATTGTTAGGTTTATCTATCAATCAATAACTACAATTGATATTCAATTGAAGAAACATGTATTAATCCCTTATTCCTGCAAGTCTCTCTCAAATGCATAGTCAGGTTGTAATGGTTGACTTTTCTCCTATTCTAGTCCCACTTGCTCTTAAATAAAAATCAATTTCTTGGAAAGTTTTGTCTCTGGTGAGAATCTCTGAAGCAGGCCATATCATAGACCACTACCTTAAAAAATGACGCTCCTAATAATAAAACAACTCCCAGGAGGATTGGAACAAGATGGCACATATATACAAATGGGACCCCACAATTAAATTTTTGGGAGCACAGGTGACAAGAAAAATGATACTGAGCCACAGTCCCCAAATCCTGATCATGGGCAGTACCCATGAAACTTTTACATGAAGTAAATAATAATAGATAGAGAATAATAGATTTCAGTAGCATTTGAATATTAGAGAAGATCAGTAAAAGTAGTGGAATAGGATCAAGTGGTGTAGAGTAGAGTAGAGTAATATTATAGCATAGTAAAATTTTCAAAGTACTTTGTAAATATATATATATACACATATGTATGTATATATACATATATATAATATATGTATGTATGTACATATACATATACATATATATATATATATATATATATATGAAATTATATCACTATGCTAGAGTCAGGTTTCACTGTGTCTGACTGTGGCAGATTAGACCAACCTGAGCTCAGAATGCTCTACCATAGGTCAAGCACAAATAGACTGTGTGAATATTTGGGGTGTATACCCCAAATCTGCACATCCTGAGCTTCTGCTGAGCTGTCTCAATTCTGCTTTGCTCATAGAGCACAGCACCTCTGATGTGGGCACATCATGTTGAGTGGTGCTGTGCCAATGTCTCCCATGCCACACAATCATTTCCAAAGCTCTTGAGAGTCCTTGAGAATGTGCTTGTATTGCTTCTTCTGATCACTATGCGAAAGCTTGCCCTGTGTGAGTTCTCCATAAAGCGATTTTTTTGGCAACTGTACATTTTGCTTTTGAACAATGTTGACAGCTGATTGGAGATGTGTTCTCTGAAACAGAGTTTTAATGCTTGGCAGTTTAGATCGAGTAAGGACTTCAGTGTCTGATACCTTATCTTGCCAGGTGTATTTAGAATCTTTCTAAGACAATCCAAAATGGAAGTGATTCAGCTTCCTGGCATAGTAGTGGTACAATGTCCAGGTTTCACAGGCATACAACAATGAGTTCAGCACAATGGCTCCGTAGACCCTCAATTTGGTAATTAGTCTAATACCTCTTCTCTCCTATACTTTGCTTCAGAGCTTCACAAACACTGAGCTAGTTCTGGCAATGTGTGCATCAAGCTCATTATCAATGTGTACATCCCTGGAAAGCACACTGCCAAGGTAAGTGATTATAAGGAGAAGAGACAGATAGGATGTGAGAGTGATGAAGACAATGTGTGGTGCAGAATGCTGGACTGATCATATCTTCTCCAAGCTAAATATTCACATTCAACAAAAGTGGCATCCCCAAAGGAAAATGACTACCACAAGAATTAATGTCAACAAATTAGAATTCTTCCCTAAGCAGGAACAGTTTGTTACTGACTTGGAGGGAAAGTTGAGCCAACATACTGTTGGTAACAGTGGAGCAGGAAAGGAATGGGCAACATTCAGAGGTCTGGTGTACAGCACTGCATTTGATCAACACTCACAAATGCCAGGACTGGTTTGATGAAAATAATGGGGAAATTCAGAAACTACTAAATGGAAAATTAGAACTCCACAGGGTTTAGCAGCAGGAAAGTTCATCCACCCTCAGACGGCAGTATTTCATGCAATCAGAAGTAAAGCTTAGAGAGATGCAGGATTCTTGGCTCAGCAAGAAGGCATATAAAATTCAGTTTTATGCTGATAGTAACAACCCAAAGCATTTTTCTTATGCCATTATTTATGGACCAAAGACCTATGGTGCACCTCAACTACTCAGTGTTGATGGAGCATCATGGATTAATGATAAGGACATGATCCTAGAGAGATGGGGTGAACACTTCCATTGTTTTCTTAACAGACCATCATCAATCAATGCTGAAGTCATTGACTGTTTACCTCAGATTGAAATCAATCCCTCCCTAGCTGAAGTTCTAACTCTCCTGTTGGCAAAGCACCTGGTACTGATTCTATTCCAGCTGAGATTTATAAGGTGGGAGTTCATTGATCACTCACAAGCTGATTGAAATATTCCGGGTTATATTGCAAAAGGAGGTTATCCCCCAAGAGTTCAAGGATGCCTCCATTGCATATCTCTATAAACCTAAAGGAAATAGATTGTTATGTGACAATCATAGAGGGAGGGGGCAGTGTTTCTCTCTTAGTCATTGCCAGCGAGATTCTTAGCAGAGTCCTGCTGAATAGGCTGACCCTTTACCTGGAAGACAGCCATCTACCTGAGAGCCAGTGTGGCTTCAGAAAAGGCCAAGGAGCAGGTGATATGGTGTTTGCTGCCCAACAACTCCGGGAGAAATGCCAGGATCAGAACAGAGGTCTGTACACACCATTTGTAGATCTGACCAAGACCTTTGATACAGTCAGTCATGAGGGCTTATGGAAAATTATGTCAAAATTTGATTGTCTGGAGAAGTTTATCAAGATTGTATGTTAATTTCATGATGGTATGCTTGCCTGGATTCTGGATAATGGACAATGCTCTTGTGATTTCCCAGTCACCAATGGAATGAAACAAGGCTGTGTGCTTGCTCCCATGCTTTTTAGCATTATGTTTTCACTTCTCTCCATACAAAGAGCCACAACCCTATGTCAGGCTCTCATCATCTTTTGCCTGGAATATTATAATATTTTTCTAATATTTGATAAATTGATTAATAAGGCTTCTATTCATAGGCTGCCAAAGTAATTTTCCTAAATACATCTCTCTTCTCTTCGGAAGCTTTCAAATACTTTTTAGCTAAAGGATAAAATCCAAACTTCTCTTCATAACATTTAAGGTTCTCTGCAATCAATACATGTGTTACTTATCTTTCCTCTATTTCATACTATTTCATATGAAATATTGGTCCAGCCTAATCCAAGTATCAGCCAACTGTAACCTCTACATGTGCTGTCTCCCATCTCTATGAATTTCTGGAGCAGTTCTCCATTCTTGGAATGTGTCTCTCCTCATCCCATCTCCCTTCCAATGATCAGGTCTGGCTCATCAGTGAACCTTCCCTGTTCCCCTTGTTAAAAGGAAAATATCACTGTACCATTTAAAATAGATATTCTCTTTCTCCTTTCAGTCTGTCATGTCCACTTATCTGTGTACATATTGCATCTCTCCTAGTCAAATGAAATCTCCTAGATTGTAAGAGCCTTTGTTCTTCTTCATCTTTGTTTTCCTAGTCCTTATCACAGTGTTCTCCACTTGTAGGGGGTTAATAATTGTTTGCTAAAACATATTAGGTTAAATAGCCCAGGTTCAAGTTGCTATTAAGTGTCACTAATGGGGTCCCAAATCAGATCCATCCTGCTTTCTTATCTAACACACCAATGTAGTGGTGTCATTTAACTCCATCTTTTAAACATTGACTAAGTCCTTAAGGATGTGCAAAGTCTTTTGCTGGGAAGTGTAATGGTCACAATCTTGAAGAATATGTAATTTCCTGAGCCTGAGGCATCTACAACGTGGCATTACAATTAGTAGCTAAATCCTAGCATATTTTCTAAGACAGAAATAGGTTAAGTGACTTCCCATGGTCACAAAGCTTGTAAGTACAAGATATAGATTGAAGCTTAAGGTTTTCTAACTCTAATGTCAGGATCTTAACCAGTATGTTATCTCATACATTATTCTCAATAGCCTCTAGATCTTCCAAATGAGTCTGAATATCTCTGAATAAATATTGCAAGACAAAAAGGAAGGAATCAACACCTAAGAAGGCAGAGGATTCAGTGGTTCCCAAAGGAATACAGAACCACTACAGGATCTTCCCAGGTGGTTCAAGAGAGAAATAATAATTGTAAAAGCAGAATTTGTAAAATGTAAAACCAGAAATAATCAGCAAAAAAAGAAAAATTGAAATTCATGGGCCTAAATCTCACTAAATACAGAAAAGAGAGGTATTTGCAAATGCAAATATAAAGAAATGAAGGTCTACCTGGAGGAACAAAAGACAATAATATTAGAAGAAAATATGATTTCTAGACAAGTAATACATTGATCTCAATAATAGGATTTATAAAGAAAACTTAAGCATTAAATGTGTCCAATAAGAACACAAGTCAAAAAAATCCTAAACACCACAATGCAAGAAATAATGCCAAAAAGAAAAAAGATCCAGACTGTTCAGAAGTTCTGAAAACAAAGGACAAATCAAAAATCAAAATCATCCACAGATCATCACCAAAAACAAATACACACACACACACATATGTATGTGTGTGCGTGTACATATATATATGTGTATATATATATATATATATATATTTGTATATGCTGTAATCTCCAAAAACACAGTGATTAAATTTAACAATCCTCTGACAAACGACAAATTATATAAGTAGCCAGTGTTGTTTGTCATATGGGATGGTTGGAGGTGGGGAGGAGAATAATTTTTAAATAGCTACACATACACACACACACACACACACGAGGGTGTGTGTGTGTGTGTGTGTGTGTGTGTGTGTGTGTGTGTGTGTGTGTGTGTGTGTATAAAAGACTTGTGTGAATACGAGAAGAAGGGAGGTGATATATAGACTCCAGGAAAGAATATATATAGGAGAATCACGTGGAACAAGGCTGGACAGATAGGCAGAAGTGAGGTTGTGGAAGGCCTTACGTGGAAGACTGAATAGCTTTTATTTTGCTTTAGATCAATAAGGAGTCACTAAAAATTTTGAGTTAAGGAGTGCTATAGTAAATTGTAGACTGGGATCCTTTGAATACTGTGGGACTTAAAGACTTAAAAGACATTTAGAATAATCTCAGTAGCTTGGATTACCATCAGATGGCAAGGAAACTCAACTAAGGATTCTTTCAGCCTTTGCCAATGGTGATGAATGGGCCAACAGAATTTTCTTGTTTCTGCTAACAGGGGGCAATCAGCAGCAGGCTTATTTTCTACAGATAAGACTTAGGTCAGGACTTAGACCTACTACTTTCAGGTTTACAGGGCAAATGCACTCCAGTTTTGAACAGATATTTGACAGAGCCAAGAGAATAAGGTCATTCTTATTTTTAGTTTTTGTGAATAAAAAAGAGAGGCAGGACCAGAGACCCAGCATGGTAGCCTGACCCACCAGGCAGGCCCTGAAACCCATGGTGGCAGAGCTGCCAAGGCAGTCCCCTGACATGGCCTTCTGATCCACCAACCCCAAGAGTCACTTCCAGGCCTATCACCACAGGGCAGGGAACAAACTGAGCCTGGTAAGAGACAGAGGCAGGGCCCACAGCAGGGGCAGCAGCTACTCCTGGGATGACCCATTCACAGCCTGGAAATTTAAAAAGCCTCTATCTGAACTTCTAGGGACCAAGATGACAGTCTGAACCCTGGCTGCTCCAGTTCCCCCCTCTAACCCAAAAACACAGTAATTATTGCCCCAGAGGAAAATTTTAAGCAGTAAAGGCTTAGGAACCCCAGAGGAAGGGTGTGACTAAGGTCCTGCCTCAAAATGGGAAGAAAGCAGACTGCAAAGACAAAAACTCTGGAATTCCATTGTGGTGAGATGGAGGAATCAAACTCAGAAGGAGAGAGTATTCACTCCACACCCACAGCTGAAACCTTAACAGGGACTATGACCTGGTCACAGGCTCAGAAGGCATTCCTAGATGAGCTCAAAAAGAATTCTTTGAAATCTACTTTTGAAATCTATTCTTTGGTAGAAGATAAAATCAACACCTTTTACCAAAACAAAACTGCAAAATTAGAAAAACATTACAATGAAGAGAACAGCTCCTTAAAAAGTAAAATGTGTGAACTAAAAATGAAATCTGAGTGTATGGAAAAGGAGCTTCAAAAACTAATGAGGAGAATAATTTGATAAAACTAGAATCAACCAAATTGAAGCTAATGACTACATGAGGAACCAAGAATCAGTCAAACAAAACATCAAGACTGAAAAATTAGAAAAAGAGGTAAAATATCTCAATGGAAAAATAACTGAACTAGAAAACAGATCCAGGAGAGATAATCTGAGAATCATTGATTTACCAGAAAATCATGATGAACAAATGAGTGTGGACAATATCTTCAAAGAGCTCATCAAGGAAAACTGCCCTGAGATCCTAGAACCAGAGGGTAAAATAGGAATCAGGAGAATCCACCAGACACCTCCTGAAAGAGATCCCAAATTGAAAAGTCCACAAAACATTGTGGCCAAACTCCAGAACTATCAAGTAAAGGAGAAAATACTACAAGTGACCAGAAAGAAAAAATTCAGATATTGCAAAACCACAGTGAGGATCACACAGGATATGGCAGCCTCAACACTGAAAGATTGGAGAAACTGGAATATGATTTTTTCCAAGGCAAAAGAGCTCAGACTACAACCAAGGATCACTTATCCAGTGAGACAGAGCATAATCACCAAGCAAGGAGATGGTCATTCAGTGGCATAACAGAATTCCAGACCTTCCTGATGAAAAAGCCAGAGCTCAATGGAAAATTCAACCTCCAATTACAAGACCCAGGATAGATATAGAAAGGTAAATAAGGAAAAAAACACACACATACAACTTGTTATTTACCAAGAGCAAACTGTTTACATCCCCATATGGGAAGCTGATACCTGTTAATATCATGAACTCTATACATACAGCAACATCTAAAAAGGATATAGACAAATAGAGGGTGGGGGTATAAACTATGCAAAATGATGATGAAAATCCTTATTAAGGGACTGCAAT
>CM053582.1:134757811-134794176 GCA_028627135.1 Pseudochirops cupreus | reverse complement strand
TTCCCCCCCCCCCAGGTTAAAATTCTCAAAGCCAATTACTATCTTTCAGCTTCAGACATACTTTTCCCCTTTTTAGCTTTGGCTCAGACTCATAGATTCCATCAAGCTATCCACAAATCTACTCCACCAATTTGCTTTGCCTTCTAATTTTTCCATTTGTCTTTCTTAATTTTCTTTGCTTTGCCTTGTCTTGCCACCCATCCACCTCATTCCGTGACTCTTGCTTATGACACATAGATCATTCCAGAGGCCCAAATGATGCACTAGAACCATTCATCTAAATCTCTATTCACCTTATGGATGTCAATTGAGTCAGGGCTATTTATCAGTCGTTTCTCAGTCTCACTTAATGACTAGTTGTAATGGCAAGCAAAGAAATATTTAGTGCCTTGTTTCAGCTATTTAATTATTTAGCACCTTGTTTTAGTTCAAGTTTCTTTTAAGCCTTGCCCATAATTATATCAAGTCTTTGTAAATGAACCCCACAACTTGTGAATCCCTGTTGTTGATGCAATAGGAAGGAGCAAAACAGGGAGGAGCTAAGGAGAAGCACAAGCTGGAAAGAGCAGAACTGAGAAGAGAACTCTTGTGGTAGCAGAGTTGAGAAGGAGAAAATCTGTGGTGTCTTGGCACTCTGTTTCTCTTTTCTGTCTGTGTTGATTTTTGTTTGTAATTCTTTGTATAAAGCCCTGGGACCTTACTGGAAACCCAAAAGAGGATTTTCTGGTTGTCTGTTTATAGAAGTCCTGGTTAGTGGCAGGGGTGGGAGATTCCTGAGGGCCTGGGACTTCACTGATGAATTGTATTGACCTCTTTGACTTTGTTTGTGAGTTTGTGTTGATTTCTGTACTGATGACTTGTGATGAGTTCTCAGACCTTGTTGGCAGGTCTGTGTTGATTTCACAGCAGATAGCAAATTGATGATGGTGCTGGCAATGCATATAAATATTATTGTGGCTCCATTAAGCTTTGCCTTCCCAGAAACGGAAGGTGTGAAGGACTTGAGGTGGACTGGAAACCTTGAGCTTCAATGTCTAATGGGAACTGGATGAGGAACTGGACCCAGAGCAGGATGAGGAGCTGAGAGTTGCCTACCTTTGAATCTAGGTGACAATTGGGTAGATTCAGGGAGGATTCTGACCATGGAAGAGGAACCATGGAATCTGAGAGCCAATCTCAAGTCCAGATGAAAAGATTTCTTCTTGGGTACTTAATGCTGACTGAGAAGATCATGATTTACTATGACTTAGGGGTGGAGAACTTTGACCTTTGTGCTTTGTGTCCCTTAAGGATGATTGAGTTGAGGACTTACTAAATGATATCTTTTGTTTAAAACTATGTGGCAACTTGGGTGAAAACTATGTGGCCACTTTAGTGATAAGTTGTTATGTTATAACATTGGGAATGCTGTACTTTGGTTTCTGTCCATGTTTTGCTTTAAATTACTGCTGAATAAATAGAGAGATCACTATACTATGTAATCAAAACCTTAAAGCTGCTTGTGCTTGGCTTTACACTAGTCTACCTTCTTTACTCATCATTCAACTCATTGACAACATTTGGTGGGAAAATGTCAGTACCTATTTACATTCACCAATAATATCTGTATTGGATTTTTAATGACCTGTCACTTTAAAATTTTTGAGATTGATATTCTATGATTTGTAGCCATACGCATTCAAAAAATTTTTTTTAAAAGAAAGGTCTTTGTTCCTGGGAGAAGCTTGTGGTTTTACACACACATACACATACACATGGAGGGAGAGAGAGAGAGAGAAAGAGAGAGAGAGAGAGAGAGAGAGAGAGAGTAAGAGAGAAAGAGAGAGTAAGAGAGAGAGAGAGAGAGAGAGAAGGAGGGAGAGGGGGAGGGAGAGAGAGATTAGTTTGTTAAATGTAATCTATTCCACACTCCTCCTCCAAAAATTCTGTATTATTTATCATCCATGAATTAGTGTTCAATTAAGAGAAATATGCTATTGAATCAGATCTAGGGCCAGTATATTTCTGTGGACAATAAACACTGTTCATTCGCTTGATTTACTCTTGGTGAGTAGTTTGACTTAGTATTTCTGGTAATATTTGTTCGTTTTCATTCATATTACTGCTTTGTTTCTTTTTGATGTTTTGCTTATTTTTTATTTTGCTCTTATGATTTTTTTTGGTTTAATTGATCATGGGCTGAGTTTTTAAGATTTCTCTCTTCCTCTTTTATTTTCACTTTTACCCTCTTCTTTCCTCTTCACTCAAATCTGAAAATCCTCCTTGCTCTCTTGCTTTATTCTGCTACCTTCTACTATCACATAGATCCCCTACCAGGGGTGGGGAAGCTGCAGCCTTGAGGACACATGTGGCCTCTATTTCCTCAGGTGCAGACTTTTGACTGAGTCCAAATTTTACAGAACAAATCGTTCTATTAAGGGAATTTGTTCTGTGAAGTTTGGATTTAGTGAAAGGGTCATACTTGAGAACCTAGAGGGCCACATGTGGCCTTGAGGCTGCAGCTTCCCCACCTCTGCCCCAACCTGAGCTGCTAAGTGATGTCAGCAGGATTTGAGAATCAATTAACTCTCCATTTCTACTCTGATGAATCTCTGGGCGGCAGTGGTAGTGGTAGTGGTGGAGATGGCGGTAGGGGAAAGGTAGAAAACCAGTCCAAGCTCTGTTCCCTATTCATTTTCTATCATCACAGATTTCTCTCTTCCCCCATAATCACTTGCTCTGAATATGGTATGGAATGTCTTCTGTCCCTTTCCAAGACTTCAGTCCATCTCTCTTCCTTTCCTCTGAGTGACTGAGCAGAATCCATATTTGCTACTTTTACATGTATTGGTGAGTTTTAAGAAAAGTCACTGCCACAGGGTATCCCTATAACCAGACCCTGAATCTGGGCAGTTGGGATTTAGAGAAAATGAATGATAGATCTAAAAATGTAAATTATGTAGTGTCAATTAAGTGCAAGAGTAAGGGAGGTAGAAACAGGAGTGGGTTGTCTCTTATGGACTGACCTGAAATTCCTCTAAATTTGGCATGTAGTTATTTCTTTTGAGGATCAGAGATAATAGCAGTTTGTATTAGGTCATCTTATTGATCACATGATGCTAAGATAAAATTCACCAGACATAGATATGAATCATCTTGTGCCTGGCTTCAAAGATACTGAGTTCACAAAGTGAGGATGGAAGAAATGTATTTGTCAAGACATGGGGATTTTATTGGACCATATACTCAACATGGGTCAACTGTGTGACATGGCAACTGAAAGAGGGTAACAATGTTGATTTTATTCTCTAATCTGTATCTATAATTTAATCAATATAGAGAACTCCTTGTGTGGAAATTTGACCACTGATATTCACTTAATGCAGAACAGCAATTGAGACTTTTTTGAGAGTACTGAGAGGTCAAGTGACTTCCCATTTTCACACATTTAATGTACCAGTTATAGGATTTAAACCAATGTTTTCCTTACTCCAAATCCACCCCTTTATCTGTTTCTATGCCACATTGTTTCTAAAAAAGCCCTAAGTTGCATTAATACATGTAAGGTAAAGGAAATAATTACATTGATTTTTTCTTGGTCAGAATGTATCTGAAAAATTGCACCTAGTTCTGAGTGTCACATTTTAGGAAGTATGTCTTCTATCAAATAATGATGCATGAATTACTGGTATGATGTAAGATGTTCCACTTTCACAAGTCATAAAATGTACAGTTGAGATAAAAGAATGAATGAAACTGATTAGGGGGTCCCAATGATCACTAGTGTTACAAATGTAAGTATTATACATAATGGAAATGATTTTGAATAGTAATGAAAAATGAAATACAAATTATAAAGATGGTATTATGAAGGATAAGATAAACCATGTGCACAGGGTGGATTGTGGGGAATGGAAATTGGGCTTTAAATTGTCAGTTCACTATGTTATTTACAAAAAAGTTTATATTACTGGAATATGTGGGAGGTCGTGCACCCACATGGTGTCTCCCATCTTTATCTTCTCTTCCTACCTGTGCTGCCACTCCTTTGTATTCAGCTTTACAGGATCGTTATTCTTATTCCACTGAATGCAGACATCCTTTCAGATTCTATCCTCTCTACTCTTTTCTTTTCCCATGGTGATACCATCAGTTCCCATCTTACGAATTATCTTTTTTTTCCCCCCAAACTTGAATTAAATTTTTATTTTATATTTTTAAATTAACTTTTGTTTATTTTTAGTTTACAGCATTCATTTCCACAAGATTTTGAGTTACAAATTTTCTCCCTGTCTTCCCCCTACCCACTCCCCCAAAACAGCGATCCCACTGTATAGCCCCTCCCCCAGTCTGCTCTCTCCTATATCCTCCCCCATCACCCCTCTGACTTTCCAGTAGGGCAAGATGGATATCCCTATCCCATTGCCTGTGTATCTTATTTCCCAGTTGCATGTAAATAATAATAATAATGATGATGATGATGATGATGATGACATATATGCATATGAATTTTTTAAATATTTGATTTCAAAATTTTAAATTCTAGATTCTTTCCCTTCCTCCCTTGTCACCAACCCCCACTGGAAAGACAAGCCAATTGATACAGGCCATATATGTGTAGTTATGTAAAACATCTCCAAAATGGACATATTATGAAAGACTGACTATATTTCCTTCCAATTCTATCCCACCCCCCCTTGTTCTATTCTCTACTTTGTCCCTGTCCCTTTACAAAAGTGTGTGCTTGAGGGTGGAGTCAAGGTGGCGATGTAGAAGCAGGAGAACTCTGCAGCTCCCACCATAACTACCTCAAATACCTATAAAATATGACTAAACAAATTTTAGAGCTCCAGAACTCAGAAAATGAGAGAGAAACAAGGCTCCCACTGAAGAGAGCCCAGCAGATGGATGGAAAGGTCTCGTCACAGTGTGCTGGGAGCAGAGCCCAGCCCCATGTGGTTTTAGCCACAATCCATCCAGGAAAAGTCCCAGCTGGAGCTTTCAGGAAAGCGGATCACCTGTAGCTACAGCAGTTTCCAGAATTACTAACCCATAAGAGCCAAGGACAAAGGGAAAAGGTGAGTGGAACTCAGCTAAATTTGGGGAAGAGGGTGCTGCCGACTGCCTCCAGAGATAGAAGCAGTCTGTAGCAGCGGGGTCAATCATTTCATATAAAAGAGGCAAGGGATAACTGTTACAATGGAGAGGAAGAACAGAAAGGCAAAAGGGAATGGGTCAACCATACTCTCATTGAATTTGGCTTAGGGAGGGAATGACATACACTCTAAATTGGGTATCTTGCCTTGCAGGAGAGTAGGGGGGAAGAGGATGAGAGGGGCGATGATGGAGGGGAGGGGAGGGTGAAAGGGAGGATTGCTGGAAGTACACACTTCTGTAAAGGGACAGACAAAGTAGAGAATAGAACAAGGGGAGGGCGGGATAGAACAGAGGGAAATACTGTATGTGTTACACAATATGTCCATTGTGTGGATGTTCTGCGTAACTACACATGCACAACCTGTATTGAATTGCTTGCCTTTTGAGTGCGGCTGTGTGACAAGGGAAGAAGGGGAGGAATCTAGAATTTAAAGTTCTAAAATCATACGTTTTAAAATGTATATTATCATTATTATTGTTGTTATTATTATTGTTATTATTATTCACATGCAACTGGGAAATAAGATATACAGGCACTCGGATAGGGAGATCCATCTTGCTCTTCCAGAAAGTCCGAGGGTCATGAGGGAGGATACAGAAGAGAACAGATTGGGGGAAGGCATATACAGTGGCACCGTTGTTTTGGCTGGGGTTAGGGGAAAGACGGGGAGAAAATTTGTAACTCAAAGTCTTGTAGAAATCAATGTTGTAAACTAAAAATAAACGAAAGTTAATCAAAAATGTGTGCTTCTAACAACCCTCCCCCCCACTATCCCCTCCCCTCCTTCATTCCTCTCATCACCTTTGCCCCTGCTGTCCTGTAAGGCAAGATACCCAATGTAGAGTGTATTTCATTCCCTCCCTAAGCCACATTCAAAGAGAGCAAGGTTGACTTGTTCCTTTTTGCCTTCCTGTTCTTCTCCTCCATTGTATAAGTTTTATCTTGCCTCTTCTATATGAGATAATTAACCCCATTCTCTCTTTTCCTGTCTCCTCTAATTATATTCCTCTCCCACCTCTCAGTTTCATGTTTTAAAATATCATCCCTTCCTATTCAGTTGATCCTGTGCCCTCTGTCTATGTCCACCTGTACACATATATACACACACTTTGCCTGCTCATGTTGCTAGTCAATTAACTTGACTTTTGAGGTCTTTGCCACAGTAGAACTCTGCTTCCAGAGGGGAGAGCTTTGTTCCAAATTGCTGGGGTTTTCACAGCTGCCAGAGCTATTAGGAGGCCTCTGTCTCTACAGCCTCCACCAGCTTTGGCTCGCTGGTCACACACCTCAGGACTACCGCCAAGATCACGATCCTGATCCAGGCAGGTTAAGGCAAGAGCACTTAGACGCAGAATGGTCACTTGGCTCTCTTGCAATCTGCAGGCCAGGAGCTCTCAAACAACCACTTGGAGGTGGTTGCAGGGGTTGTTTGCACCACTTCTGGCTCTGGGGGCATAAGGCCAGACCCGCTTCTCAGTCCCCCCTCCCCCCCACCAAATTCAGCTGCATTCCACTGACCTTTCACTTTGTCTTTGGCATTTAGGGGTTGATAATTCTGGTAACTGCCACAGCTGCTGGTGATCTACTCTCCAGAATGCTCTAGCTGGGCTGGTCAGGCCACTCTGGGGCTAAAACCTTGGCAGGGCTGGTCTTCACTCCAGTTTTGCTGCGATGAACCCTTCCTGTCCAACTACTGGGTTGCTTTCAGTGGGAGATTTGTTTCTCTGTCACTTTGTGGGTTCTGGAGCTCTAAAATTTGTTTAGAGTCATATTTTATAGGTATTTGAGGTGGTTATGCAGGGAGCCACAGAGTTTTCCTGTTTCTATGCCACCATCTTGACTCTGCCCCTCCTTACAAATTACGTTATGCATATAATCACTTTCAGATCTGTGTATTTAGATCTAATATTTCTTCTGAATTAGACCCCTAAATTAAAAATTAATTGCTGGACATACTTAGTGGGTTCTCCTGCGCACTTTTCAAGCTCAGCATGACCTAAGCAGAACTCATTTTATTTCTGCTCAAACTAATCCCTTGCCCCAATGTAACCATTTTCGTAAATGGCTGTGGTATCTTTCTAGTCACTCTGGTTTTCATTTTTGAAATTATTTCATCTCTCTCTGAATACATCCAGTTAGTTGAAAGGTCTTTTTTTCAGACCAGTGATTTCCTTGATGTAAGAAATTCTTAGTGAGAAAACTCCTCCTACCATTGTAGACCAGTAGTTTCTCTTCATTCATTTCAGAACACACACACACACACACACACACTCATTCCACCCTTCCCTCCCTTAAACTATCTTGCAGAGGAATGGGCTGCCTTGACAGGTAGTGTTTTACCTCTCATTGGACATTGGATAATCATTTGTTGCAAGTGATGTAGTAAAATTTCTTTTATTTGTAGGTTGTATTAGATTGTTTCAGAGTTTCTTTCCTGTTCTTAATTTTGTAGAATAAGGCATACCGCTTGTGCAGAGTATTGCATGTCAATAAAGACTCCCCTCCAGTTTGGTATCTGTATGTTTTGAATTCTAGCAGTAGCATGGGATAGTGGTGGAAAAATAACTTTAAGGAAACATCAGTTCCACTCCCAGGTTTACTACTCGCTGCTTCTGTGATCACGCTCCACTCAATCTACTTCCATGCCCATCAGCTCTGTCATCTGTAAAATCAAGGAATGGGAATAGACACCAAATGTCACTTCCAATAATTCTATGATTTAATATTCAGTAATTTTCTCTTTCTAGATAAAAGCTTTTGCATGCAGATTATATTGAGTGAGTTTCTCTCCATTATTCATTATCTTATGATAAAGGAAATCTTCTGCCTAAGTCTTTCTCACATTCCTTGACTTAAAAGTTATTTTTCAATATGAATTATTTGGTGTACAGCAAGATTTTACTTTTGCCTAAATGCTTTCCCACATTTAGAACATTTACAAGACCTATCCAGTATGAATTCTAGGAGTATAATAAAGTATCTCTTCTCTTGGAAGGCATTTTTTTAACATTCATTACATTTGTAGGACTTCTGTCCGGTATACACTTTTCGTTATAGTAAAGTATCCTTGTCTGTGAAGGTTTTTTCTACAGACATAAAATTAATAGGAGTTCTCCTTAATATGACTCCTATAAGGCAAGGTATTACTTTTCTGTAAAAGCTTTTTCACATATATTATACCTAATTTTCTCCAGTGTGAATTCTTTAATATACAATAAAATATTCCTTATCCTCAAAGGCTTACATTTAAATGGTTTTTATCCTGTATTAATTTTCTAATGTACAGTTTCCATTTCTGTCTAAAGGTTTTCCCACATTCATTATATTTATAGGATTTCTGTGTAATATAAATTTTCTGATATAAAGTAAGGTGTCCTCTGTTTCTAAAGGCTTCCCCACATTGAGTACATTTGTATGGTTTTAATCCAGTATGAAATTGTTTTATTTACAGTAAAGTATGAGTTATTGTTGAAGGTTTTCCCTCATTAGGATTTCTCTCCAGCCTGACATATAATAAGATGTTCCATTTACCTGAAGATTTTGAGACATTAACTATTACTTATTGTGAGTCTTTTCATGGATAATTCATTGTCTCACATAATTATCTTCCTGTAGAGCAGTGGTTCTCAACCTTCCTAATGCCATGACCCTTTAATACTCGTATGTGGGTGTGTTTGTATGTGGGCAGACTCACCTGGAGCTGGCTAGAGGAGTGTGGTGTCTCGGTTCCTAAGACCATTGGAAATAATGTGTTTTCCAATAGTCTTAGGCGACCCCTGTGACCCCTGTGAAAGGGTCGTTCGACCCCCAAAGGGGTCGTGACACACAGGTTGAGAACCACTGCTCTAAAGGCAAACCTTTGGTTTTACATGTGCTCACTTGACAAAGGAGACCTGAAAAGAAGCTTCTTATAATTTCTTTCAATAACATTAGCTGTCATACTTCACCTGCTTATAGCTGGAAGATCAGCACTGGTTTGGAAATTGGAAACCGCAGGAAGAAAAAATGTGAATATTTCTTCAGAATCATATCCTTGTCCTGGTCCCTCTAAGTATGGTCCACCTGTTCTTACTCTTCCTTTGTGAAGTCCATGGTGATATCTTTGAAGATCACCATCTGCTGGTCAGGTCTGGCTAGTCCCTATAGGAAGAATTCTCAGGGTCACTTTTACCACCACCTTCCCTTTATCCTCGGCCTTTCTGCCACCCTAAATGCACACACCCCACTAGCTCTTCCCAGGAATCTGAGGCCTGCAAGCAGGAGGCTGTACCACCGTCTGGGAGTTGGAGGGTTTTGCAGGGCAAAGAGACAGGGCCTGGGCCTCTTGGGGCCATGCATAACATGTGGAATAAGGGACATATCGTAGCTTCCATCTGGTGTGTTGTCTTTTCTGCATAACCTCCACAACCTTCCTCATACCTGCCCCCTTCCCTCCATTCAGAAATTCATTATTTCTCACCTAGATTAGCTAATGCATTAACCTGGTAATTATCCTCCTTGTCGTTCAGCCATATTCAGCTGTGTCCTACTCTTCATGTCTCCATGTAGTGTTTACTTTTCAAAGATACTGAAATAGACTGTCATGACTTTCTCCAGTTCATTTTACAGATGAGAAAACTGAAGTTAAGTGGTTTGGTCAGGGTCACACAGCTAGGAAGTGTGTGGGACCAGATCTGAACTCAGGAAGATGAGTCTTCCTGACTCCGAGACTGGTACTCTATCCACTACACCACTTAAGTATTCCAATTATACTTCTTGCCTCTAGTCTATACCCTAATACAATCCATCCTTCTAGAAATACAAATTTTGTATCATAAAAGATAAATCTGAACAGTGTACCCCTTACTTCAAAAAATTAAATAATTCTCCAATAAGCTTAGCATAAAATACAAAATTATCAGTCTGACCTTTAAATCCCTCCATAATCTGTCTCCCACCTACCTTTTCATATTACTTCATTTCATATGCTTTCTATTCTAGTTAAATTTACCATCCACTACTTCCATATACAACATTCTCCCCATGCCTCCATCCCTTTGCAAAAGTCTTCTCAATAGCTAGTATTCCTTCCTTCCACACTTCCACTTCAGAGAATATCTGTTATCCTGCAAAACATAGTTCCAGTATCACCTCCTTCAGGGGGCCTTTCTTGATCACCCCCTAAATTATTAAGGCTCTCTCCATATTTCAATGAATTGACATGATGCTCTATAAATTTTATGTTTTAAGGGGCAGCATGACACAGTACATAGAGATTTGGCTTTGGTATCAGGACAATCTGGGTCCAAATCTTACCTCTAACACAATGGTTCTCAACCTTTCTAATGCAATAACCCTTTAATATAGTTCCTCATGTTGTGGTGACCCCCAACCATAAAATTATTTTCATTGCTACTTCATAACTGTAATTTTGCTACTGTTATGGATCATAATGTAACCCCTTCCTGTTACATCAGCAACAGAAGACAGGAGTTCATGCCTTCTGTTTTTTTCACAGAGTCTTAATATTAATGAGGTGTTAAGTACTTCTTAGCTTAGCCATACAAAAGGAACTTCAAATCTCATTACTGTTATAACAGCATAAAAGGGGGAAGGAAGGAAAAGGAGACCTTTCTCTCACCTAGTCAGGTCATTATACCCACATTTCCAGTGAACATTAATTTTACCATCTCCGGGCACTGCTGCAAATCTTGCTGCATCTGTGGAACCAAATGAAGGCATCTATTCTCACTCTGACATTTTAGGAGAAATGCAAGATGTCTTCTTCTAGAAGTAGTATGTCTCCATGTCAGGCAATTTAGACATGATCAAAAGTCAACCCTGCTTACAGAAATAAGAAGATAAAAAATAGGAAACAAGTAATAAAGAATGAGTTGTAAGATGACAGAAGCAGAAAAAGATAATAAAAAGAAGCTTATGTAAAGGTGCACCTCTTTCAGAGTTTGGTCAATTTGTAAGATGTAAGGAGCAGATAATAGACATGATTGGAGGAATAAATAGCAAAATTATGTAGTTTGTTTTAGCAAAATTCTGTAGTAGGAGTTAAGTGGAATCATCTTTTATGTTTTTTTTTCCTGGAAAGTGGTTCAGCAACAGGAGAATTGTGTTTTCTGGTTCTCTTTGGCTGAAAGGTTGGAAGATAGCTAATTATGGAACATGAATATTAATGTAGATAGTGGCAAATTATTATTCATTTCATTCATTCATTATTCATTTCAGTTGTGTCTGGCTCTTTGTGACTCCATTTTTGGAGTTTTCTTAGCAAAGATGCTAGGGTGGTTTGGAATTTCTTTCTTCAGCTCATTTTATAGATGAGGAAACTGAAGCAAATAGGGTTAAATCAATTACCCAGGGTAACACAATTAGTAAATGTCTGAGGTCAAATTTGCACTCAAGTTTTCCTGACTTCAGGCCAAGTACTATGCCCACTATACCACTTAGCTGCCCACGTGTGATGAATAGGGCAGAACACAGCCATGATTATTGATTTGGGCCCTAATCCAATGTGATTGTACATGCAGTAGATCTCCCTAACAAAAGGTGTTTTGTGAGGTGATAGAGGGGGATACCCAATGCAAAGGATAAAGAGATCATCAATTGGAATGTCCACCACCACCATAATAGAGGCCCAGCTTTGGAGTCACAGGAATTCTGTGATGAATTAAATGCATTATTGGTGAAGCCAAAGAGGGGAATATGGAAGCCAGAGAGAGGAAAAAGAATAAAAAAGGGATTAAAGAATGAATTCTGGTGACAGCAGAAGACATGTTTAGTAGGGGTCATGGAACGGGGTCTTGAGAACTGACTATATTCCTGAGATTTGTAATGTGGAGGGGCAAGCATTCATTCTCAGCACTAAACATAATTTGGGAGTATAGTGGAAGAATGAGATCTCCAGCTCCACCTGGGTTTTAATGTGGCATTGTAGAAAATTAGTAATAAAGGGGAAACAACTAAAATGAGAGACTGAAAGGAAGGCTAAAGTTTGGCAGAGATGGGGGAGATCCAGGTGAACTATTAGATCTTCACGTAGTTTGGAAGAGAGGGACACAACTTCCAATTCATTTATGTCAAGACATTAGGAGACACCATGTTTTCCAGAGCCAAGGTCAAGCAAGCAAACTGTGCCCTGAGCTTAGCATAACAACAATCCTTTTCACTCACCCTCTGGATGATCTCAGCCACAGCAAAATCCCAGAAGTGCTTCATATAATTATTAAATCGTTTTGATCAGCTCCAGGGTTCTCTGAGCCCAGACAAGCACCTGCTATATCCGTGTTCTGGTCATGAAGCCCTGCTATGAATTAAAACTGTCTCATTACCCCTGTTACCCCTCCTTGTCAGGGCTACAATTCACTTTGCAGCCATTGATAAATAAGTATTGAGATTTGGCTACACCAAAGTGCTGCCCGCTGCCAGGGGTGGGCTCTAGCACGTGTCCCTGCTTGTAAGCCATTTATTGGCTCTGGCCACCTACATGTTACAAACTGGCTCCATCTGGTTGACACTTATTTCTTCAAGGCCTCAGGCAGCTCTCCACCCAGAAAAGCACTTTTCTTTTCCCAAATTCCCCTCCTCATGCCTGACCAGGAAGAGATATTGTAACATTCTCTGATTGCATGTTTTACCTTAATGTTTTCGATATTCTTATTTTTACCTCAAATGTAATAACTGTTTAGTCATTTTTCAATCATGTTAAACTTTTCATGACCCCATTTGTGGTCTTCTTGGAAAAGATACCAGAGTGGTTTGGCATTTTCTTCTCTAGTTCATTTTATAGATGATGAACGAGGCAAATAGGGTTATGTGACTTACACAGGGTCACACAGCTAGTGAGTGTCTGGGGCCAGATTTGAAGGCTTCCTGATGCCAGGCTAAGTGCTCTCTCCACTGTGCCACCTAGTTGCAAAATAATAGCAACTAGGATTTATATAGTACTTTTAAGTCTGCAAAATGCATTATAAAGTCTATAAAAACTTATTTGATAGACTTAGTGTTTCTCAGCAATGCAAAAACCCAAAACAATTCCAAAGGACATATGACGGAAAATGCCAACCACATGCAGAGGAAGAACTGTGGAGTCAGAATGCAAAATGAAACAGACTATTTTCTTTTTTGTTTATTTTATTTTTTTCTTTTTTGTGGTTTTCCCATTTGTTATAATTCTTCTGTGCAACATGAATAATGTGAAAATATGTTTCATAGGAATGTATGTGTAGAGCCCATATTAGGTTGCAAGTCATCTTGGGGAGGGAGGAGAAAAGGAGGAGGAGAAGACTGAAAACTTATGGAGGTAAATGTTGAAAACTGAAAATAAATAATTTAATTTTAAAACAAGATTAATTCATTCTATCGTCACAAAAACCCTGGGAGGTAGCTGATATTATTATCCCATTTTACAGATGAGAAAACTGGAGCAGGCAGAGGTTATGTGACTTGCCTAGGATTACATGCAATTTGAAATCAGGATTCATGTCTCCAGGTCCATGGCTCCACTCATTGTACCTGGTTGCCCATAAAGAGAATAAGAATTAGCCAGATACCCAAAACTTGAAGTAAGAATAGAGAAAAACCTCTGTTCAAATGTTTGGAATTTTGCTAATAGGAAACTCTCAGCTAATGTTATTGTATCGATGTTTTACCTTCTCTCAACTCTGTAAACCAATAGCAGAGGAAGGGCCAATGTAGGTCTCAGGGTCATGATTTCTCCTTAGGTAAAGAGGGGGTTAGTGGTTGTATGAGGATATTGCTAATTAAATTTTTATCCTTTGATGCAGAAGGGAAAGTGGTTCATAGGGAAACAAATTAGCTAGGTGAGATTCAGCCTTGACCCTTACAGAAGAGAATGAGCAAAAACACATATAAAGTATTTACTTTCCTTAGGGGCCCCCCCCTTGTTTTATGTGAGGAAGTGAGAGTTAGCAGGATAGCCCATTACAGTTTGAAAAATAGTATTTTTAAGTTCTGAATATTGGATAGAGCACTATTCCTTGAGATGGAGAAATCTAAAGGATAATGGCTAGGGATGGGGTAGGAAGTTAGAAGAGTGACCTGACCGTCTATTACTGTTTTTCAACACTGTCCAACTTTACTTGACCGCATGTCCTTATCCATGGAATTTTCTTGACGAATATACTAGTGTGGTTTGCCATTTAATTTTCCAGTGGGTCCCCATTTTACAGATTAGGAATTGAGGCAAATAGGAGTTGTGACTTGCTCCAGTAAGGTACTTATTAAATGCCTGAGGCTGGATTTGAACTCAGGTTCTCCTGACTCCAGGACCAGTGCTCTCTTCACTGTACCACCAAGCTGCCCCAATCCATTTACTTCTTAAAAAGAAATTTGAAAACTAAACAAAAAATAAACAATGAAGTGAGTGTAATTTTAGATATGCTGTGGTATTACTATGTTAATCTTCAACTTTGTAGTAAAGTTGTCCTTATCTTCAATATTATATTCATTCTTTTATTTAAAAGTATTATATGCATATCTATGCAATGTGCATATATGTATATATATATGATATTTATTGTACAGGTATGCATATAAAATCATAGAATAATATATCATTGTGACAACTGGGACCCAAAGAAATACAGCATCAAAGGAAGGAACTATTGAAAGGGAAGAATTAGAGTTGGCAGAGGCTTTGTGCTGTAAACTGATAAACATCTGCAAAGTGTTCAGGCTACAAATGCCCAGGGAGTCAACTGGAGGAGTAAGAGTGACTGGTGGAATCTCTGCCCCAAATTTCTCTAAGAAATATTTTATTTCCCACATATGTAGAGAACAGACCTGAACTTAATAATCACCATTTTCAAATTGATAAATGAACTAAAGACACAAATGGGCAGTTTTTAAAGGGAGAAATTCAAGCTCTCAGTGGCAGTGGGAGAAAATGGGCTCCAAATCACTAAAATGGGAGAAATTAAATTTTAATCAACCCCAGTGTCCCACCTCAGAGCCATATTCAAACTGGTACCTATGAGGGAATAATGGGGCAGGCTAACAAAAACCAGAGGGAATGAGTAAAACTACCTATCTATCTATCTATCTATCTATCTATCTATACTGTCTGTTGGAATTCTGAATCAGTTCAGTCCTTCTGGAGAAACAGTTAAGATTTATGGCCCAAAGTCCCTCAAGTGATGAATTGTTGATCCAGTTTTGTTAGGACTAGGAAGAATGTTTCTGAAGACCCTTTATTAGATTGCATGATGTTATGGGGAGGGGGAGAGAAGGGAGAGGGAGAAATTTAAAACTAAAAATCTTATGGAAATGAATGTTGAAAACGAAAAATAAATAATGTTTAAAAAAAGTATTCTCCATTCTTTTATCTCATTATGTTCTTTAAGGTCATGAAAATCAGCCAGTGTCTGCAAAACTCTCATCTCTGGTATAAATTTCTTCTGTTTCCATTGTTACCCATTTCATATTCCCAACTTTGTAAACTTTCATGTTAGTTGTTGTTCATAGGAGCCAACATGGAGTACTGGATAGAGAGCCAGAGTCAGAGTCAAGAAGATCTGGGTGCAGGTCCTCTCTCTGACACATACTAGCCTTGGGACTCTGCTCAAATTGTTTCACTTCTCAGGGTCCCAGCATCTCTTCAAGATTAATCTACTGATCCATATTAGTAGAAGGAGTTTTCCTCACCTGGGAGATCCTCATACCAGGTTAACATGGAGATCCTCGTACCAATAAATCACAGGCTTGGCTGCAATCACCCCATTTACTTTCCCAAGTGCCATTTTCTCACATAGTTCTTAGGGGAGCCAAGGTGTACAACAGTTCAAATGTGGTTTTCTAGTCCCTGAGCAAATATACATAGAAGAAAATCATACTGGAGGTGATGATTTTAAAGGCACTCAGCACTGATTTTGAATGTATCTCAAAGAGAAAAATTTCAAAATGAATAAAAAGATAAAAATAGTATAACTAAAAAAGAAAAAGAAAAAAAAGTCTCCACCCTAGGACCAGAAAGGTGTTAGAGGAGAGATATTTTTTGTGATTTATTTATAGACCATCATGACATCAAGAGTAGCATTCATCCCTTGGGAAAGTAGAAATGAGCCGGGTTTGGGCTAGAAGAAACCCAAAGCCTGGCAGGTGGAGGGTTTTGAGTTAGAAGGCAAAGAATAGCAAAGAATAGCAGGGGGAATTGATCTTTTGTAAACTGATATTTGGTTTGTGAAATGTAGCAAAACTGTATCTGCTAGAGCTTCATTCTGACAGGAATCTAGGACGGTCCATGAAGCAGTCCCTGTTGATGTCCTTGTGACATTACCTGGTTTTGCTTCTCAGCTAGCAGGACCAAGTTGGTAGTCAGACATCATGCAGTAGTGGCTCTGAATGTGACCCAGACAAAGATACTGAAACCATCCTTCCCAAGTCACTGACCACAATACCAGCCTAAGTCCAACTGCATTCTGAGTCCTAGATTCTCATCATTTTTTATCCTGTAGGTTGCTTGGGAGGATCTGGGTATCCCCAATTTGCAGTGGGATCATGGGTAAGTCCTCTATTAGGTTGCACAAATGTGCAAGGAAGCTGTGTGTGTTGGGGGAGGGGGGTTGTGGGTGTGGGTATGGGTGTAAGGTATCTCTTCCAGAGAAAAAGGGCCAGTAGCAATGACTAATCTGTCTTCTGAACGACAGTTTGTGTGGCAGTTTTGAAAAGAATTTGGGTCCAGGCAATGTCCAGGCAGTGTGAGTGTAGATGCGTACCTACAAACATTTCCTTGGCTACCACTCTGTTCTCCAATTTCCTATGGGAAAGGCTTTGGGTTTCCCTTGGGCTTTGTGACTCCATTAGTCCAGCCTCAGCTTGTCAGGCACAGTAGAATTGGACAGCAACTACTCCCTCAGTGCCAGCACCAAAAGGGGATAGTTCTGACTTAGACTCAGACTCGTATTGGCCCCACTATGGCAAGCGCTCTGCACCTGGACCTTGTTAACGACAAAACAAATATGCTGGCTACAACCTCCTAAGCCTTTATAGGAAAAGCCAGATCTGTCATTGGTTCCTCCAATCTGCTGTGTTTATAGCTGCAGAGGTATCCACCTTTTCCTTTACTTTTTTTTCCCTTTGCCTCCAGGGCAAGGATCTCTTGGGCATTCTAGGCTTATTTTTTCTTGTCCAGGCTCATAGTGATGCTAAAGGGAGGCTTGGAACTGCCTTGGCTAAAGGCAGCATCAAGTTTAAGACATTAAGTATATAATCTCTCTTCTTTGCCTATTACTACCTCCATTTTTCTCAGTGCCCTTCCCCATGCCTGGAAGCTGAGCTTGCACACAGGCCACTCTGGGTCATACCCAAACACCCTCTCAGACTGGGCTGGTTGCCAGCCTTGCAAATTCTGGCCTTTGGTAAGTGAATGTTTGATAAACCATCAAGTACCAGCAGTACTTCTGCTCTCTCTAGATATTTGCTATTCAGACTGATGCCCTACCTCTGTTTGCTTTCTGTATAATCCTGCGTTTGATCCATTTGGAGGATTATATTGCTGGCTCTGCATTTGGATACAAAGAAATCTGAAGTCTAGACACTGCTTGTTTTTAACTTTGATTCATTTGTGGTCTATAGTTTCTTAGAGCATAATATAATTTCCTTTTTAAATTTCTTTTTACTTTTGAATTTTTTTTTGAGATTTCGTGTTTGCAACTCCTACTTTTTTGTTTTCTCTTTATGCATGAAATTTTCTGCATCTTTTCTTTTTTTATTTTGTATGTATCTTTAGTTTTTAAATTTGTTTCTTGTAATAATCAGATTGTAGTTTTTTTTTTAATTTTCTTATCCAATGTGTCGCTATTTTTCATTTACTCAATTGTTTTATACATTCATTTTCAAAGTTTTGTGAACTAGGTTAATATTTCCTTCTGTCTCTAATACTATTTTTTCAATATACTATTTTCTCTTCTTCTGCTATAGGCACTGTTCTACGTCCCTTTAGTTAATTTACCTGAACTTGCTTACTGGATCTGGAGGCCATTTTTTCCTTCTGTTGTTGATGTTTTCTCTGTTAATTTCACTGTTTATGTTCAAGGTCTTTAAGTTTTCTTCTTTCTAAAATTTTTGATACTTTCAATACTTTTCCCACTTATTTCCCACTTATTTGCTTATTTTCTTACTCTTTTCTCTCTCATGGTAGTTTCCTGGGGGGATGGATTTCAAAGCATCTCAGCCTTCTCCCACATTGGTCAATTCACAGTTCACCTGCCTAATGCCTCCACCCTACATAGCTTTTGAATAGACAGTACTGGATCCATCAGGAAACTAAGCTCTTTCTATCGGGCTGAGTGAATTGATTCATCCCCCGCATACTCACTTACATGATGTCCTGACCTACACTTTCAATTCACTGTTCCAGAACTAGCAGTTCAAAGAACTGCCACACTGGAGCTATGGGGGTTTCCATTTTAGTCCAATAATTCAGAGCTTTGCAGCACTAGTGCTTTGGGATTACCTGGTCATTCTTGCTATCTGTGGTGGCAGAGCACATTTCTACAGCCAGCAGCAGGAGTCTTCAAGGACACTGTAAAGATGGAGCATGGAAATAGGGTGTGGGGTTGGATTTTGTTGTAAACTCATATGTCTAGTGCAGCCTTTTTACTAGTAGCTTGGTAGGTAGGGGAAGGTTGCTAAGTACAGGATCAGTGAGAGACCGTTCATATATTTTTTAAGCCTTTTTTGGATTCTGTATGTTCTAGCCCATGGTGATAGCTGAAGTTGCTTTGAAAGTAATTTCTGTTTTAGAGAGGTTTGAGACATGGGAATCAAAGAAAATGTGTAGTCCTCTACTTTTTTTGTTCAAATCAATTTTATTCAATATACTAGAGCTTATATTTGTATATGGTTTAATATAGATTATGTAATTTCATCTGATTCTACAACAAATCTGTGAGGTAGATAGTAAAATTATTATTATCTTATTTTTACGTATGAAAATTCTGTAGCTTACAGAAATGAACAAAACTATCAAGTGGCTAGACCAAGACAGAAACCTAGGTATTTTGATTAAAAAAATGTAATAATTGTATACGATACAGATAATTTCCTGACAGAGGTCAGTATTAGTAATGAGTATTCTTAGCTTCTGTAAAACTTAAGACTATGTTTTAAGTAACCAGTATCCACCACCCCTTCCCACAAATATCCTAAATAAAGAAAACATTTTGATTGTAGTGATGATAGTGTGTGTATCTATATGTTCGTGTGTGTGTGTGTGTGTGTGTATTCCCTGAAACCACAAATTAACTTTTACAGAAAACTTCCATGTAAGATTTCTGGAGATATTCTCACTTAATTTTCTAGGAGCGGATGTTGTTGTCTAAAACACAGGAACAAGTCATGATTTTGATCAGAAGAAATTCAAGATATTTGCCACTTGGGGATTTTTTGTTAACATCCTCTCATCCTCTGTATTTTGGCTTCAGTTCCAATAAAATATTCACTAACAGATTGACTCTTTCAAATATCAGTTTTCAGTGTACATTCAGATTTTTATATTCCTTAATTAGTAAAATTTTTAAAAGTTCTTAAAATTACTGATTAAAATATCTAAAAAGAAACATGAAAGTAACATTTGTTGTATTGTCTACCAAGTTGTGGAGCCAATACCTAGGATCATAGAACCAAAACTGGAAGGAGCTTTAAAAGCTATTTCATCCCATCCTATTTTGCAGATGAGGAAACTGAGGCAGGTTGGTTAACTGACTTGTAGGCAATAGAGAAAGGAACCAGTATTCTTTCCAGATAACCATACTCTCACATACAATCAGGATGTGGTTGGAAAAAAAAAAAGTAAGAGCAGAATGAGCAGTAGACGAGGAGAGAATAAGGATTCCTGTATCCTAGTCTCAATTATGCCACTAATTAGTTGTACAGTTTTGGCCAACTAATTTAATGTTTTTCTCTAAGCCTTATTTTCTTTATATGGATGATGGGAGGATTAGGTTATTTTAAGGCCCCATGCAGTCTAAAGTTCTGTAACTGTATATTAGAGATCAGTCTATTATTTTTGAGTAATTTTCTTGATGATTATATAATAGTGGAAGCTTAATAATGTTATATGAAAACCTTTGAACAATTCTAATATATCTTATCAAATGAGAGGCCCCATGCCTAAGTTGGAAAAATCACTCAATAAGGAGTAAGAATAACTTAGTTCCATGAGGTGTTAGGCAAGTCACCTTAATTTTATCATCTTCAGTATGGAAATTATTTTACTTCTCCCTTGCTCACTGAGTTGTTCTGAGAATCAAATGAGATAATATATGAAAGTTTTTTGAAAATCACAAAGTATTGAAATACTTTAACAGAAAAACTTTAATAGCTTTGTTTTCCTGTCATCTTCAGAGTTGGAAGAATTGCTTGTTGAACGGGCACAATCTTCAAATAAGATTTATTTTATTAGGCTTTTTGCATCCACCAAAAATCGAATAGAATATTAAAGTGATTCATTGAAGAAAAATAAAGCAATGATAAAATGAATATAATAAAAGTTATATCTAACCTAAGGACCAAAATGAAGATTGCAATTAATTTCTTATATTCTGATAGATATTAGAGATTCCCTAAGAAGTGAATCTGTTCTGATACTAAAACCAGTATTCACTAATCAGTTTTCCCCCTCCTGTTGTCTTTCTTCCCAATATAGTTACTACCAACTTTGGTCTCAAAATTGTATAAGATACATATAGAATAGTCAAACTTTTTAAAACAATTCAAATGCCTTTACTGCATTCTAGATTTCCTTGCCCTTTATTAGATAATGGGGTGGGGATAGGGAAGCAAATAAAATTGTATAGTCTCTCATATGGAAATGACTCCATCTGAGACTAGTTTGAGTTTCCTCATCCCAGGTGACCTAAATGACAATTATACATTAATATTAGACAACTGTGATACTTTTTCAAGTGACCTTCTTTTTGTTGCCGACTAATCCCTTCCAAAAGCTATTTTGTATTTGTTTTTTTTCTCCCTAAAAACTTTTAGTTTGAGCTGCTAGAGAAGCTTTAGCAATAATTAGAGTATACATTATGTCATAGCTTGTAAGTAGTCCTTTTGTTTCTTTCCTTTTTTGAAAGGTTCTGGAGGACAGTTGGGTGGAAAAGATTAGCTCCCTGTTACTCTGAGAAGCTAGTTCATTGACATGAATAGACTCACCCATGTTTAATATTTTAGAAGCCCCATCAAGCTAGGGCAAAATATCTTTTTTAAATGTGTGATAAAATTGTACATGCAAAAATTTTAATATTTCATGAAACACGTAAGAATCTTTCCAATACAACCTCATTATCTCAACTTTGACTCTTGATCCATTGGGGAGGAAAAAACGTGCCACTATTGTAGGTTTCCTGGGGGTGTTAAATGCAACACGTGATTGTTATCTCATGGAATAATAGAGGTTGGTCCAGTTAACCCATAGAGTTTACTAGCACCAATAAGAGGGTATTCAGGAACCTCAGTAATCCAATGCTGTGTAAATATATGTGTGGGAAAGAGACAGATGAATTAGACAGGTGAATTCAAGAGCTAAGGGGGAGCATGACATGTCCTCTCCCCAAGAAACATGCACATAAAAAAAATCATCTAGAGACTGCCCACAAAGTAAGGATTTGTAGTCCTTTAGTTCTATAAATATTTTAATTCTATCACATGGACTAAGATTTTATTGCTTATCTGCCTTAAGCAATACAAGGCTGAGATTTGTAATAGTGTCAAAACACTATTTTTTTAATACTAATAAGTTTATCTCTTAGTTTTAGTAATAATAAGTTTATCTCTGACGCTTCATTTGGAAGTCCAAGGGTTTGTAACCAAAATGACAGAGAGATGAAGCTTCCTAAGTCACTCTATAGCTTAAGGAGGTAAATTACACCAGTAGAAGTAGAGAGCAAAAATAACAGGAGAAACTGGAGCTAATCAGCAGAGTGAAAGCACTTGTTATCAGAGGCTTCTGCAGAGGTCTTTGAGCCAGTTGGAAGTTAGCTCAGACCCTCCTTCTAGGGGTGGAGTCTGACTTATTTTCTAGTAGTGTGGGGTCTTGTGAATTAACCAGTGAAAGTTTATCTCTAGGACCTGCCTCCCCACCCACCCGCATTCAATGATTAACACTGTCTTCTTTTGAGTTTCCTATATTTCAGTGGTAGCTCATTAGATGAAAGCAAAAACACTTGAAGAATTGTTGCACAAAGAATTTGTACTTTTAGCATAGATTCAATAAGTAAACCGCATTTAACAACAGCAACAATAGCAAAAACCTAGAAGTGCCCCTTCTCTAACACAATCTTATTCTGTTCCTAAGAGTTCTAGATGATGTCCTTCCTTGAGTAGGCATATGAGTGTAGTAACAGTTACCAGGAGTATGATATAAGTTCACACCTCCTTTAAAACTGGTTACCAGTCCCAGACACAGGAACTCTAGAGGTAGAGTCTAGAAAGTAAAAATCAGAATTCAAAAATGTTGGTGCTTAATCATTTATTGGTGACTTCTGACAGCATCTGGCCACAGCTAGCCCATTTTGGATCAAAAAGAACAGAACTAGCAGCCAGTTTCTGTAATGGGTGGCACTTCTTTGAGATGTCCAAGGTCTCTTTTTCTCTGATATTATGCACCACTCTGCTACCACTATGAAACTATCACTTCTCTGATTTCACCATCTCAAAGTCTCTTCTTGTATCAGGAGTTATGAGTAGTTGCAAAGTGAAGGACATTACACCTAATCTACCCCTGGTGAATTTTTTCAGTCACTTGAAAATAGATATCTTATACCACAAGCATTTTAACTTAACATATAACTTCAGATGCACAGGTAATCAGTTTATAATGCAAAAACTATAAAGAGACCTAATGCTTAGATACACATGAAGATTACATGTAATTCATATTAGTGAATGCAAACATCATAACATACATTCTGTGGCTATTTGTTGTCTACAGTTACTACATTTACGGATCACATGTAAAGATACATGCACATATAACACATTACATGGACAAAATTGCATGTCTTAAATAGCAAAACAACAATAACAACCCATAACATAACAATGAAATACTCTGTATAGGAAACACAGGATATATACATTGATATAACATATATGTAGCAGTTACATTTAAGAAACAACATTACCATATGATCTTTTATAATGTGAATAGTAACTTCTAAAGCATTATAAGTACACTTTTATTACTGTCCACTTCTGTGATAACCTTTGAGATTTTGGAAGATCCAAGCTACCTATCACTCTATCCAGAACTACTGGCTCATGTTTTCCATCCTGAGCTTTTGGATGACTGATTCACAGTAACTAGCTCCGACATCAGTAAATAATTCCTGTTCTCAATGCACATGTAGAGTATAAGATCAGGCTGGAAAGGTGATGTTTCTGAGCTCAGCCTCCTTCTCCCTGAACAGAGTCCCACCCCCTCCCAAATATTCTGGGAATTAGGAAAGACTTGTTCAACTTCTCTGAGGGCACAAACATACATTCCTCTCCATTTAAGTCTGAACTTTTTTTTAGCTCAGTAACTGGTGAAAGGGTTCTTTTCAGATTCCACTCCTGATCACTGGGGAGTTCAACTATATTCCTGGAAGCCAATGGGTAATAGGAAGCCATGTCTTTGAAGTGGCTGGGCTGAAGATATTGACAATGGATTTGAGAATCAAAAATCAGTTGCTACCATCAGAATTTTTTGACATAAATCTTCAGGCCTTCCTTTGACTTATATCTCATCTGAGAATCATCCTGGTTTTGAGACTTCACATCTTCCATCTTCTATGACTTCAATGCATGAATTAGTGGATAGGATACTTCCCCACTCAAATGTCATTAGGCAGTGAAAAACCTGTGGCCTTATTCCTCTTGGCGTTGTATGCGTGTACAATAAATGAGACACATCCATTCAAGCATTCAATAAAAAAAAAGTGCCTACTATATGCTAGGCACTGTGCTAAACTCTGGGGATACAAAAAGAGCCTAAAGACAGTGCCTCTCCTCAAGGAGTTTACAGTCGAAAAGACTACAATGAGACCTTTATGACCTCAAGGTTTCTAGCATGTTTAGCAATGCATAGTCCGAACATTTAGGCTGTGGGTTTCCCTAAGCATGATAAAGTATACTTCTAGACTTGGTAATTTCCTCTCAAGTACAACACCTGCTTAAGGAGTTTGCTTTTAACATCTTTACTTTTTTCAGAATAGATTCTGGCAAGAAAACTATAGGCAGAAAAATACTCCCACATCATTTGAGCAATGATCTGTTCCTAGTTGGTCATACTTTAGCTACTATGATGATGCTTATGATCTTCCTCTCTTTTGCAAGAGACAAAAAAGCAATAAACTCAAGTTTAAAAAGTTTGCTAATACTTACTCTGGCAAGGATATACAGTATGGGATATAGGACCTTCATACACCGATGTAATTCTTATCACTAAGTCCACAGGGTCCAGGAGACTGCATAGACAGAAATTGCATCACCTGTAATGAATGTAATTTTGGGGGTTACTTGAGATCCACTGATGATCACAATAGGATATGCTGTGCTTTCTCCCTGGGATTTCAGGGTGGTAGCATAAAGAGGCAGAGAGCTCAAGAAAAATGTGGACTAGGTTCCCCCAATACTGAATATACACTGTGCAATTGGATTCAGAGTTAGGGAACCCCTGAGAAGGAGAAGGCAAGCACTGTAGTCTCTGGAACAGCAGTTCTGGATTTTTGTGCTGGTGTGGTCTTGCCATAAATTCTCTGCAATGAAAAACTGCTTCTTTTGTCTTAGGAGGCATTCTAATACTGTGACATAAGGGTTTTTTGTTGTTGTTTTTTATTTTATTTTATTTTAGATGTAAGAAGACACACTAGATTAAAAACTGGTCCCTTTTGACTATTAAGCAATCCTCTTTTCCTCCCCCCTCCCCCTGGGGGTATCTGCCATTGCTTCAATGGATCTGTGAAACTTACTATCAAATGGCTTCTCTCCAGTGACAAGGCAGTACTTAAGAACATGGTGAAGTCCTTGCTTTGAATTATATTCAGTTTACCCTGCACTTCCAATATCAACTCAATTGTGTCTCATGAATGCATTGGACATTATTTTAAGAGATGTTCCCTTTGCAGGTCTTGAATTTTATTTCTATCTCTTTTTCAATTATAGTTTTGAGGCATTCACCCCACCCCTGTCAAATTAAATCTATTTAGGAATTTAATCTTTAATTTCTCTAGGAATTCTAGAGTTGTTTACAGACTACAATCAGGGTTCTGTCTGAGTCTGTGTAATGTTTAATAAATAATTCACATCTACACGAATTATTCACAGCCCTATTCAGCGATTCCTCTATAACTCTCAACAATACCATTAAGCATTGCTAATATAAAAAGTCCTATTTGGCATATAATAGATGCTTAATAAATTTTTACTCCTTTTCCTAATTCATTCACACCACTGTGCTGAGTACACTATTAGTCTAATTCTAATTTGGCCGTCATTGCAGCAAGTCAATTCTTTCATTGTCAGTTGACTTTCTATTTCACTTCCCACAGAAACTAGTCCAAATTCTCTCTTCTCTCCTCAAATTACTTTCCCCTTCTTCACTCTTACTTAAGTACCTTATTTCTTTACTGATAAAATTAAGGAAAGTCACAATGATGATACTTCTCTTGCCTTCTGTATATCTCAAAGGCCCTTGAAATCGTCTTCCCAAACTCTCCTGTTTTCTCGTTTCTTATAATCAAGCAGTCTATCTCCTTGCCAAGAATAGTCCTTATAGTTGCTGTTGATGCCTTCCCCTCCTGTCTTTTCCAGAAAAGTGCCTCTAACATTCCCCACCTCTACAACCTGTCTTCTCCTTTCTAAGAGGCCTTCAAACAAGCTCCAGGATTTTATATGCTAAAATAAATCACACATTTTTCACTTGACTTTGAGGACTATTCCCTCAAGTTGTCCTATATCTCTCTTCTCTTTCTCAAGCAAACACTTAGTCTCTGCACTGAGACTGGGAGACATAGGATGGTAGCATTTGTCACAGTGTCTTAGTCTTGAGAATCCCCCTGCAATGTCATAATCATGATAGGAGTTAGGGTTTAGTTAGTTATGATGTAGGGCTAGACTTGGACATGCACTCTTTCCAGGGATACCTTCAATCCCCACATAACATACACACACACACACACACACACACACACACACACACACACACACGGCAAGCAACAATAAAGTCATAATATCATATTCAGTTTATTAGAATTTAAAATGTTAACCAAAGGTCACAACTCTACAAGACATTATATGTAACTTCATTTATTACAAGAGAAAGGCACATGCATATGGGGATGACTTACACAAAGGAGTCTCAGTAGAGGCAGAAACTTGAACATTTATATGCGTTACAAATGGGAGGAGGCAGTCTCATGGGAGCAGTAGAGAGCAATCCCTTCCCAAATAGGGGTAGCATGGGAAGAGGAAGGGAAAAATAGGGGTGGGGAAGTGATGGAACAGGAGGACTGGAGAGAGGATGCTCTGCTTATCTGAAAGGGCCCCAGGTGCACAAATTGTTTATTAGTCTGGTCAGGCTGGTTGGAGCCAGGCTTGGCTTCAAGGACACTCAAAGTTTAATAGATTTTAGTTGCAAAAGTTCACTGTTGTGTTAGTTTAGGGGGACTTCATCTCTGAAAACAGGGCAACTCAAGAAAACAAGTTTAGTGAGCCCCTTCACAGCTCATTACTACAAAAAACACAGGATCAGTTTTAGGCCACTTTTATCCAACAAAGGCAGGTCACTGACATTACCCTAGCTATGGTCACCTGTAGAGTCAACACAATAGGTGAATTGCAGGAAGGGAGGAGTTACAGAAGTATCCTTGGCACTATCTCTGTACAGGAATAGAGGCAGTTAGAAACTGCTTATTATAGCAGAGATTACCAAGAATTTACCCAAGGGGTAGGCGAGGATTAGAAATCGTTAGTCAGAACAATTTAGGGGTCCCATAGTTTCCCAGGGATTGACAAAATGAATTATATCACAGAACTGGGCTAAGGATCACAACAATAACCTATCGATCAAAATTAATGGAAGACACCAGCTCAAATTGAGGAAGAATTTCATGATCATTATCATTGTTGCAAAGAAAGAATAGGTTGTTTGGTGAGCAATGAGCACGCTATTGTTCAAGCAAAAATTAAATGGCCATGTATCAGCAATGTTAAGAGATTTCTTCATTGAGTAAGAGATTGGAATAGATATCATTTAAAATGCTTCAACTCAGAAATTCTCTGATTCTAAACATTTTTTTTCATCTTTTCAGTCTTCTGATTTAAATGGACAAAGATGTTTTGTCTATTAATAATAGCATATATGTGTGTATACATTTATTTGTATGCATATATATATGTGCCTGTATACACGTATGTATATGTGCATGTGTGTGTGTATAGATAGATAGATAGATAGATAGATAGATAGATAGATACACACATATATAGTATCTGTATGTGTGTGTATTCAGGTTAAAATTAAACATCCTCATTTTGAGATAAAGTTTTAATTAATGGAGAAGTTTTATTCCTAGCCTCCTCAAACATGTTAGAAAAAGATTAGGGGATAATATTTCAAATAACATTCACAGAAAGTTCAGTACATCTTTGTATTTAGACAGCAACGTCTCCTGAAGCAGGATATTATCAAAGCAAAACAGCATGTCCTGGTGGGGCTTTAGCAATTTTAACTAACTGCAGCTGGCAAAGAAGCCCAGAAGACATAGTTGCCAAAAATCATAAAAAATTTATCTCCTACCTCCAAAAAGGCTTCTTGTAAAAAAGGACAGAACTAGATTCTACAGGAGTCCAGAGCAGAAATTTTACCTTAAAAGATATTGAGAAAAATGTGAGATTCAGTTTTATTTTTTTCCCTGTAAAACATATAGTGCTGTTATAAAAAGTATAAGTGATGACCACTTTGTTGAGGCAGGAGGCCCATAAGTGTTGAACATTGCACCTATTTTCACAATTTTATGGTGTACTAATTAGTTATACTAATTTTACATATATTTATTAAAATAGCACTTGTTATAGGGCATGACTCTTTGGAAGGGAAAAAGAAGGGAACGAGAGAAAAAAATTATGATTAACAAAAGACATCTTTTAAAAAAGTTATCAAAATATATGTGGTAGCCCATATTGAATACCTGCCAAAGTAATTAAAATTAAAAATAAAATCCAAATTGGAAATATTAAGTTTTACTTTGTCACATCTTCATTTTATTTAAAATGAAGAAATGCATCTTAGTAGTAATAGCACAGAAACTACATTTCGAGCACAGATTTTATGAGCACACACTCATACACACTCATTAAATTGTTTACTTGAAAGCAGTTGACAACTTTAAGTAATATCACATTTTGGACTTGTTTTCAAGTGCTTCAAGGGTTGTAAACTTCACAAATGATTCATTCCTCATATAAAAAATAACCAAGTAATATAAGGAAACCCTGGAAACAGTTGTAATTTGTCTTTTAAAATCCTTTTGAAATAGTTAGATTATGCATATGAGTATGGTTATAAGATATTGTTTGCTTGAACTTCAGTACTTACACATTGAAGGCATATGAAGTAGAAATCCTGTGAAATATGAAAGCATATGAAATACTTCCATTAATAGCCCCAATGCTGTTTGCCAGGCATTCATCTTTGAGGTCTATCTTAGGCAAAATTGTGAAGTGGGTCAATCTCAAGCCCTGTGACTTTTGTTTTCCCTATTTTATTGGTGTGCCCCTTCTGCTTTGGACTCTCATGGTACCCAGCATTTGACGTTAATGAGTAAGTTCTCAAGGCCGAATAATTGATCACTAAAATGATAACATTAAAATATATATGTAGAAAAAATAGGATGTTTAAATATTGAGAACAGAGACATTTGATTCCCACATGTTCTACTAAGATCTTGACAATGTCAAGGGAAAGTTAGGAGGTTTCTTAGAATTTGAGGTGGATCTTTGGTGATGAACTTATGGGCTGACAGGGACCAGAGTAATAAAGGATGGGCAGGAGTAGATAAGTTGCCATGTGCATTATTGGAGGTAATACCCACATCAATGGGGTTACAGATCCTTTTTATTGATCAGGTTATGGGAAACTATCTTGGGGGAACTTTTCAGTCCTCCTGAAAATAAGCAGTTGTCCATTTGTAGACTATAATACCTATTTGCATAAAAGGGCATAAAATATTTGCTTAAATGACTCACTTTAAAATCATGCTGCAAAAGGTAGAGAAATTCCATTTAAAATATTTTTGGGGGGCTGGAGCCAAGTTGGTGGAGAAAAGATAGTGACTCACCTAAACTCTCCACAAAACCTCTCCTAACACCATAAAAAACAATTCTCGGAGCAGTAAAACCTGCAAAAGAATGGGGTGAAACAATTTTTCTAGTCAAAGGCAACTTGGAAAGTTGACAGAAAAAGTCTGCCACACTTTGGTGAGAATGGAACACAAGCCACCACAGGCCTTGCCAGCATAGACCAGGAGCAGGCCGTGGGAACCACTGAATCAGTAGCAGCAGTGGCAGCAGCAGTGACTTCTTCTGGAGCTCTGAGACCAAAGATGGTAAAGGTGTTGAAGGAGATTACAAGGTCTTTGCTAGCAGGACTCTGTTGCTTTGCCCATACTTGGATCTGAGTTGAAGTCTTGAGTGGCAGTATCAGGGCAAGGAGGAGAACTAGCATAGCAGAGTTTGTGGCAGCAATGGTGGGGGCCCTGTTCATGGTTCTAGGGCAGAAAAAGAGTGCTTGTGATCACTGACAGACCATAGCACAGGCCAGAAGAGTAGTAAACACATATCTCCTTAGAACATACCACCCTGGAAGAACTGAAAGCTTACAGGTCCCTAGAAATATCTCTGAAAACAGCTGCACAAATACCCTGAAGCCTGGGACAGTACACCCTCTGCACTGCAAGCAGAGCCCTACTTTAACAAAGAGTTAAAAGTCAACTAACAGACTGTGAAAATGTACAAACAACAGAAAAAATATTCTGAGCATAGAAAGTTACTATGGTGACAAGGAAGCTCAAAACACACAATCAGAAGAAAATAAGAAAGTCAAAGTTCCTACATTTAAAGCCTCCAAGAAAAATATGAATTGGTCTAAGGCCAAGGTCTCAGGCTAAAATAGGATTTTGAAAAACAAATAAGAGATGTAGAGAAAAAATTGTGAAGTAAAATGGGGTGATGCAAGAAGATCATGAAAAATAAGTCAACTTGGTAAAAGAGATACAAAAAATACTGAAGAAAAAAAAACATCCTAAGAAACAAAATAGGTCAAATGATAAAATAGGTACAAAAAGCCAATAAGAAGAGTGCTTTTAAAAAAATACAAAATTGACTTAATGGGAAAAGGGGCACAAAAATTCACTGAAGAAAAAACAAAACTCCTTAAAAAGTAGAAATGGCCAAATGGAAAACGAGGTATAAAAGATAATGTAAGAAAATAATTCCTTAAAGATTAGAATGGGGCAAATGGAAGCTAATGACTACGAGAAATCAAAAAAACAGTAAAACATAACAAAAAGAATGAAAAAAATAGAAGACTATGCAAAATTTCATTGGAAAAACAACAGATCTAGGAAATAGATCCAGGAGGGAAAATTTAAAATTTATTGGACTACTTGGAAAACATAATCAAAAAAAGAACCTAGATATCACCTTTAAAGAAATTATCAAGGAAAACTGTCCTGATATTCTAGAACCAGGGAATAAAATAGAAATGGAAAGAATCCATCAATCACCTCCTGAAAGAAATCACAAAAAGAAAACTGCCAGGGATAGGACAACCAAATTCCATAGCTCCCAGATCAAGGAGAAAATATTACAAACAAACAGAAAAAAGTATCTTGGAGTCACAGTCAGCATAACATAAGATTTAGCAGTTTATACATTAAAGGATCAGAGAGCTTTGATTATGATACTCCAGAAGGCAAAGGAGCTAGGATCGCAACCAAGAATCCCCTACCTCACAGAATTTAGTATAATCCTTCAGGGAAAAATATGGATTTTCAGGGAAATAGAAGACTTTCAAGCATTCTTGATGAAAAGACCAGAGCTGATTAGAAAATTTGACTTTCAAATGCCAGAAGGGAGACAAGCATAAAAGGGAAATAAGAAAAGGAAATCACAAGAGACTTAACAAGATTAAACTATTTAAATTCTTCTTTTTAAACTTTTGTTTATGTTAAGTTTACATCATTAATTTCCATGAGATTTCAAGTTACAAATTTTCTCCCTGTCTTTCCCTTACCCACTAACCCAAAATAGTGATCCCACTGTATACCCCCTCCCCCAGTCTGCTCTCTCCTATATCCTCCCCCATCACCCCTCTGACTTTCCGGTAGGGCAAGATGGATCTCCCTACCCCTGTGCTTGTATATCTTATTTCCCAGTTGCATGTAGATAATAATAATGATTATATATCCATATATATTTTTAACATTTGATTTTGTTTACCTACCTCAGGACCACCAGCCAAGACCGTGATCTCAATCCAGGCAGGCTAAGGCAAGAGCACTTAGCCTCTGAATGATCGCTTCCCCCCACCCCAATCTGCAGGCTGGGAGCTCTGAAGCAACCACGTGGAGGCAGCTGCAGGGCTGCCACCACTGCTTCTCGCCCTGGAGGCAGACAGCCATACTCTCTCCCCCAAATTTAGCCAAGTTCCACTGACCTTTCACTTTGTCCTTGTTTCTTATGGGTTGATAATTCTGGAAACTGCTACAGCTGCCAGTGATCTGCTCTCCTGAAAGCTCCAGCTGTGGCTTGTTCTGGCCACTGTGGGGTTACAGCCGCAGGTTCATGTGATGCTGGTCTGGGCTCCCAGCATACTACAATGAATCACTTTCTGTTGACCTGCCAGGCTGCCTTCAGTGGGAGCTTTGTTACTCTGTCATTTTGTGGTTTCTGGAGCTCTAAAATTTGTTTCAAGTCATATTTATAGGTATTTGAGGTGGTTTTGGGGGAAGCCACAAAGTTCTCCTGCTTCTAAGCTGCCATCTTGACTCTGCCCCCCTAAACTATTTAAATTCTTACAAAAGAAGATGATACTTATAGCTCATAAAAACTTTCTCATTATTAGGCAGTTAGAAGGAGTATATTTAAAAAGACAACATAGGTGTGAGCTGAACATAAGAGGAAGATATCTAAAAAAACAAAATCAAGAGGTGAGAGAGGAATGTACTGAAAGAAAGTGAAAGGGAGAGTTAGAATGGGGTAAATTATCTCATACAAAAAAACTAAGAAAAATATTTTAGAGTGGAGAGGAAGACAGGGGGAGGTGAGAGGGAGTGAGTGAATCTTACTTTCATCATATTTGACTCAAAGAAGAAATAGTGTACACACTCAATTGGATATAAAAATCAATCTTACCCTATAGGAGAGTGAAGGGGATTACAGAAGAGGGAGTATCTTGATAGAAGGGAGGACAGATTGGGAGAGGGATAGTCAGAAGCAAAACACTTTTGAGGAGGGACAGGATAAAAAAGAGAACAACCAGAATAAAGGGGCAGGAAATATGATGGAGGGAAATACAGTTAGAAGTAGTAACTGTGGAAAAAAATGAAGCAGGTTTCTCTGATAAAAGCCTTATTTCTCAAGCATATAGAAAACTGAGTCAAATTTACAAAAAACGAGAGCTGTTTTACAATTGATAAAGAATCAAAAGATATGAACAGTATTCAGATAAAGCAATCAAAGCTGTCTACAGCCATAAAAAATGCTCTAACTCACTATTGATTGGAGAAATCAAAAGAGTTCTGAGGGCTATCTCATACCTATTAGACTGACTAACAGGGCAGAACAAGAAAATGACAAATATTGAAGGGAATGTAAAGGGAAATTATGATCTCATGAAGTGTGTAGGTGAAGGAATAAGGGAAGGAAGGAGAAAATTTGGAGCTCAGAAAAAAAAAGAATGTTAAAAATTGTTTTTATATGTATGTAAAGCTGAGCATGAGCAGCTTTCCAGAAGAATGTTACTGTGAACAGTTTTTAAGGTCCTGATTACATAGTTTAGTGAACACTCTATTTATTCAATAACAAATCATAGCAAAACATTCACTGTAAATCAAGGTAGAGCCTTCACAGTGTTACAACCTATCACAGAAAATCAAAATACAACTTTCAAACAACTTATCACTAAGATGGCCACATAGTTTTCACCACAGTGGTCACAAAGTTTTCAACAAAGAACAATCATTTAGTATCTCAAGCATTCAATCATCTCAATCATTCAATCATCCTTAAGGAAGTTTGCCTCCTTAAGGGACACAAAGTACAATACTCAAAGTTCTCCACTCATGGGGAATATTAAGTTACAAATTAGTCACTTATTCAGTCATCAATCATTATGTACAATCATTTAGTCAATCAATCATTCAATCACTCAATCATTTAATCATCCTTCATCATTCACTGTTCAATCATCAGAAAATACACAGACCCTCCACCCCTACATCACTAGTAAATTACAATTTCTCAGTCAGTACACAGTATCCAAGTAAAGTCTTCTTTCAGCTTAACTCTGGGTGGCCTCTCAGATTCCCTGGATACCCTTCCATGGTCCCACATCCTGCCTGGATTCACCAAACTATCACATGGGTTCAAAGAAAGACAGCTCCCTGGTGCTTTTCCAGCTCTCTCTGAAGTTCCTGCTCCACATTGGAGTTCACAGTGTCCAGTCCATCTCAAATTCTTCACAGGCTCTTTGCCTGGTAAGATAAGGCTTAACAAAGCCACCAACCAGTTCATACAAAGTACCAGCACCACAGTCATACTTCCTCAGTCCCTTGGCAGCTCTGGCTGACCCTTGGAAATGCTCAACAGCCTCAGGAGCTCCAGCTTGCCCTCAGCTCTGACTGGCTTTCAGAAATCCTTAGCAGCTCTGGCTGGTCCATGGACTCAGCAGAAGTTTCAGCACAAAATCAGAATCAAAATCACTCCATTCAGGTTTTCAAAATGAAAATCATTCTCTCCCACCTAGGGAAGGGGGTGGGGAATGCCCCCCCCCCTTTCCTCATCAGCCTCCCCTGTGCCAGCAGCTTCTGCATCCACAGGGCTTGCTCCAAGAAGATCTGTGTCTCCCTTTCTGCACTTTTCCTTATATACAGCATTGCCCCTCCCTGTTCAGCTCCTTCCTGTTACATCAGCAGCAGGGATTCATACCTTCTGTTTCTTTAACAGAGGCTTGATTAATTACTAAGTGCTAAGTACCTGTTACCTTTGCCAATACAAAGGGATCTTCAAATTCAAATTACATCACCGTTGCAACGTAATTGAGAAAAAATATCTGTAATGGTAATGGGATTAGAAGATTTTCCATGCCCCTTATATTGGCAAGCTAGTGGGTGCTTGGCACTTGGTTTCAAGTTCATAATTGTGTCAAGTATAGAGACCCAGAACTTCCAAATGCCATAGCAGGATGAACTTGCTGATGTGGCAGGAAGGGCTGGGACAGGGAAGAGATTTTGAGAACAGAACTTGTAGTAGCAGAACTTCTTCTGAGAGCCTGCCAGAACTTCTGCTGAGAACTGCGGGGAAAAGAACTGCTGGGAGTTGGAACTTCTGGGAAAGCAGTGTGAAGGCTGAGCAGTTACCATGAGTGAGGAGAGGAGGATATTTGTCTGAGGGAGCTTGTTTTATTTTGAATGTTTGGGAATGTGGGTGTTAACTATCTGTACCAACTTCATGGCTGCTATAAGGATTTTGACTTCCTAGTTTTGGGACTTGGCTTTCTGATATTTCAATAAATGTTTTGTTTTATATGTTCTATAGAGATAGAAATAGTTAAAAAAGGATTAGAGATTGTAGGCTATGGGGGTGGGGAACCTATGACCTTGAGGCCACATGTGACCCTTTAGGGCCTTGAGTGAGGCCTTTTGACTTAGTGAAAATTTTACAGAACAAAGCCTTTCATTAAAGAAATTTCTTCTGTGAAGTTTGGATTCAAAGGGCCACACTTGAGGACCTTGAGGGCCCTATTTGTCCTTGAGGTTACAGTTTCCACACCCCTGGTTGTACTCTCCTATGGTAAGTCCCTTCCATTCTGTGAGCCTCAGTTTCTTTGCTTGTAAAGTGAGAGGGGGGCAGTTTGAATAAGTTAATCTTTAAATTTCTTTTTGGAGCCTAATTTTCTGTGATTCTGAGTTCTAAGAAATCCAAATGAATTTGTAATGCTTTTAATAATTTTAGAGAGTACCTTGACCGTTCCATATTGACCTTACTCACTCAATAAATCAGTAAAGATTTGTTAAGTGCCTTGTATGTGCCAGCCATTGTGCTAAGTGCTATGGATAACAGAAAAAGAAAAATTACATTTTCTGCCTTCAGGGATCTTACAGTTGAATTGGAGAGAAAATATGCCAAGAAACATACCCAAAACAAGCTGTATATAGGATAAAAAGGAAATTTTAGCAGAAAGAAGGTACTAGAGTTAAGAGGGATTGAAGATTACTTCCTGTAGAAGATGGAATTTAAAGGAAGACAAAGAGGTGAGTATTTGGAGCAGGAAGGGGAGCGCGTTCCAGGCATGAGGGACAACAAGAGAGAATGCACAAGGCTGAGAGATGGAGTGCCTTGCTTATGGCCCAGGCAGGACATCAGTGGCATTAGATCAAAAAGAATATATTGGGGATTAAAGTGTAAGAAGACTGGAAAAGTAAGAGGAGGCTAAGTAATGAAGAGCTTTGAATTTTAAGCAAGAATATTTTATTTTTGCCCCTACAGGCAATAAGAAGCTTCAGGAGTTTATTGAGTAGGAGGGTGACATGATCAGACCTTCCATTTAGCACAAGCATGTTAGTGAAGGAATGGAGGATGAATTAGAGTGTGGGGAGACTTGAGACAGTCAGACCCATCAGCAGGCTATTGTGATCATCCAGGCATGAGGGGACGAGGGCCTATACTCAAGTAGTGGACTAGAGTGATGGCAGTGTTAAAGGAGAGAAGTGGGAATAATCAAGAGATATTATAGAGGTAAAATTGATAGGCCTTGTTAACAGATTGGACATGGGGTGTGAGAGATACTGAGGAATCCAGGATGATTGCTAGAATGCAAGCCTAGAGAGACTGGCAGGGTGGTGTTACCCGCTAGGGTAGTAAGGGAGATGAGGGGAGAAGGGTTTAGGGGGGAAATATAATGAATTTTCTTTTGGACATATTGAGTTTAAGATATCTCTTGGACATGTAGTTC
>CM053582.1:134740892-134757311 GCA_028627135.1 Pseudochirops cupreus | reverse complement strand
GTAGCCCAATAATTTTTAAGTTGTCTCTCCTGGATCTGTTTTCCAGGTCAGTGGTTTTTACAAGGAGATATTTCACATTGCCCTCTATTTTTTCATTTGTTTGGATCTGTTTGATAGTATCTTGATTTCTCATGAAGTCATTTGCTTCCATTTGCTCCACTCTAATTTTGACAGAATTATTCTCTTCAGAGTGCTTTTGAGATTCTTTTTCCATCTGGCAAAGTCAACTTTTTAAGGCATTCTTCTCCTCATTGGCTTTTTGGGCCTCCTTTGCCATTTGAGTTAATCTATTTTTTAAGCTGTTAATTTCTTTAGTCAGATTGCTGACTCTCTTTTCATGATTTTCTTGCAACGTTCTTATTTCTCTTCCCAATTTTTCTTCCGCTTCTCTTATTTGGTTTTCAAAATCCTTCTTCAGCTGATCCCTAGGTTTAAGGCATTCTTCATGTTTATTGGAAGCTTTTGGTGTGGGAGCTATGGCTGTGCTGACCTCCTCCCACTCCCTGCCTTGATCCTTCTTTTAACCAAAGAAGGAATCTAGGGTTTGATTGCTGTTCTTACTTTATTTCTTATGCTTATTTTTATTCATGGTTGGTTAGTCTGTGATTTTTTTTTTTATCTCTGTGGAACTCTGCTTCCAGAGGGGAAAGCTCTGTCCCAAATCCCTGGGGTTTTCCCAGCTGCCAGAGCTCTTAGGAGGCTGCTGGGTCCCTCCCCAACTCCGGCTCACTGAAAAAAAAAACAAACCCAGGACCAACACCCAAGGCCGCAATCTGGATCCATGCCTCTCAACATGAGAGCACTTGGCCTCTGAATGATCACTTGGTCCCTCTGCAGTCTGCAGGTTTGGAGCTCTGAAGTGGCAGTGTGGAGGAGGGTGCAAAACCTACGCTTCTGTGGCTGCGTTGCCCTGGAGGCATTTTGGCTGGACCGCTTTCCTCCCCCAATTTCGCCAAGCTGCACTAACCTAATTCTGGATACTGCCACAGCTGCCGCAGATCCACTCTCCCGAAGCTCCAGCTGGGGCTTGGCTCCTCTCTTCCAGCCACGTTTGGGGCAGAGCCGCAGTTTCAGGCTCGGCTGGTTTTGGCTCACAGGGCTAAGATGATTCTTTGTAGCTGAGCTGACTTTAGTGGAAAGTATATTTATGTGCATTTTGGAGTTCTAGAATTTGTTTAGAGTCATATTTTATGGGTATGTTGGGGTGGCTATGCAAGAGCTGCAATATGTTGCTGCTCCTACGCCACCATGTTGGCTCTGCCCCCCCCCCCCCCAGGTCCAATAATTACAAGTCTCATTTATAAAAAGCCGAGATATAAATGGGTTTCCTGATGTGACATTTAATGCTCAAAAATCTCAGTATGGAATTATATTATTTCAATAAAACTGAAAGTAATTAATTGCTGATGGCCTCTACAGAGTATAAAGGGAAGAGAAAAGGTGACAATTATCCCTCTGATTTAAGCAGTGTGAAAAATCAAATCACACAATTCAGGGCAATGGAATCACATTATGCACTGAATTCTCTAAAATACATTGCTCATCTTCTTCAGTCATTTAAAGCCCACACAATAGACTTGTTTTTCTAAAGTTAATAAATTGATTTTTTTATAAATCCAATCCAGAGCATACAATAGTTCCCAGCATCCAGTATGCTGTCTTGAACATAGTTGGACAATCAATGTTTGTTGAATTTAATATTATAAACGTTTAAGCACATTTATCATTTTGAAGAGTTGATTTAGGTAATTCCTTTATAAAGAATTCCTTTCCATTGAGAATAACTGACCTCTAACTTAATTGCTTTTAAAATTAAGATGGAGAGTGTGTCTTGGGAGAACTGAAAGGATAAATGACTAGGAGCGAAGAACCTAGGGTTTAAACTAATTCTACCACTAATTAATCATGTAACTCTAGGCAGATCACTTAATCTCTTTGTCTTGGTTTCTTCAAATGAACAATGGGAATAATAATGGGAGGATTAGAGATAATATATGTGAGGAACAGTACTGGATACTATGGCAAGATTCAGACACCTGGCTTTTTGAAAGTCAAGCACACCTAGGCTGATGGGATCATTTTACTTCACAATGTATCATTTTGGATTCAGGCCTTCTGCCCCAGCTTGCCATTTACCTGCACACATTTCCAAAGTGAAAGCTAAACTTTCATAGACAGCACACTTGGCTATTTTCTAGTATGTCTCTGGAAAATGATTTACCTTGTGGTGACTTTTGACTGAAAGTTGCTAGGCAGGTAGAAACTGGGCATCCTATAAATTTTGTCTAGCATTACTCATAATGCCAGAGTTTGATGAGTGTGAGCTGGGAATATGTCACAAAATTTCATGAGATATTTTGGACACACTGGAATTTCTCTTAAAGAATAATGAAAACATCTACCCCACAGGGTTGTTTTGGGGACCAAATGAAATTAAAACTGTAAAGTGCTTTGTAAAATTTGAAGTGCTAAATAAATGCTAGCTATTGTCATTACAACCCTGTTCTGGAAGGTTTATGATAGCAAGACCTGGGTTCTTGAAATAGGTGTGAAATCCCATCAATCTGGTAAAGTTTCAGATATAGCTGTCAATGACAGTACAAGGGCCAGCTTACCTAATTTTGGAGCTGCTCCCATCTGAAGGCTAGAGAAGAATGTTTTGTACACAATACCTCATGAAGGTGGTCTACAGATGTGTAAGAAGCCTGTGGTCACAGTGGATGATATTCTGACACAGCTCTTAAAACAGGCGATTAGGGGTGAGAGTAGGAAGTGCGTACATCATAGTTAACATTTATGTTACGCTTACTTTGTAGCAGGCACTCTGTTTGAGTGCTTCTACAATTATTCTTTTAATCCTCACAACAATCCTGAGAGATAAGTGCTATTATTATCTTCACTTTACAGATGAGGAAACTGAGGCAAAGAGGAGCTAAGTGGCTTGCTCAGGGTCACACAGCAAGTAAATGACAGAGGCCAAATTTGAATCTAAGTTTTCCTGATTTCACATCCAGTCCTCTAGCCACTGTTCCACCTAGTTGGATTAGGCCTATCTAATATTTCAATGGCATGGAGAGCTCCCAGGTAAAGAAACTCCCTCTACCAATTCCTGATACCACCTTCTTTGTAATTTTATGGTATTAGAAAGCTGCCTAAATTACTTCCCATTTACCCTGTAGAGATATTCTATGTTCATTAGAATGTGAGCTCCCTGACAGCCGTGTTGTTGTTTTCAGTTTGTTTTTTGCCTTTCTTTGTATCTTCAATGCTTATAACAGTGTCTGACTTGAAGTGCTTAATAAATGCTCATTGACTAAAGTGCTGAGAGTTTATGTGACTTGCCCAGGGGTCACAGAGCCAGTATGTGTCAGAGATAGAGCTTGAACCCAGATTTTCTTGGTTTCCATGCCAGCTCTCTATTTCCTAGAGCCATTACATGGCTCTCATCAGGGAAAAAAAATGTTTCTAAGCCTATTTTAAAATGTTTCTCACATTATATTCAGATGATTTTTTTGCAGCTTGCTATTGGCTCATCAGTGTTGACAGGCTAACTTTTAGGGGAACAGTATTTGCTTTAAAATCTGACATTTTTCTGTAGGCAGAATGACAAATTTTGAGTTTTTTGCATAAAAAGATTGATAGCTGGCATCATCATTAATTTCTACAGGCATTCTGTTGATGGTGTGCAATTTGGAAAAGGCAGAACAATTATACATTTGCATTTACATTCTAATAAAAGAAATCTTTATTTGTTCCTTTAATTTTTGAAAGCAGGCTTAACACTTTAAGAAACTTTAGTTTAATAGATCCAATTTCCTTAATAGTCTTACCTATGCCCAGCAACCTATATGGATAAGAGGGGCTAAAGAACCTAACCCTATATTCCTCAGGCGAGCCAGCCTCCTTTTCAACATTAAAAGACTTTGAATCTATATTCTGGCTTTGGAGGACATGTAGTCAATTAGCCTTTATCCACTCTCAAAGTCTCTCAGTCAATCAGATTCCAAAATCATAAAATGGTGGGGTTGGAAAGATTCTTAGAAAGAGTCTTCATTTTACAGATGAGAAACCTTGAGGTCAGGGGGTGAAATGTGCTGCTGAAAGTTACCGTAGCAAGTAACTTAAACCTCAGTCTTCTCATCCTAACTATAGTATTATTTCCATACTACCCCCTTTCCATTCTTTCCTCCAAAACAAGAGATACACCACAGGATAAATGTGTAACCACACATATGTTGCTGAAAGATATGTGTGTTTTAATGTAGTCTGACTGCTTTAGGTTGCTGGGTTGTCACATCTTAGTGGTAATTCATATTAAGCTTGCAGGCCACTAAAACCCCCAGATCTTTTTTTTTCCTTAAAAACAGAGAAAGAACCAAAAACCAAACTGTTACCTAATATGTATTAGGACATCTGAGTGGCACAGTAGAGTAAGGAATGCTCATTTTCCTGAGTTCATATCTGGCTTTGACCACTTAAAACTGCATGGCCCTGGGCAAGTCATTGAACCCTATTTCCCTCAAGTTCCTCAATCTGTAAACTGGAGAAAGAAATAGAAAACCATTACAGTATCTTTGCCAAGAAAACCCCAAAAGGCGTCATAAAGAGTCAGGCACGACTGAGAACAGCTAAACAACAACATCATCTTACTAATTTTGTCAAATGCAGATTCATTTCTTGTACCCTAGAGTGAGACTTTATCTGTCCTTATGAAATTTCATCAATGTAATAAGTTTTTCAAGACCCTTTGGGATTCTGAATTCCATCCCATCCCCAAAACCTCAAGGCTATATGTGATCCTATGCAACTTTCTATGGGCTTGACTTTACTCTTTAGTCTGGAAGTGTGTCAGCTCTTAACCCTCCCTTGTTCCTAGTACAGAAGAATGTCCTGCTCTTTTCTCCTACTTTATTTATTGCATTAGGGACATTTAAACAACGTCCCAGAAAATAACCTGTCAAACTGACAGGCAGAAGCATCCAAGTAAGCTTCTCAGGTGCATATAACTCTCTATTGTCCATCTTCCCTGAGGTGCAAGACTCCCAGAGAAAACAGAGGCACAATTGCAACACTTAAGTTCTTTCTGTTGTCTTTTGGTTCTCTTTTTTCTCTTTAACCACCTAGCAGAGCATAGCTAAGTGAGCTCATCGACTCTCAGGGCTTCGGGGATCTTTGCTCCATCGACCCCACTTGCAGGCAGAACTTGACTGCATGTGACCCTCTCTAAAAATGCCTTGTGGTTAGACAATATCTGGTCCAAAATTTGTACAGGACTTCATGTAAAAACATATTTATTCTCTTCCAAATTTGTCTCACTTCCTGATGCTACTGAAAGGATGAGAGAAGTAGAAATAATGGGTAGGAGTAGTTTGAGTGGTTTCACACTTACTACAACTGTTTCCATCTGTTTTCTGAACAATCTTCCTCAAAGGGAGCATAGAGACTAGGAAATAACTGGCAACATCATTCCTGTCAAATGTTGGCTGAACATTATCTCTAACAGTTTAATGATAGTTGACATCAATTTCTTCCCCCAAACTCAAAGGCTCCCGTCATACTTCTCAAACAATGGAAGTTGATTCCCATTTTCATTTCCAATTTGATTGGTTTGAGGATACTTATGTCACAGAGGAAAGAGTTTTCCTCATTTCTGTGTTGCTTGGGGGCACTGTTACATCAGTATGTGAACTGCTTTCAGTGGCTAATGAAGCATAAACCCGGTTATCCTGGAAAACCTGGGATCGAGCTAAAGAAAGATTATATTGTGTCTCTTCAGAGATTGATTTATTGCTGGTCCAAATGAGAATTTAAATACCATCTGTGTGAAAGATGCATGTTATTAAATTGTGGCTTGTCTTAAGAAATGGGTTTATTACTATGGAACATAGTGATTTTATTATATTTTATGTATAACTTTATGACCAAAATTTAAATGCAGAAAAAGTCTCAAAGGTCATGTAGCAAGGGTGTTTAATCTGAGTATTTTGAAATTGTGTATGACTTTAAAATTTTTCATTATTATATTTCAATATATTTGATTTCCTTTGCCATTATATGTATTTTATTTTTGCATTTTAGGTTTGTTTTTTTTTTCCTGAGATGAGACAACCAGACTGATAAAGCATTTCATGACACAACAAAAGTTAAAAACTCCTGACAGGTTTAAGGCATTCATTTTTATAGATGAAGACATATAATCCCAGAGAATTTAGGGAATTTTTCTGAGATGGGATAGCTTGTTGATTGTTTAGTCGGGTCCAAAACAATGGTATTTTGATTCCTAACTTAGTTTCATTATTCTATATCATCTTCCCTCCATCAAAAAAAACAAGTTACTATTACATAACTACCTAATGTGTGGTGGGAGGAGGTTAAGAGCCTTTACTTTGGCCTTGCAGAAATTTTATCCTTAGGCTCTGCTTTGACTGAAGGTGAATCTTCAGACTTTGAAAGTATGAGGTAAGAAGAATTTTGGACTTTGCATCTTTACATTAATGGCCTAAATGACATGTTGGATTGGCTGATGTCAATGTTTGCACTGAGAGTCAAAGGAAACCTCTACACATTCATCACACTTAACAGGAACTTTGCAAGCGCCCCACCGGTGGGAGAAAAAGACTTCCAGTGTACAGCAGTTGTTAGTTTCCCTATTTCTAATGTGCACTCCAAATTGGAGCTCACTTTCTCCTAAAATATGTGACTACCTGTTGGAAGGTATGTCACAGACTTTGGGGGGCTATATTGTACCAATTTCACTTGACATACCATCTTTTTTTTTCTTTTTTTAGTTAACTTTTGCTTATTTTTAGTTTACATCATTCATTTCCACAAGATTTTGAGTGACAAATTTTCTCCCTGTCTTCCCCCTACCCACCTCCACAAAACAGCAATCCCACTGTTTACCTCCTCCCCTAATCTGCTCTCTCCTATATCCTCCCCCATCACCCCTATGACTTTCCAATAGGGCAAGATGGATCTCCCTACCCCAGTGCCTGTATATCTTATTTCCAAGTTGCATGTAAATAATAATAATAATAATAATAATAATAATAATAATAATAATAATAATACACACATATGTGTATGTGTGTACATGCATATATATATATATATATATATATATATATATGTATATTAACATTTGATTTTAGAACTTTAAATGCTAGATTCTTTCCCTTCCTTCCTCATCACCCACCCTCGCTGGAAAGACAAGCAATTCAATACAGGCCGTACATGTGTAGTCACGCAGAACATCTCTACAATGGACATATTGTGAAAGACTGATGATATTTCCCTCCTTCTTATACACCCCCCACTTATTCTATTCTCTACTTTATCCCAGTCCCTTTATAGAAGTGTGTGCTTCTAACAACCCTTCCCCCCAACCTTCCCTCCCTTCCATCATCTCCCCTCTCATCCTCTTCCCCCCTACTCTCCTGTAGGGCAAGATACCCAATTTAGAGTGAATGTCATTCCTTCCCTAAGCCAAATTCAATGAGAATAAGGTTGACTCATTCCCTTTTGCCTTCCTGTTCTTCACCTCCATTGTAACAGTTATCCCTTGCCTCTTCTATATGATATGATAAATCCTATTCTGTCTTTTCCTGTCTTCTCTCATTCTATTCCTCTCACACCTCTCAATTTCACCTTTTAGAATATCATTCCTTCATATTCAATTGATCCTGTGTCCTCTGTCAATGTACACATATATATACACACTCACATATGTATTCATATGCATATATACTCTCCCATACAAACATGTGTGTGTGTATATATGTATATATATATATACATATACATATATATATGTATATATATATATATATATGTATATATATATATGTACACACACACACAAAATTATATTCCCTTCACCTCTCCTCCTACTGAGAAAAGTTTTATAAGTTACAATTATCATTTTTCCCTGTTGGCATGTAAATAGTTCAACTTGGATAAGTTCCTTATAGTTTCTTTTCCATGTTTACCTTCTCATGCTTCTTGTATTTGAATGTCAAATTTTCTATTCAGTTCTGGTCTTTTTGTCAAGAATGCTTGAAATTCCTCCACCTCATTGAATGACCATATTTTCCCCTGGAACATTATATTCAGTTTTGCTGGGTAAGTGATTCTTAGTCCTAGCTCCCTTGATCTATGGAATATCACATTCCAGGACCTTCAGCCCCTTAATGTAGAAGCTGCTAGATCCTGTGTTATCCTGATTTTGTTTTCACAGTATTTAAATTTTCTTCTTGGCAGCTTGTAATATTTGCTCCTAGATCTGGGAACTCTGGAACCTGGCTATATATTCCTAGGAGTTTCTTTTTGGGATCTTTTTCAAGAGGTGATCTGTGAATTATTTGAAGTTCTATTTTGCCCTCTGATTCTAAAATATCAGGGCAATTTTCCTTGAGAATTTCTTGAAGGATGATTTCTAGATTCTTTTTCTGATCGTAGCTTCTAGGTAGTCCAATAATTTTTAAATTGTCTCTCCTGGATCCATTTCCCAGGTCGGTGGTTTTTTCAATGAGATATTTTACATTGCCTTCTATTTTTTCATTTGTTTGGATATGTTTAATAATATCATAATTTCTCACAAAGTCATTTCCTTCTATTTGCTCCACTTTCATTCGAAGGAGTTATTCTCTTCAGCAAGCTTTTGAGATTATTTTTCCAACTGGCAAATTTGACTTTTTAAGTCATTCTTCTCCTCATTGGCTTTTTAGGCCTCTTTTGCCACTTGAGTCTGTTTTTTAAGGTGTTATTTTCTTCAGTCAGGTTGTTGACTCTCTTTTCATGATTTTCTTGCATCATTCTCATTTCTCTTCCCAATTTTTCCTTCACTCCTCTTATTTGGTTTTCAAAATCTTTCTTAAGCTCCTCTATGGCCTGTACTCACTTTACATTTTTCTTGGAAGCTTTTGGTGTGGGATGACTGACTGTGTTGTCTTCCTCCTGATCCATGCTTTGATCCTTTTTGTCCCCATAAAAGGAATCTAAATTTGGCTTGTTGTGTTTACTTTGCTTCCTTTGCCTGCTTATGTTGCCAGTCAATTAATTGCCTTTTTAGCTCTGTGGGGCTCTGCTTCCAGAGGGGAGAGCTTTGTCCCAAATCACTGGGGTTTTTGCAGCTGCCAGAGCTCTTAAGAGGTCACCATCTCTGCAGCCCCCACCATTTTTGGCTCACTGGTCACACACCTCAGGACAACCACGCAAGACCATGATCCAGATCCAGGAGGGTTAAGGCAAGAGCACTTAGCCTCTGAGTGATTGCTTGGCCCCCGTGCAATCTGCAGGCCACGAATTCTGAAGCAGGCACATGGAGGAGGCTGCAGGGCTGCTACTTCTGCTGCTTTCTTGCCCTGGGGGCAGATGGCCGAACCTACTTTTTTCCCCCAAATTTAGCTGAGTTCCACTGACCTTTCACTTTGTCCTTGTTTCTTATGGGTTGATAATTCTGGAAATTGCCACAGCTGCCAGTGATCCACTCTTCTGAATGCTGCAGTAGTGGCTTGTCCTGGTGCCCCTGGGGCTGTAGCCAGGACTAGTCTTGGTTCCCAGTGTGCTACGATGAGCCCTTCCCATCCCACTTGCCAGGCAGCCTTTGGTGGGAGCTTTGTTTATCTGTACTTATGTGGGTTCTGGAGCTCTAAAATTTGTTTAGAGTCATATTTTATAGGTATTTAAGGTTGTTGCGGGGAGGGAGCTCAGGGTGTTCTCCTGCTTCTAAGCCACCATCTTGACTCTGCCCAAAAGGCCTGACCTGGCTGTTTGTTTTCAATGTGGAAATGACACTTGATGGGAAGTCAAGCATTGGATATAAAGCTTGGGGTCTTTTTTACCTATTAGATAGTAGAGATAACAAGTTTAGCTTGAACCTAAAAATTATTTCCCCTAGGCTAATAATATGTAAGGGAGTAAATAGACATAATTCTAGTCCAGTCCCTCCTCTTTCTGAGGAGTGCAGAACAGGCTTGGCTACAACCACCTGTTTCCTTTCCTTGCAAAAATGAAAATCTCCCATTCAGAAGGGGTGGGTTAGGGGAAGGAGACACTAGAGATGTAACTCTTGTGTGTCCTTCATATGATAGCCATGCTACACAAATAGTCACACAGTTATATGATAGTTATTTCTATATCTTAAATAAGAAAACTTTATCTGAGAAATTTGATACAAAGATTTCTTTTCCCATTCTCCTACTTCCCTTCTTATACCAGGTGAATTATTTTTGTTTGCTCAGAAGCTTCTCAGTTTGATGTAATCAAAGTTATACACTTTATCTTTTGTAATTTCATCTACCCCTTGTTTCATTGACAATATATTTCCTAGTTATAGAAGAAATGAGAAGTGTTAAATTGTTTTAAAAATGTTTATTTTGGACTAAATATTATCATACTCTTTACCTATTGAAAAAAAAATCTCTTGTCTGTAGCAGTGGGTGGTATATGATATTTGTCTATTTTTTAACAGTTTGATCTTTAATATATAGAATTAAATTACATGGACATTATTAAGATAACATAGCATTAAACTTTATAACGAAATGTGGCACAAGGTGTTAGTCTAAAACTAATTTCTGTGAGATCGCTTTCCATCTTCCCCACAAGTTTTATTAAAAACAAAATATGGAATTTTTCCCAAGTAATTTATATTTTATAGTTTATTAAACATTAGTTCTTTGAGTTACACTGTTTCTCATTCTTTGCTTTTGATCTACTCTACTTTTGGAGCAGTACAAAAATAGTTTTGATGAATGCTGCTTTATAATGTAGTTTTATGTCTAGAAGTGCTCTTTCTCCTTCCTCCCTCTTTTCATCATTTCCCTTGAAATCCTAGAATTTGCATTTCTCTAAACAAATTTTGTTATTACTCTATTACATTTTGTAGGGTCTTCTTTTGCTAGTTTAATTGGTATAGAATAAAAATTGTAAATTAACTGTGGTAGTATTGTCATTTTAAAAATTATATTTGCATGGCCCAGTTGGGAGCACTGAACAGTTGTCCAGCTATATGTTGCTCTTGTTCTTCATTTTTAAACAAAAAACTTTGTAATTGACTGTATACAAATATTTTGTGTTCTTTTGTAGATTGATCCAAAATATTTTTAGTATTTTATATTTATTTTAATCACATTTCCCTTTTGTTGTTTTTCGGATATGGGTGTTATTACATAGAAATATTATTTATTTAAAATATTTTGTACTCTACAACTTTGCTGAAGATATTGATTATACCAATTATCTTTGCTGCTTCTATAAAATTTTCTTAATGAATCATTATAAAATCAGCAAATAGAACAGCTTAATCTCATCTTTGTTTAATTTCTTTCTCTTTTCTTATTATTGCTAGCATGTTTCAAACTACAACAAATAATAGTGGGGAGAGGAGAATCCTTTATTTACTGTACTTTTAGAGAAGCTTCTTTTATAGCTTTATTGCATATATATTTACTTTTGTTTTTCAGTAGGTCTTTTTAAGAATATTGAAAGATCCTTTTATACTTATACTTTGTAGAGATTTTGGCATGAGTGAGTATCATAATTTTTCAGAAACATTATTTTTGCTTCTATTGTATTGAGAATCATTTGGTTTTGCTTTTAATATGATTACTTTATTATTTTCTAAATGTTGTAACATCTCTGAATTACTGTTATAAATCTAACTTGGTCATAATGAAAGATTTCCTGGATGTATTACCATATTCTCTATATTAGGACTTCATTTAAACTTTTAAAATTGTTATTAATGATGTTGGTTTTGAGTTCTCTGCTTTTTCATTCTGTGATTTAATTAGGTCTATGTTTGTCTCATTAAAGCAGGCTTTCTTAATTTTTGAGAACAATTTTTGTAGTATTGGTTGTAATTTGTCTTTAAAAGTTTGAAAGAATTCTTCTGTGAATTCATCAGGACCAGGAGTTCTTCTCCTCTCCCAATAGTTCTATTGCTGTCCGTTCTAAGATTGGGTTACTTAAGATCTCTATTTGATTTTCTGTTAGTTTTGTTATTTCATATTTTTGTGAAGTCATTTCTCTATTTCTTTTATGATCTTAGTTTTCATGGGAAATGGGCATAATTTCTTCTAACTTTTCTATGATTTCACTTTACTACTTTGTAAATAAAGTTTAACAATGCCTTTGAGTCTTTTCAAATAATTCGATTTTAGTACCGTTTATCCTTTCTCTAAGGGTTTTTTGTTTCCACCTTACTTTCCTCTTATTTTTAATATCTCATCTTCGGTGCTTATTTTGAGTTTGTTTCTGCTTTTTTAAGATGCATATCAAGTTCCTTAGTCTTCTTCTTTGCTCTCTTGTTAGCATATGTTTTTAACAATGTAATTTTTACATTCGCCTCCCAGTAATCTTGGCATGTTTTAACATTCTCGTTCTTATTTGCATAATTATTGTTTCCTAGATTGTTATTTGATATGCTCTTGGCTTGGGATTTCATTGTTAAGCTTCCATTTGGGTCAATAAAAGTTAATATCAATAAACATTTATTAAGTGACTATTCTGTGCCAGACGCTGTGTTAAGCACTGGGGCTACAAATAAAAATGCAGATGGTCCTTGCCCTCAATATGCTTACAATCTAATAGAATACATTATGCAAATAGATATTGAAAAGGGAAGGTATTCTAGAGTGTACCCAGAATTGGGGCATGATGTTTAGGGAATCAAAACCAAACAGAAGAACTGGTAGCAAATTACTTACCTGGAAATTCTGAGGCTTCTATAAAGGTCAGCCTTGGGAGGAGGTATCCTATGGAACGCAAATCATTGCCAAAGTATTGGTAGCCATCTAATGGGAACTTGAAGGAGACCTTAATCATGTTAGGTGGATACCTAATAGATATAGAGGATTTATAGATTAACATGGACATCACATGATGAGAAGTTTTAGCTATATCACAATCTGAATCATTGCAGCAAACACTTACATGAATGAGATAATAGGTCCATTTAAGTAAGTTGTGGAGTAACTTTACCACAAGTGATAATAATAGTTTTAGTGCCAGGGTTAACAGCAGTCAGTATTAAAATTTGACAAAACACTTCACATATATTATCTCAAATAAACTGTGACCTTCCTGTGAGGATGGTGTTGTTATTGTCCCCATTTTACAGATGCAGAAACCAAGTCACAGAGAAGTGAATTGAATTGCCCAGAGACACACAGGGTGTCTCAACAGGAGCTTGAATTCAAGTCCTGACTTCATTATTTAATAACCATCTGTCTTTTGGCAAGTAGGAAAAGTGAGTTGAGTCTCATTTGTCTTCAGTGATAAGGAGGAAAATAATAATTGTTCTAAAAACCCCAAAATGTTATTTTGAAGTATAATGAAATATATGAAAGGATTTTGAAAAATGAGTCTGCAAATATGAGGTGTTATTATATATTATTGTTGTTATTAAATTTCTGAGAGAATATTAAAGTATATATGAGGATAGAAAAATGTGAGAAATTATTCATTATTGTTAAATAATATCTAAGGAAATGTTCATCATCAACATTTTAAACATTTTAATAAATATCTTCTATCCATTAGAGGGTAAGTGATAGAGTGAATAGAATGCTGGATGTGGTATCAGCAAGACTCAAATTCAAATCTAAGCCTCAGACAGTTACTAGCAGTGTGATACTGAGCAAGTCACTTAACCCATATCTACCTACTTCCTAGAGTTGTGAAAAAAAAATGAGATAATATTTATAAAGTACTATCCAAACTTTACATTGTTATCTAAATGTTAGCTCTTATTATTAAATATAAACTATTCTTTTGGAGGATATTCTATCATTATGTAAAAATGTCTAAAGCAGTGGTTCTCAACCTTCCTAATGCTGAGACCCTTTAATACTCTTAGGCATATCTGCATGTAGAGGGACTCGCCTGGAGACGGAGAGAAGAGTGGGGTCTCTGTTCCTAAGACCATGGGAAATAAGTGTTTTCCGAGGGTCTTAGGTGACCCCTGTGACCCCTGTGAAAGGGTTGTTTGACCCCCAAAGGGGTCACAACCCACAGGTTGAGAACCGTTGGTCTAAAGGAATATAATTTGTAAGTAATAATTATTTATATGGAATTACATTATTGGAGTAGACTATGAAAATGTAGCAGTTGGGATAGGATGACCAGAGAAATGACTCTTGTTTCAGGGCAATAAGTGTAAATGTTTCTAGAAAGGGAACATTCTGGCTTACACTTATAATGTTAAGTGTTCAACTGGCAATGAAAGGTCCTACTACAGATGCTGGTTAGAGAATGGAGTTGTGCCAGCTCATTTTGAAAGGAAACAAATAGAGCTCTGAACTGACTTGAATGTTGGTTATGCAATTCTAAAATAAACTTGTTCTGGTTTTTTCACATTCCATCAATAACCATGCAGCTGTACACTGAACAGGCAAAACTGAAGTTAAGGGAAGGAATGGATAATAGAACTAATCAAACAGTAATAGAACTATACTCCGGGATTCTATCCAGGGTCCACTACTCTTCCCAGGTCTTTCCTTCCCTTTCCCTCTTCCCTTCTGTCTTCTCTTCCCCCTCCCATCTTCTTCCCCTCCTTTTCCTTCCACCTTCTTTTCTTCTCTTCCCTTCCCATCCCTCTCCCCTTCTTTCCTCTTTTGCCTTCCCATTTCCCCTCCGCTTTCCCCATCTTAATTCCCTTCCCTCCCATGCCCTCCCCTCTTCTCTTTACGTAACTCCTCTTTTTGTCCCTTTTGTTTTAATTATTACATCAATTACTATGGGTTCAACCACCTTATCTATGCAGATGCCTCCCATATTTTAATGTCTCACCCTATCTCTGTCACCAAGCCTGTATCAGCAACAACTGCTTATTGGACATTTGTAGCTAGATATCCTGTAAGGTTTGTAATTTCAGCATGTCCCAAATAGAAGACTTTTGGTTAATTTCAATATTTCTGGTAAAGGCTTCTCTGTCTCTTTAGAAAGCCAAGTTTGCAGCTTCAGAATTATCCTTAACTCTTCTCACTCCCTCATCCCACCTCCACATCTAATGAATTATCAAGTAGTTTTTACTATTGTTATTATTAATTATACCTCCACAGTATCTCAAGCATCTGACTCCTCTCCCCTCATGCAGGTATCACAATAGTTCAAATCTCGCCTCTTGCTTGGATCATGGCAATAAACTCCCTGCCTTTTATCCTGCTTTTCTTTAATCCATTTTCTACACAGTTGCAATCATGTCTCTAAAGAAGCACCAAGTGTTTCCAATTGCCTCTAGAAAAAAATATAGGCTTCTCGATTTGGCTTTTAAAGCCGTCTACCATCGAGTTCAGTCCTTCTTTTGTAGTATTTTACCCATTCCTCTAGTTCACCAACTCTATGGACAATCTGGCTTCCTTGCAGGTCTCCTTCACCTGTCTCCTGGCCTTTGGAAAGACTGTCTTTCTTTCCTAGAATGTACTCCCTCCTCATATCCACTTATAGAAACCCTAGCTTCCTTCAAGGCTCAGATTAAGTGCCAAAGCTTACAACAGGAATGTCCTGATCCCTTAAAGTTTCTAGCAGTACCTCTTTAGCCAGAAATTAATTTATATTTAACTTGTGCTTATACACATGTATGTGTAGAACTGAATTTACTTAGTTCATTCATATCCTTTTGTGCCAAAAGAATGAAAATACTTGAGAATAGGAACCATTTTATTTTTTTGTTTTTATATTTCCTGAATATAGTGCCTAGAACATAGTAGAAATTTGTTGAAAGTATACACAGGAAAAGAAAGGATAGAAGCATACTGGGCAAAGGAAAGTTTGGAAAATAAAGATATGTTTGTGGCTTTTTTGAAAATCTGCTGAATTTGAAGCTTGATAATATTCTCTTATTTTTATATAGAGCTTTAAAGTTTGCGAAGCACTTTACATTCATTATCTCATTTCAACTTGGGCTCAACTCAGCAAAATTAAGAGAGGTTTAGCAACTTTTATATGGCCAAAGTGCCAGAATCAATATATGTGACAGAGGCAATAAGTGAACGCATTTTACCAATTCTAAATGAAACACTCTATCCACTATTCCATTCTGCCTTTCTTGTTCTATGCTCTCTCTAGTATCATGATTTTATCATTCTCCAATAGATCACTTGGAAGAATGAATTAATTGGCAACTATGTGCCACTTTAATGCAAATTCTGAGACTATATGGAGCAGAAGGAAGAAACAGCAGGCCGGAGTGTGTCACTGAGAACTATGAAGCCAGGGAGCATGGATGATTTTTTTTTTTGATTTTTTGAACAAGGTTTTTATTTTTATTTTTTTTTATGAGATTCTTTATTAAATTTTTTGAGTTACATATTTTCTCCCCATCTTTCCCCCGCCCACCACCCCAAAACAGCCATCCCAGTGTTTCCCCCCTCCCCCAGTCTATTCTCTCCTATGTCACTTTTTGGTACGGCAGGA
>CM053582.1:134721747-134740392 GCA_028627135.1 Pseudochirops cupreus | reverse complement strand
TTTGATGACTGCAGCTTTATAACACAGATTAAAATCTGGTACAGCTAAGCCACCTTCCCTAGCATTTCTTTTCATTAATTGCCTTGATATTCTGGACTTTTTGTTCTTCCAAATGAATTTTGTCACCAATTGATAAATGGTCAAAGGATATGAACAGGCAATTTTCAGAGGCAGAAATTAAAGATATCTTTAAGCATATGGAAAAATGCTCTAAATCACCATTAATTCAAGAAATGCAAATCAAAACAACTTTGAGGTAACACATCTCTCCAGCCAGATTGGCTAAGATGACAAAACAGGAAAATGACAAATGCTGGAGAGGATGTGAAAAAATTGGAACACTAATGCATTGTTGGTGGAGTTGTGAACTAATACAACCATTCTGGAGAGCAATCTGGAACTATGCCCAAAGGACTATAAGTAATTGCATACTCTTTGACCCAGCAATACCACTTTTGGCATTATACCCCAAAGAGATCACAGAAGTGGGAAAAGGACCCATATGTACAAGGATATTTATTGCAGCTCTCTTTGGGGTTGCAAAAAACTGGAAATATAGGGGTTGCCCATCAATCGGGGAATGGCTAAACAAGTTGTGGTATATGAATGTAATGGAATACTATTGTGCTATAAGAAATGAGAAGGAGATGGACTTCATAATTACCTGGAGAGGCTTATACAAATTGATGCTGAGTGAGAAGAGCAGAAGCAGGAAAAATTTGTACACAATCACAGACACATTGTATGTGTGATGACCAACCTTGATAAACTGGACTCTTCTCTGCAATGCACAGCTATAAGACAACTCTACAAGTCTCAGGATGGAAGGAGATATCTACATTCAGAGAAAGATCTAGAAAGAACAGAGTTTAAACAGAGACTGAAGCAATGCATGCTAACGTTCTTTTTCATGTTTGGTTTTGTTTCTTTTTTCCCAGTGTTCACTCATTGGTTACACAACTCTTCTATACAACCAGACTGTTGTACAATGTGAAAGTATTTGTAGATCCTATACATTTATTGCATGCCACCATTGGTGGGGGGCGGTATAAGGGAAGGGAGAAAATCTGAAACTCAAGGGATTGTGGAACTGAATCTTGTAAACTAAAAGTAAATAAACAAGTCATTGAGAAAAAAAAAGAAAGAAACATGGGATTGAGGTGGCTAGGTGGCACAGTGAGTAGATGACTGGCCCTGGAGTTAGGAGGACCTGAGTTCAAATCCAGCCTCAGACACTTGACACACTTACAAGCTATGTAACTTTGAGCAGGTCACTTAACCCCAATTGCCCTCCAAAAAGAAAAAAAAAAAACAAAGAAAGAAACATGGGATGTTTTTCCTTTGAGAGGAAGTTGGTAAAATGTTTTCTAGTAATTTATATAACAATAAGAAATATTTGCAATAATTATAATGAATCTTATCTGGAACTACTGGTCTTCAATTTTGTTGAAAAGCTTGAGTTTTAGCTCTTCTAGTATTCATTATATTTATGGCATGGAAGTTTTCTGTCTTACATTTGATACAATTTCTGTTTTCAGTCTATTGGACATTCAACATTATAGATGACCAGAAATTTTCTCTATTCTCCTTTATCAGGAGCTGTCTCCCTCTTCTCTATTTTCTTCTCAAATCTCTACAGTATGATTGTTAATTACCATTGCATTGTTAATTTTGTACTTTGTACTATTTTCATCCTAACTTTATTAACCTTTTGATTTTCATTCCTAATTACTGATTAAAGGAATCAAGAACTTTGTACACAATTTTTTTTTCTCTTTTTAAGTCTATTTTACATTTCTTTTTTATTTTACCTATTAAAAAAAATTAAAAGTTAAAATAAATCTCTTTTTTCCTTCAACCCTCCTAACTACACTGGCTAAAAAAAGAGAAAAGAAAAACAAATTTTCTGTAATAATTATTAATAATGCATCATGGTTTCTGAACTTAGGTCCAGAAAAAAATATGTGTGTCACTCTGTACTCTGAACTCATAACTCTCTGTCAGGAGGTGGAACATGCTTCATCACTTCTTTAGAATCATAATTGGTCAATGTGTTGATAAGAATTCTTGCAGCTTTCAAAGCTGTTTGCTTTATAAGCCATTGGCACTTTATAAATTGTTCTTTTTGTTCTGCTCATTTAAGTAATTAATTTAGAAATGTTCTCAAAGTTATTCATTTTTAATATAATACTGTAGTATAAGTTGTTCTGTTTCTCATTATCTCACTCTGCATTAGTTAATGCAATTATTTTTTTATGTCTTTATAATAATCTCTTCCCTCATTTCTTACAGAAAAGTAATATTAGGTCATATTCATATGTCACAATTTGTTTTGTCATTTCAAAATTGATGGGAATCACCTCAGTTTTAATATTTTTCCCATCCCAAAAGTAGCTTCTGTAAATATGTGTGTGTGTGTGCGCGCACGCATGCACATATACATGTTTATGCGTGCATGTATCCCTCTCTCCGGTCTTTTTGGGCATAGGATTAGTAGTTGTGTGACTGTGTCAAAATTCATGTAGCAGATAGTAACACTTATATATGATTCTGGGTTGCCTTCCAGAATGATTATATACATTTACAGGTTCACCAAGAGGGCTTCAATGCCCCTGTTTTCCTACAGTCCCTCCAACATTTATTATTTTATTTTTTTTTTGTCCTCTTTACCAATATAATAGGTGTGAAATTGAAATTCAGAATTGTTTAATGTTCATATCATTAGACCATTTATTAATTAAAGAATGTGTTTATTTTAAATTTGTATGAGTTCTTTATGTATCTTAGAAATGAGACTACAATTAGATAAATTTACTACAAAGATTTTCCTTGTTTCCCTTTTAATCTTACTTTGGTGGGGGATTTGTTTGTGCAAAACCTTTAAAATTTTATAATCAAAATTATCCATTTTATCTTCCATGATCTTCTCTATTCCATGACTTGTTATGACTTTTTCTTTTTTATGTAAGTCCAATAGGCAATTTTTCCATCTTCCTCTAATTTGCTTATGATGCAATTTTCTTTACTTTTTCAGTTAATATGGTGTTCAAGCTTTCTACTGCACATATGAGGTCGATAAGTCTTCCAATGTCTTTCCTCATGTTTCTAGTAGTTTTCTCAATCTAATTCTTCCATAATGCTTAGTACATAGTACTTTTGCTTCACAACTGCCCTAAGGAACATTCCTATTCAAAATCATTTCAGACAATAACTCTTTTTTTTTTCCCTTTCATTTAGTTCTACTATTTTTTTCTATTTTTATTTCATCTAGCAAATGTTTAGATTTTTTAAAAATAATTGCCCTGGATTGCAGCAAGTTTTTTTTTAATGACTTGGGGATAATAATGTCATTGATAAAAACAACAACAAACAAATAAGAAACCTCATGAAGCCTTTGCCTATAAGTGGGGAGATCTGTTTGCAATTTTGTCATGATGCAGAATTGGTGCAGAATAAAAGCATTCATATCATCAGTCCATTTCATATACACTCATACTTTGCCTGTTATAATGTTCAGTGTCATACACATGGAAGCATTTCCTATGTGTGGGCTATTGTTATTACTTATTTGTACCAATGCAGCATCCCTTTCTTATGCCAAAAGCAAAAAGGAGTGCCATTTACTTTGTTGTCTTTTGTATCAAAATGATCACCCCAAAGATTACGAATAAGGCCAGCCTACAAAATTCTGCTGCCCTATACACTTCTTAGATTCCTAATAGTAACTTATATGGTAATTTTTTTGGTTCTAAACCAATCAGCATTATTGCTAGAGTTCAATTGACCAACATTTCAAAGTTCTTGCCAGGCCCTCACAGACAGAAGTATTCTGAGGGCATATAGCATCCCTAGATAGTATTCCCTAACATTGTTATTATCTAGCATTCTTTCCTCTACTCCATAACCGTAGATGATATGCAGAAGAAAGGTGGCAGGATGCAGCAGAAAGACAGTTTGATTTGTAGTTTGGAGGCTTGGGTTCAAATCACAGTTCTACTATATACTACCAATATGATTTTAGAAAGACAATAAAACTCCTTATGAATCTTAATTTTCTCATCTGTATGTAAAAAAGGGATTGGACTAGAACTAGTATCCTCTAAAGACTTTCCAGTTCTACGTCTATGATGCTAAGAGTCTGTCATCTTATCATAATGTGATATTCCTTAGTAATATGCAAGTGAAGGAAATTTTAAAGCATGGTTCAGAACATACACTTTCAGTGAATGTAAAAGTTGTTTCCTCCTTTCCTGACACTGCTACTGGTGGGAGAACTGATTACACTCCACTTTGTCACCTTCCTGTGAAACCACATCAAATTTATTTCCAAAACTGGGAAGTATTGCATATGGTGGAATGTCCCTTGCATTAGAGCTTGTCACAATAATTAATGTATCCTTTTGTGCTCTTGTGAAATCATTGCTACATAAAATATGTGATCGAGAGAGGGAAAAACATTTAACATAAGAATGTTTCTGTACAATTAAGTGAATTACTTCCTACACTTTTCATGATTTAAACACTTGAAAGATTTGCTTTGGTAAAGTCACCATGAAACAAATCTTGGAAGATCCAAAAAAACAGGCTAAACAAACTGCAGAGCCCAAAACAATTCGCAAATCGTCTCTTCACAATACTTTATTGCCTCTACAATGACTCCTTAAGAAAACTTAAAAGATCCATTATTTATACCTTTTGTTTCAAGACCACTTACCAAATCTATGCCTTATTTTTATATGCTCCTTTCATCCTCAATTAATCACAGAAGAAGGTAAACATTTCCAGGAGTCAGACCTATTGTCCTTCAAGTTCGGCGTTCCACATCTAACAGCAGAAATTAGAAATCTGTTTTGGAAGGATATGATTTTCTCCACAAATTTTTAGCATATAGACTCAAAGTTTCTTTATTTAGTCTACTACATATCTGTCATCTATTACTTTATCTAAAGCTTTTTTCTTTTAATTTTCAGTCCTTACAATTTCTTTATTAAAGCTTGAGTTTCTATACTTAAGATTTTATTTCCTCTTGTCTTCAGCCTCATCTTTCCAGACTGCTGACTCCTAATCCTTTCACAATGATTCATACATTAGCTTCTCCACTTCCCTTGATTATTTTCATTTCATTTATTTGAATATTCTCTAATTTGATTATAATTTTATTGAAGTATGCTCTTTACTACCAAAGTAAACCAGGTGCTGATAATTTTATGTTACCTAATTCTTGTTACGTTTTCTAACCAAGGTCTTAGTATTTTCTTCCTGCGGAGCCAAAAGTGGAGGAGTCCTATGCTTTCCCTTACTTCTTGAACTAGTGACACAATCTTAGATATTCCAGACAAAACCAAGGAGGTCAGGTATGATTCTTACATGTTGTGCTGAAATCCATTCTACTTTTATCCCTACTTCAAGACTGAGACAGAATTTTGTCCAATAACAAAGAAAGCTTCTAAATCTAAATGAAGTGAAAGCTTTATCTTACAGAGATATAAAAGACCCATCTACTCCATTGGGGTATTTGCTTCTTCAAATAATTCTCCCTATGTGGCCCTGAATAAATATTTTTACTAACCTGACTCCAGATTGCAAACTATGCCACACCACACTACTGTCTAATATTGAGCTTGAAGTCAATTGAAAAAAATAAACAAGTGCAGATAATTTTCTGTTGTCCAATTCTTGTTACTTCTTTTAATCAATATCTTAGTGCATTCTTCCTGTGGATCTGAACATAGAGGAGTCCTATATCTCCCCTCACTTAGCATAGTGACTCTATCTTAGAAATTGTCCTCCACTCCAGACAAAGTCAAAGTAATTACATATGACTCTTATACTTTGTACTCTAATCCAGCAAATCTCTTTTTGAGACAAACTGCCAAATCACCATTCTCAATTGTATATTGTGTAACCATTTTTTAACCCAGATATAACTAGCCTCACATTTGATGAATTTCAACATACTAAAGTCAAGCCAATGATAGTCCAGATCTTACTGGATCCTGGTTCTGTCATCTAATGCACTTGCTATCCTTCCTACCTGTGTCACCTGCAAATTTAATAAGGATGTCATCCATTCCTTTAAACGAGGCATCGACAACAACAAATAGCATGGAACCAAGCACAGATCCCGAGATATTCTACTAAGAACATCCTGGGAAAAAAAGATATTGAACTATTAATGAATACTTTTTAAACCTATTAAACAATTCTGAATTCATCTAATTGTATTTCCCTTTGGCCCATATCTCTCCATCTTACGGGAACACAAGACTAATGGGATATTCTCATTCATTTTGATTCAAAAGACCAATTGTAAGGATTCTCTCCTTACTAGTGGAAACTTATTACTCAATGTCCCATACCTGCATGAGGATGGAGCTGGTAAGAGTGGGAGAGGAAAGAGACTGACTCTTCTAGCTGCCGGCATTAAAAATGATTATGTGCATTCCCCATATCTCTTCAGGGGCCATTGATTGCAGGGAAGTTCACCTTGACTGAGATCTGAAACATTCTCTTAGTTGAGTTTTTCTGTTCCCAATTGGAGAAATCCTTCCCTCTACATTGTCTGATATATATTTTCCTGTGTATACTTTCTTTAATTTCTTTTTGCTGTCAACTTGGATAAAAGGGTTTATGTTCTACTTGCCCTGTGTGCTTATTGGGAAATTGGCATCTTGTGGGAAGGGAGGCACAACTTAGATACAGACCTTGGGAACTTTCCTTCCTCACTAAAGTACAGTGATCAGGAGTTTAGCTTGAACTTAAAAACGTTACTTTTCCTAGACTGGCAATATTTAAGAGAGCAAGCAGATAGATAAAATTTTAACACCATTCTCCATGGAGAACCTCTTGTTAGAACCTCTTGTTTTGCTCCTGGTAGGTATCAAAGTCTCCCTTAGAGACGGGGGTAGGGAAAGGGGAAGGGAAGCTAGAGACACCCATTTTCCCCTGACTACGAACCACATTTGGATAGCCCCATGTGCATAAACATAATCTATGTGGGCAGAAGTAAAACATCAGCACCCACACATGCCATACCCTTACATACTTTCTTAATTATTTTGTCTAAGTCTGCATGAATGATATTTACAGAATTCTGCGCATCTACCAGTTTTATTATTGTTTAGTTGTTTCAATTGTGTCTGACTCCTTGTGCCCTCACTTAGGGTTTTCTCAGCAAAGATATTTCAGCAGTTTGCCATTTCCTTCTCCAGCTCATTTTACAGATGAGGAAACTGAGTCACACAGGGTTAAGCAACTTGCCCAAGGTCATATAGATAGTAAGTGTCTGAGAACAGATTTTAACTCAGGCTCAGCACACCATCCACTGTGCCACATTGCTGCCCCACCATTTAAGTAATATTAAAACAAACAAAAATAAATAAATTTAGTGTACTATGAACTGTCCTTGATCTGGTGTGTCATAATATTACTCATTCAAAAGAAAAGGTCATAGAATTGTTGAAGAGGAACACTTGTCTAGAGAATGAACAGTTACTAATGGACAAATCCCTTGTAGAACTCATATTAAATGAATCAAAATTACACAGCTTTCATTTATTTTCTTTTTCAAAGATAAAGACGCTTATAGCACAAAAATATACTCACACATATAGAAAAAAATCTGAATCTTTTGAATTCTAAATCCTACACATAAACACACACAGTTACGTGCATGTGTGCCCCATGACCTTCCATTTCTTTTGTAGAGGAGAATGTTGTAGGATTTTTCCAAGTAGAATTTCAGAGAAGCCCACTGATGGCTTCCTCTTGGGACTGTTAAACTGTTTTCCTCCTCTCCCCTCTCTCACCCCCATACCCAGACCAAGCTAGTTTCAACTTCATATGATTCTACTGCCTAAAAAAAGTGATGTGTCTGTGGGAGGGACTTTGAAAATGATCTAGTTTGAGTGAGGGTTAGATTATTGACCTTGCTTTGGAGAAAGATGGAGATAAAAAAAAAATTGGGGAAAGGTCTAACATCTATGTAATGCAAGAATAGTAATATTATCTATAAGAGCTATATGTAAGAGATGAAGGGGGAAATTTGGCCCAACACCTTCTTGATGCTAGTATACATATATGAATCATAGATCATAATGAATCACACATTGCAGAAAATTTGGCAAAACAAATCTCTTTGAAAATATAAAAATATGCTATGTAAAAATATGAACCACACAACTAGATAGGAAGAATATTTGAGCATATATATATGTATATATATATATATGTTTATTCAAAATTGAAATTAAATGAATAAAATTTTGAATTTACATTTTAAATTACATTTCTTCTGAAGTGTAATATATAACTCACCTCATCTCACTCTGAATATAAAAATAGGCATAAGACAGTCATTTCTTTTTTTTAAAGTAACATATGCAATATTTTAGCTTTTAAAAAATAGTTAAAGAATTCTTTAATATATGCTACTATTAGATTAGAAGCATCAGGAAGATAAGGATTGTGTGTTATATAAAATATGTTTCTCTTCAGCACCATACATAGGGCTCTGCATACACAAGCATTTAACATGTTTGTTAATTTGATGAATAATTATAATTATTAAAGTTTATATATTTTTATTTCAAAGATTATCATTTTAGGTCATTAGATTATTTTTCCTTCATTATTTTTAACAACTGTGTACCTAATCATCTCATAAAGTTTGGAAAGATAAAGCATATAATATTTGAAAATCGAGTTTTGAAATTTTAAATATAAACTATCTTGTGAACATGTGATATATTACTTCCCTTTGCCTTCCTTTTCCTTGTGGAGCTCTCTAGATTTTGAAGTTAAGGAAAAACAAGTTGATAACATAATTGTAAACTTATCTCTTTCAGATATCACTCTTATGATAATTTCTTATTAAGTTGGGTTCCTATCCTTCTACTTCAGTGTTAAAGTGAAGCTGACTCCCTGGTTTAACCCTTTGCCATTCAAAGTCAGCTTCCTAATAGTAGAGAAAAATTGAGAAAAAGGTTGTCATTTAGTCTGCAGGGAAGCTTTGGGTTTTTCTGAGAAAAGGAAATGTATATGAAGAATAAGGAAAGAATATGTATCTGATAAGAGAGGTACAAAGAAGGAAGGGATTGTACTTCAAACATTCACACTAATAATGGTTCAAAACAGGCAATGTGGGAGGCAAATAGCTACTAGAATAGGGTGGGCAGAGGGGAAAAAAAGAATATTCATTTTATGTACATCTGATTTTAAAAATAGCTGAAAAGAGGAATGGGGGCTGGAAACCACAGCTGGGGAAAACAAAAAAGAGACCAATCTTTAGAATTCTTTTACAATACACTCATGCCTGCTTTTTCTATGCACCACTGGAGTGGAAATGTATTGAAGGAAAAGCAAATTACTTTAATCAAACACCCCTTTAAGGTTGTGCTCTTGAAGGGCTTTTAAAAGCCAAATACTGGCTCACCAGGTGGATTTTTCCATGCCCTTCTAAATTTTCATGTTAGTAAATTATTGTAGCCAGCATCAAATATGAAGGTTAACTTTGTGAATCTGGACATCTTAGAGAGGTACAATTAGGTGCCAGCTTAATCATGAATGAGCATCTCAGATTTTTAAATGGAAGATATAATTTTCCTTTATTTTTCAAAAGCTAACCAGAAAAGATTGAGACTTATAATAGGGCTTAATTACTGGATATTTTTTTTGGGGGGGGGAAGGGGAGGAGATAGGAACAAAGGTAGAAGAATTAACTCATTTCATTTCAACTTTCTTCATCACATTCTATCAATCAAGTTCTTTTTGAGGAATTAAAGTCCTCTATAGCCAGCCCTGAAAGGGGGGCCTTCATAGCCTCCAATCCATTCTCCACACAGCTTCCAAAGTGACATTGCTAATACATTGACCTGGCAAGGTCACTCCCCTACTCAGTAAGCTCCAGTAACTCCAAATTGCCTCTAAGAGAAAATACAAACTCTTCCAGTTGCCTTTTAAAGCCCTTTATAACCTGGCTTCAACCTCCTTCCCAGGCTTATTATATAACTCCCCTTCATCCGTGCTATGTATATCCAACCAAATAGGCTTTCATGCTATTCACACACAACACTCCATCTGTTGTCTCCAGGCCTTTGTAAAGGCTATCTTTCTCCCTGGGAATGTACTTCTGTACTAATAATCCCTCCATTTTTTTCATGTCCCTAGTTTCTTTCAAACTCAACTCAAATGCTACCTCCTACATGAAGCGTTTCCTGCTTCTTCTAGCTGCTAAGACCTCACTCCCTCTCCAAAATGTCCTTATATACATTTTTAAAAATCTATTTGGTTTATAAACTTACTTCATATAAACTTATATGTGTACATTTCTCCCCCAATAAAAGAGAAGTTCTTTGAGGGTGGGAACACTTTCATTTTGTCCTTGTGGCCTTGCCTCCTGAAAAAGTGCCCTGAAAATCAAAAACTCTTAATAAATACTTGCTGATTGGTTGATTTCCTAGTCTGTGAATGGTCTATGTGAAAAAGCAATGTTATAATACCAAGATTATCGTCAAATTACCAAATCATGATTAGGTTTAAAAAGACAGAGAGAGCTGATTCAATTTACAATTTTAGTGCTTGACAACTGGAAAAATTACTATAAAATATCTTTAGAGCAATACATTTCAGTAACAAAATCTCTTCCAAATGCCATAAACCCAGTGAGCATGCCTGTCCTAAGTGGTACATTGTGCCAAGTTTCATCCTGGAAATTGATATTGATTTTCACAGCTCTTCTGTTGTCTGGCTTTTTGTTGGTCTTCTACTAGAGTTCTCTGTTAGGAGATGCTTAGGATGCTAAGTAAACTTAAAAGGTTTTCTTTTTTTTTTTAAAGGATGATCCTGTTTCTGCTAAGTATATATTTTTAAATGGTATGAAGTATGAGTAAAGTATGAGACATTTGTTACAGAAGCTGAGGATGTAAAAAGATTTCTGAAGAACTATATAAGCTCCTAAAAACTTCATAAGCACAGTACATTGCAAAAATCTTGGTGCATTATGTGACACAGAGGTGTGCAGGACCTGAAATAAGAATGATGAAATGAGTTCAATTCCAGCTTCAGGCACTTCCTAGAAGTATGGCCCTGGGCAAATCATTTAACCCTGTTTGCCTCAATTTCCTCATCTGTAAAATGAGCTGGAGAAGGAAATGGCAAACCACTCCAGTGTCTTTGCCAAGAAAACCACAAATGGAGTCATGAAGAGTAAGATATGACTGAAAGAACTAAAAACAAAACAAAACAAAACAAAACAAACAAACAAAAAAATAAATGTATCCTTAACCTCATTGATTTTTGGTGAAAAAAAGAAAGATGGATTAGGAAAGGATGACTACACATACATACACATATAGGAAATCTTGTCACACAGTACTTAGTGGTAATAATGATCAGAGCTCACATTTATATAGTGCTTTAAGATTTGCAAAACTCTTTACAATTTTATCTCATTTGATCCTCACAACCATCCCACGAGGTAGATGCTGTTATTTATCCCTATTTCACAAATGAGAGAACTAATCTTAATCGGGATTTATTAAACTTTTTCCACTCACAACACCTCCCACTTTGGCAATGGTTCCTTGGTGTCACATGGTCTGAGGGCATTCACAGTGCAAAGTGCACATGCTTTGAGTTCAGAACTAAGCCTGCACTGAAGTTGCAAGTGCAACTGTAAAGTAAGTAATTTAGCAGGTACTTGGTCCTTAGTAACTAAGGGCTAAGTACTTTAAAGAGGCAGAGCGTGTAAACTCTGTCTCCTTCACAGAAGTACTTAGCCCTTAGTTACTAAGGACCAAGTACCTACAATAACACAGGCAAGTGCTGACAGAAACATCTCAGATTCATTATGCATTTGATCTTAATTATTTTTTTTTGTCATTAGGCATTCAGAAATTGTTTACTGTTACAACATTTTTTGTGGCCCCATATGGAATCACAACCCATGGTTTAAGAAACACCTGAGTGACTTACCAAGAGTCATATGGTTAGGGAGTGAAAAAAAATTTGAACTCATATCTTCCTGACTCCAGGAACAGCACTTTCTTCACTGCTCAGCCTAGCTTCCCAATAAGAACAAATAGATATTGTGTGCTTGGTAGTCTGTAAAATTTTCATAACAATTAACTAATCATTTTTTGAGGCAATATCCTTGATTTAAAAAAAATGAGAATAAAATGGGTATGTTTTCTTTCATTCATTTTATTCTATAGCAGGCTACACACAAACATATACACACATGTAATTATATAGTTATATATAGTCATATAAGTATATATGGTCATATAGTTATAAAAAGTACTGACCTGAAAGTTTGGTCAAAAGAGGCAAACAAATGAGGTGGTATATCTTTATATTGTTTATTCCTTTAAAGCTAGCAGAAAACATTCATGCACAGAACCAGAACATAAATTCCGACTACCTGATAAAAGAATAACAAGTCTTTTTATATGTTTTAGGACAATCCCAATTCAGGATGTCTGTCTCTCTCAGATTTATGGTCTCCACATGTATTTAACCATACCATAAGAAAGGAAGTTTCTTAGTAAATAAGTTGTAAACACAGTAAGACAAGACAATTGACAAAGTGTCCATTGAAATTACAATACCAGGGGCAGCTAAGTGGCACAGTGAGTAGAGCACCAGTCCTGGAGTCAGGAGGACCTGAGTTCAAATCCAACCTCAGACACAACACTTACTACCTATGTGATCTTGGGCAAGTCACTTAACTCCAATTGCCCAGCCTTTTCTCCTTCCAAAAGGCAAGAAAAAAAAAGAAATTATGATCCCAGGATATCTGTTTCCCCAGTATAGCATATGTCCATAGAATATCAAGATAAGAGAAGTCCCACTATTCAAGAAAATGTCTGGTCCTAGGCATTCTGTTTTTTAGTGTTTAAAAACAGGAAGAATGCTCCTGGTCAGCCTCATCTGATCTTAAAGTTTCTGACACAAGAAAGGGCATTTTAGAGCAAATCAAAGTATGTCTGGTTGATTAGTTCAGGCTTTGGTCTTTGTTGGGATTCAAATGCTCTTAAATGATTATCAGTGATCATATAGTATAAATTTATAATCTATTTCTTCCCATTGGATCCCAAGTACACACCACGTTACCTTTCACAAATGAATGTTTGTTCACTTTAACTGAGTTGAATAACTAGTTGAAAGATGTGGGGGCCCTCTGGGTTGTAGAACCAGAAGATACTTGATATGGATGGCTTTTGACTTAGATTTCATCAACTGTCTCTTCTTTTCCCCTAGCAAGAATAATCATATGCCAGAGGGATCTTTTTCACAACTTCTAGCCAGTTATACAACTCAATTGAATAGCTGAATCCACAGAAGAAAAAAGAGAGAACTCTGACAAATACTGATGAATTTGCCCTGGAGAATGCTAACCCTTAAAGTACTCACTCAGCAATCTTTCCCCATGAGCCTCTAAGATTCCAGGGATATGAGAGAGAGTTTCTAAAGTGGTCAGGAACAGAAGAATAAATTTTCATCTGAACTTGTTGAGGCATGCATTCCCTTTATTTCAAATTTATTTTCAGCATCAAAACATAAAACACAGTGAAATATTTATTATTTGACAAGTTTGTCAGTAAGCATCAATTACCACTTTACACACTAGCCCATAGTGACTGAAAAAAAATTAAAGTTATATATGTTTAGCCTGTTTCTATTCAAATGTATATTTGGTACTCGAGATGCTATAACCAAGGTTGCCAATTGTTCACTGCCATTGGGAAATGATATGCTAAAATATTCTGTAAAATATTTTAACAAGAAAGGGACCTTTTTTGTCCATTTATGCTGCCTTTCTGATATATTGTGTGGTTATCAGTATTTAGAATTTCCAGGAAATTGGAAACAATTTGAGGAAAACAGGCCACTAACATTTCTTTTCCTTGTCTTATGAGGAAAATTATGAATTTTGTGAGTCAAGGGACATACATGGAATGTTATTTCTTTTACATTGTGAAACTGTGATCCTCATAGTTAAGGCTCTAAGGATCTCCTTTAAAGCAACATATAAACAAACTTCTTTCTTCATCTTTCAAAGGAAGAGGGCTTATTGAGACCATATACTATTAGCCAGGTGGATCCTTAGAGAGAAGAACTGCCTAATTAAAATTTATTTATTAAGTGCTCCAGATAGTAGAGACAGGTGCTTGGGTATGATATGGGAATAAGAGAAAAAGGCAGTAAAAAAATATTCTTTTTGGAAGAAATATGGAAAAAAAAACTGAGATACCACATTACAACAAAATGTAATATCAAAGTCACATGCATAGTCAACATAAGATATACTCTTTATGCTTTGTCCTATTGTATGGCCATTTTTTCACCATGTTGGGTATATATATGATTTTGTTTTTTTGTTTGTTTTTTAAAGTGTTTTAAAGTGGTATCCCAGTCTTTCATTTAATGTGTGCCTTCTGCCTCTTCGTAGAGAAATGGTGAACCAATGGTGCAAAAAAAATTATTATACATATTCTCAGACATAAGCAATATGTATATTTGTCTACCTTGACTGTATTGGTTAAAAAGTAGGGCTTCTGTCTGAAAGGGGAGCATGAATTAATGGTTATGCCAAAAATGTCCATTGTATTGTAACATGCTCTTTAGTTTTTGGAAACCTTAAAGAAAATTCAATTATGTTAATTCAACATCATTTCCATAAATATTGCTCCACATGCCCATTCTTCTTTCACTGAGAAGGCACTAAAACAAGAGAAAGATTCAGGAAGGAGCAAAACCTCCTTCTACGCTGACTCTCGAATTTAGGCCTTCAAGCCATCAAGCTAAAAGGGAAAGATAAGTTTCCCCCTTGTGGTAGCCTCTGGGAATGCCAATGTAAGGAAACCTATTTGGAACATTCAGTGGTAGTGTGTCTATGAGACACTATATATATGATAACTACAATCTTGGTGAGGTCCTAGCTTTTACCTTCATCAGGGAGCATGCCTCATGAAAATTATAAAAGGATTTATTCTCTTGAATTGCCTAGAAAGACTGTGGAGAACATGCATCTCCTTCATTCCATAATTAGTTTATTTCAGGGTGCTATCCAGATCTTCCTCAATAACATGAGGACCATCTTCTTCATCTTTAAGTGTTATATTTGAAGATGTGTAAGATTTTAATTGTTCTACTAGTAAAATCAAAATGATCAAAATGAAAGGTTCTCATGATTGCCATAGCTCTAGTTTTTCAATTCCCACTCATTTGTCAAGTCTTGGCACAGACCACTTCCTGATCACCTAAACCAGAAGTAATCCTTCCCTTTGTGTAACTCCAACTATGCCTTGTTCGTATTTTGATCATTGTATTTTTCACATTCCATCTTTTATCAGTTATTTGTCCGACTTCCCATCTTTGTTTCAAGCTTTTAAGCCACAGTGGAGCAGACTAAGTAGTCTTTATTCAAAGGAATCTAGATTGTACAGTGCCTAGTAGGCTGGACTTGAGAATCAAGAAGATCTGAGTTCAAATCTTGCTGCAGACACTCTACTTTCCTCATTCTGTGTAAGTCACGTAACTTCTCTTAGTAATAATTTCTTCATTTGTAAATTGTAGTTACAAATTTGTAAATGTAATTGCAAATAGAAAAATTGTAAATTTGTCAAATTGGAATAGCAGAATCTACATCATAGGGTTTTCATGTGAATCAAATGTGATACTATCTCTAAAGTGCTTTGTAAACCTTAAACTGATATCCAGATGCTACGATGATGAAGATTCCTCTTTGTATCCCCTGCCACAATTAGTACAAGAGCCTTCCACACAGCATATCAATGCACACTTGTAAATGAATGATTAGATTAAAAGAAAAAAAATGAATAAATTTAGGTTAGATCCACAAGTGCAGTTCAAATGGACATGATCTAATGAATAATTCAGTAGGTCTAACTTAACAATAGTCCAGTAAGCCAATTGTAACATGTAATAGAGAATGGCATAATCCTACCTGGGCAGGAGTGCTAATGGAAGAATTTATTTATGGTTATTATTACTGAGAGCTAGAAGCCAGCAAAGCCAAATTAAGAATACAATACTCTACTATCCTACCTCCTTACTGCGGGCTGCATGTAGGACAAGAAAACTTGGGCATCAGAAGAGGGAATGAAATATTTTGAGCCATATCCCACGGACTGGGCCGAACTCAAATAAGTCAAATGTGGACAATGAAAGCCTCATTAAAAGGTACGGTAAAGCCAGAATAAGTAGAGATGGTAGTCAGAGTCATGATTACAAAAAATTGTCTATGACAAGACTTTTATACATGCATACATACATACATACATACATATATGTATATAAATTCATTTTATGATTAATTAAAATTATTATCTTTATATGCCTCCTGGTATCTTGGTTATTGTCCTTTATTCTCGTTTCTGCTGCTTAACAGCAGAACAGGTGTTTCTTCTCTCCCTACTTTTCCATAGGCTCTGGGCATTTGCCCTCCCAGTACCAATATCTTTGTAGTGGGTTGTTAGCTAGCACTTTCCCAGACTTTTGAATTTGAATGCTGAGTGATCTCAAACGTTGATGATATTTAGTAATAGGAAGCATCAAGATGAGGTTTAAATAAAGGTTTATTTTATTGTTTTAAATTATCAACACCAGAGAGAAGTTAAATCCTTTATTAAAGGTTAAAAAAATAGACTCTGAGCTAATGAACAAAGGCAACTCTCCCAGTTAATCTAATTTTTTAAACCAACTACAGGTTATTAGATCTCACATTTCAATCCTTCTTGGCCTTTCAAAAAGGTAACAATGAGAAGTACATCAGTGTAGCTTTAAAGAATGGTTTTTCAGATGAGATTCTTAGTTGATTAAGACAATTACCAGAGGGAATGGGTCACAATAGCATTTCTGTAGTCTAAAGTAATCAATAGAAGGAGGGGTTCTTTATATAAAATCTGATAGCACTTCACATTAAGAACTAGACATATATTTATTAAAATATATACCTGAATCCTATTTTTATAAACTACTCATTGGGATGTGTGTACATATGCATATATACACATATAAAGTAGCTAAATATGTAATTTCATGTTGATTAAGAGGTACTTCTTTTTACCACATTTACTGAGCAAAAAACAAGCCAAAAAAGTCATAACTTTTCCCCTTTCCTTTATCCAGTAAAAACAAACAAAAGCCTCTTGATTCCTTGGTTTATTTTGCTAAAGAGATTTCTTTGCTTTCTGTTAATTTCATTTAAATCCAAAGTGCTAGGAAAGCAAAAATGATAGGAATATTTTGCTAGCAGTTACTCAGAGTAAATGTTAGTGCCAGGACTAATATAAAAGCCAGATTAATAGTTAATATTCATATTCCCCTTTAAGATTTGTCAAATACTTCATATATGAAGTCTCACGTTCAAAACAATGGTCTAGAGTAGGTCCTGTTAACATCTCTATTTTACAGATGGCGAAGTTGAGGCTGAGAAAATACATGATTTTCCCATGTTCAGACAGTGAACATCTGAGTAAGGATTTAAACTTAGATCTTCTTGACTCCAGGTTAGGTAATTTATCAACTCTGCTGCCTCATTTCCTCTAGACCAAAATTAAAGGCACAAACATTAACAAAGAGTAGGCAAAATTAGGCCTAGTTTCAGAATACAGAATGGTTTACTTAGAAAACCTCAGAAAAAGTGCAAGGAAATAGAGTATTTCTTAGCTTTGGGAAAGCAGTAGAAAATGTACAAAAATCATCGTATAAATATAATGAAAACAAAAGTCAGGAGTATATAATAGGTAAGTTATCTTCAAACAACTACATAAAACACATAATGCCTATGTACTATGATTATAGCATATATACAATTATATAGTATAATGTATATCTGTGTTTTTGTTTTTCAGGCATGTCTGACTTGGTGACCTCATTTGATTTTTGTTCGTTCACTTGTTCTGTTTTGTTTTGTTGTTTTTGGCAAAGACATTGAAGTGGCTTACCCCCCTTCTCTAGCTTTTTCTTTTACAGATGAGCAAACTGAGGCAAATAGCTAAGTGACTTGGCCAGGGTCACACAGTTAGTAAGGATCTGAGGCTAGATTTGAACTCAGGTCTTCCTGACTTCAGTCCTGGCATTCTATCCACTGTACTACCTAGCTGTCTATAGTAGTCTTAAATTGTCTTAGGAGATCAACTCACATATATTATATGCATTATGTGGTCCATCCTTTTACCTCTATATATCTGGAGATGAATTATTCTCATATCAGTTAGCTCCTATCCCACCACCAACCACCTCCAAATCAATAAAATAAAATAAAATAACACTAATAAGGAAAGAAAACCTAAAGTGTGCATCTATGCTTAATTTTCCACTCCCAAGAAGAAAAGCCAAATGGCATCTCTAAAAGATTAGACTTCTCCCACAGAAGCAAAGGTGTATGGAGGAAGTAACCTCAGACAGAAGAGGTGAGAAAAGTATAGTGAAAATCAGACATGACCAAGAAGAGCATGATCAAGAAGATCACTGGCAGCAATAGTGATGGGGTGTTATAGTAATTAGTTTAGCAGGATACTTAGCACTTAGTAGTGCTAAGTGCTAAGTGTGGAAGGTGCAAACTCTGTCCCACTGTTGAGAAGGCATGAACTCCCCTGTTGATGTGGAAGAAGGGGA
>CM053582.1:134691345-134721247 GCA_028627135.1 Pseudochirops cupreus | reverse complement strand
AATGTTGTGAATATTATAATGTTTTGAATGTTTGTCTTGATTTGTAATGGAATAAACAGAGTGTTCACTCTATTTTGTAATCTGAACTCTAAAAGCTGTTCACAGTAGCATTCCTTTGGGAATCTGCTGGTGCATGGCGTTACATGGGGCATTATTTAGAATATGAAGACAATGAACTGATAAGAGAGTCAATCTGTCAGGCATCCATTATATGCAGCTTTCAAACATCCTTTTTTTCCCCTAAGGGAGGTGGAACATGCTATTTGCAATCAGCTGCCAGCACAGAGTTTTCCTGCGCAATGCAGCCTGGCAACCACTCTCCTACTTAGAGTCTTAGACAGCTGCCTGCAGCACTGAGATGCTGGGCAACTTGACCAGGCTCCCACAGTCAGTTTGTGTCAGAGATAGAGCTTGAAATCGCATCTTCCTGACTAACAGGCCAGCACAGTATCCACTATACTGTGACTATAACCAGTTTTAATGTTGCTTATATCTAACAATCATAAAAATAAAATATTAAGGATACAATCCATGCATGGAAACCAGAAGAGCTCACATAAGCTGAAGCAGAATAGAGGAGACTGAAAGTTCCTATGGTATATAATGTTGGTGATAGAGAAATAATAAATGTTTTAAAGGATTCTAACCTGTCACAGACTTTCAGAATCATACAAAAATTGGATCCCAGAGTCCTTAGCATTCAGTCAGTAGCTGGAAAAGAATCCCTTCTGCAATATGTCCAATAAGTGGTCATTCAGCTTTCCCTTAAGGATTGTCGTAGGTAGGGTAAACCAACTACCTTCTGAGATAGGCCATTATTTATTTTGGTAGCTCTAATATTATATTTTTTTCCTTTTTCAAACTATATTTGCTTCTTTGTAACTACCATCCACGGCTTCCAGTTTGTTTCCTGGGATGTCTGTGTGCGCACACACACACACACGCACACACACATGTTTGTATGTGTATGTGTATATGTATGCATTTGTATATATGTTTATGTATATGCATGTGTGTATGTGCATACATGTATGTATATGTATATGGACACAGTTATGTGCTCATGTATGTGTCTATGTACAAAAATACACATGTATATACACATATATAGATATACATGCATACATGCATGTACACATGCATACAAGTATGCATGCATATATACATACACATATACCTATACATGTACCCTAAATATGTGTGTGTGAATTATATATATATATATGTGTGTGTGTATTATTTCAATGTAATTGGTTTTCTTTATAGTCCAATGTATTTTATTCATATGCTTAAAAATATTTTTTTCTGAGACAAGATCCATAGTCACATAAAAGCAATTCAACCTTTAGGGAATATGAAGTCTTAGAAGTCCTAAGGGTACAATAGTGGGGAAAATGGTAAGAACTTGAGGCTGATAGGCTACATAAAGAGTTAAGATCATAATATCGGTGGACTGAAGGGCAGATGCTAAGAGCTGGAGGCAGTGGCTTGGCGAGGTCAACGTCTAACAGCTTGAAACAATCAATATACAAATATTAAGTATTTACTATGTGCCAGGTGCTGTGCTCAGCACCTGTCCTTATTTCCCCAGAAGGCATGAAGTTGTTGACACTCATCTCATTCAAATACTGTGTGTCAAGAAGCCAAGGCAAAGGGAAGGTTAAAGGGGGATGGATTCCCTTTTTGAAGGTTCTTTCTATTGCCCAGCTATCTGCAGAGCTTCTAGTACTCCCTAGGGCCAGGGAAAGTGCCAAGGAAAAGGAAGGCAAAGGGAGTATGATAGCCCCAGTGGGGGCAGCTTTTCCTGTCAGCCCAATGATCCCAAGTCCATACTCTTGGTTTCCTGATTTGATCAAAATTGCCAAGTTGCATGCCTTCTGATAGAGCCTTGTAGAACATAGGAATCAACTCCACACTATGTTGAGGCATCATTAGAATAGGACTTATGTGGAGAGAGCCTCAGAAACATTTTAGAAAGTGCTTAATGCCGTAAAATATTTTAAAAATAATTCTAGAAGTCATTCTTTAAAACAAAGTCTTATTGCAATGTATGATGCTGAGAGAAGCCAATCTGTGTCTAGGGAACTATAGCCCACTATTCACTTTAGATCCAACAGCAGAAAGATAAATATTCAAAACCTTTTATAAAGATTTTATTAATAGTTCCTATTTTCACAAAATGTGAAGACAAAAATTGTTACTTCTCATAGTCTTCAGAGAAGTGAACTCTTTATACTTAAGGTTCAATGCAATATTCAGTGGATTGTAGCCTACTTGCCTGCTTGAATCTCAGACAGTGGCCTTATTGGACCATATACATTCACTATGCAGCAAAACCTAACTTGAGGGTTTCCTAATGATGGAATTGATAGAAAGATTTACCAATATTTTTTGTTATCTAACCACTGATCTCATATCACATTTACTTGCAGTTTTGCTAAGTGTAGAGAAGAAGTGTGGAATATGGTGTAGAAAGCTGGCCTTGAAATTAGGAAGACTTGGTTTCAAGTTCTACCTCTTAATTATACTGCCTATGTCTGTGACGATTCACAAAAAAATTAAGTTCTAGAGAAAGTGTCAATCTGTATTGATAAAGAGAAAATTTCCTCTTTCTCCATCACTCAGCAATCTCTCTTCCTTTGAGGTTCATGTTATTCATGTCTACCACCCAATCAATATCCAGGGAGCTATTGTTTACATACTCCGGAACACTCCCCTTCCTTCTTCAATGAGCTCATTTCCCCCTCAGTTTTTCTCTCCTCTGCAACTTTTGCCCTCATATTAAGGGACTTCAATATTGATTCTCTCTCAAATGTCCTAATCATTCAGTTGCTCAACTTACCTCCCATGAGCTATTTGTTCACCCCACCTCAGCCGTACACAAAGATGGTCATAACTCTTGATCTTCCCAGTACTCACAATATACTACTTCAATGTTTAAGAATTTTGAAATATTCTTATATGACCATAATCTTTTTGGCTTTTCACCTTTCCCTTAATCTCCCCTTACAAAACCCTACTCTTCACCTATTTGGTGACTTCTAATCCTTTGTCTCCTTAATTCTCTTCCAGATCATCTCCCCTGCACTAGCTTCTCCACTTCTCACCATCTTGACTCCTTAGTGAAGCAATTCGTTTCTACATTGTCCTCCTCTCTTGAATTGCCAGTCTCTTTCTATAGGCTATTATGCTCAGTCAAGATTCAGCCTTAGATCACTCCCACCCTCCATCACCTTTGCTCCTACATATGTGCTGCTGAATGAAGCTGGGAAAAAAAAATCATGCAACTGTTCTGACTTAGCTCCCTACAAATTTGTATTAATAACCCTGGCTAGGTCTTCACTGCTGCTGGACAATTTTTCTATACTTCCTTTATCAACTCACTATCTCACTCTCCATAGTGGTACTTCCAAACCTTTTCATCCCTTGTCAAGCCTCCCATGGCTTTTCCACCCCCTACTCTCTCAACTGAGAACCTTGACTCATATTTTACAGGAAAAAAAAAAATTAAATTCAGGCCATTCACTGTTAACTCCCTCCTCTCAGCTCTTCTTCATCTCCTTTCACTAAGCTACTTTTTGCCAATATTCCTCCTTCATCCTTTTCCCAAATGATAAAATGTACTTACTTCTTACCAAGCCTAACCCTTGCTCAAGTGATCCCATTCTATCCTACCTCCTCTAAAAGGTTGATTTCTCTTCCATCCTTACTTTTTCCACCTATTTTAATCTCTCCCTGCCTATTAACCTCCTCCTACACTTCCTGTCTTCTTATACCTTATTTCCCAACATGTATTCTTCAGTTCAATGACTCTGGCTTCCCAGCTCTTCCGTGAAGAAGAAACTCCATCTCTTGGATTCAGGTATTTGTTTATTGTTTGTTTTTTGACTATCCTCAGTGCCTGGAATGCTCTCCTTCCTTTGTTCTGGTTACTGTCCTCCCAGGCTTTCTTTAAATCCCAATTAAAATCCTACCTTCCATAGCAAGCCTTCCCTAGCTCCTCTTAAGTCCACTGTCTTACTTCTCTTAATTGTTTCCTATTTATCTTATAGATAGCTTGCTAAGTATACATTTGTTTGCATGTTCTCTCCCCCATTATATTGTAAACTACTTAAGGGCAGGGACTGTCTTTTCCCCCATTTTGTATCATTAGCACTGAGAACAGTACTTGCCATACAGTAGGCACCTAAGAAATTTTGATTGATTGATATAGCATTTCCCTAATCAGCACTACATTTGCTACTACATGGGATTGATTTTCAAAGACATTCTTTGTGCCCTTCTGGAGCTCACACATTTCGCTGAGACCATTTAATAACGTACACAAATGGAGTAAGGTATTTTGTCAAACAAAAATGCAGCTTACCTTTTCAGAACAATAACCTAAAAGTTGCTCCTAATCATGTTTTCATTTCCTGGCAAAACGCAGTAAAACTCAGTGACAAAATTATTATCTCAGTGTATTTCTTAGAAAAGGAAGGCAGAGAAGCAAATCTGATCAGTCTTCTTTGCCAGAATGAGTTATCAACATAGTGTTGCTTAGATTAATTTCAGATATTGGTAACTTGTTTCACTCAGATACACACACATGCACACGCATGCATATACATGTGTGTGTGTGTATATATATATACACACACACACACACACACACATATATATATATATATATCAGTATCTCTACACTTGTCAATTCTTTCTCTTTGTCCATTTGTCTGTCTCTCTCTCCCTAAGAGGCCCTGGGAGAAAGTTAGCTTTTAATGTAATAATTCAAAATCCAGTTCATCCATTCATAGTTAGAATACAGGTGAGGAAGCCTAGTCTTTGAGGCACATCTCTGTGTCCTGAATCACACTGGGCTCTTAATGTATAGAGATCATAATATTTATCTCTACAATAATTTCCAGAGTACTCAATGTAAAATAATAATAGGATAATGGATTAAGAGTTGGAAGGAATCTTAGAAACCAACAGCTACATTTTACAGATGAGGAAGTTGAGATGGACATAGGATAAGGGACTTGTACAGGGGTCACAGAGCTACTAAGTATCTGAGACAGGATTCGAACCGAAGGTCTTCCTGACTCCAAGTTAAGTGTTCTAGTTGCTACATTGTAGTTTTCAGGGCTGTTTCTATTTGAAATTCATAAAATAACAAAACAAAACAAAACATGAAAAGTACATGATGATAATAATGAAAAACAACAGCAATAATATTGAGAAGATGGTGAAAATACTAGATCATTTTCTGTCCATGTGGAGAATTGTCTCTTTTTAAATGCCACTAATGCCACTCTCCCTTCTCTAGTTACTGTTTGTTGCTGTTCAGTTTTATCTGACCCTTTCTGACACCATGTTGAGTTTTCTTGGCAAAGACACTGGAGTGGTTTGTCATTTCTTTCTCTGGTTAATTTTACAGATGAGGAAACTGAGACAAAAAGGGTTAAGTGACTTAGACAGGGTCACACAGCTAAGTAAGTATCTGAAGATGGATTTGAGTTTAGATCTTTCTGACACCAGGCCCTTGGAACTCTTATCTACTGCGCCACCTAGCTTCTCTCCCTTCTCTAGACATCTCTTCAATAGATTTTTCATCCATCCATAGCAGAGACCATGCCCTGGGGGAACTTAGGTCCTTGACCCCCATTGTCCTGATTGGTTATTATCTTTCATGGGCCATTATTATAGGAACGTCCTAGTCACACTTCATACTTCAGTCCCTCCTCTGTCTACTTCCCCTACAACCTTCTTGAAAACTGAAGCCAAATGTTTACCCTTTCCTTAATCTCTTGCTATTCTCTATTTCTGGAACAATGAACTCTGAACAAATCAGCTTTCCCACTTTTTCCTATACAATATCTGTTAGTCTTTTCCTCTGTTCCCCACTCTCAATCCTTGTAATTTACTAGTCCCATTTTTTTAAAGTTTAAAAAGTGCCCTCTAGTGGGCACCACTTCCCTACCATATTATTTCCTTCCATTGGAAAGGTCTGTCTTTCCCTTTGTATTATTTGTGCCCCTACTTAGCTTAGTACTTGGCCCTTTGTGAACACTTAACAAATGCTTTCCCATCATTTATTCAAGAAAAAACTAATATAAAATGTATTCTCTTTTTTTCTTCTTCAGGGAAACAGTTTAAAGTTATTAGTCTACCTAACCCTGATACCAGGGTTTCAGAACCTGCGGGCTTGAATCCTTGGGTCCTTGGGTGTGGCCTTTTGACTGAGTCCAAGCTTTACAGAACAATATTTTTTATTAAGGGATCATTCAAAAGGTCACACTTTAGGACCTAGAGGGCCACATGTGGCCTTGAGACTGCAGGTTCCCCACTCCGTCCCCAAACCAGTGTAATCCATAGTGAGGATTATAGATTGTAACCCTGAGTGGTTTTCAGCACTTAGCATAGTGCCTGACATTTTAATAAATGTCAGGAACTTAATAAATATTGATTGATTCATTGATTCAAAGTCAAAGAGTCTGACCAAATTATTTTATTAGTCACTTGATATACCTGGGATTATATGACTCAGCTGAAAACCATATCAAACTGCTTCATCTCACAGACATCAAAATATCATTGGACTTTGATAGAGATAAAATTCTTTATATAGTTCAAGAAAAAGTAGAAGCTGAGGGCTCTAAGTTTGAATTCAGAAGTCAGATCTAATGGATTGAGGTAATAACTATATGTTGATGTTCTCCAGGCAACAAGTATTCCTTTAAATAGAAGGTGCCAGTTTTACAGTTTTAGAAAATGAAGTCCATTTTATGTGGATTAGGTAGAGAATAGCTTATATTAAAACAAAGTATGCATTTGACCTCAGCACATGTAAAATGTTGTTTCAGTCCTTCAGGTGCCAAGGACACACATATAAAAAAAGAAAAAAAAATCCTATCCTAATGGAAGGAAGGAGTTAACGTATAAATTTATACAGAATAAATATAAAAGAAATAAATACAATATACTTAAATCCAAAGTAGTTTCAGAGGGAAGAAACAGGGATTAGGAAAGGCATTATATAGAAGTTAATGTTTGTGTTGCATCTAAAAGGAAAAAAAAGAAAATGTTATGAGATGGAAGGGAGGAGGCAATGCGTTCCAGGAATATGGGACAACTAGTAAAATGACATGGAGATAGGAGATGAAGTGACATTTACAAAGACTAGGGAGAAGGCTAGTTCTTATTGCAGAGTACAGGAGGGGCAGTACTGTATAGTGAGGCAGGAAAGATTAATTAGGGACATATTGTGAAGGATTTTAAAAGCCAAAGAGGATTTTATGTTTGTATTTTATCCTAGAGTAAATAGGCAGTCACCAGATTTAACTGAGTAGGGAAGTCACATGTTCAGATCTGTGTGTAAGTAAAGCTATTTTGGCAGCAATGTGTAGCATGAACTGAAAAGAGAAGAAACTTGAAGCAAAGAGACCCATTACGAGGCTGTTGCAAAAATCTCATTGAGAGGTGACAAAGGTATGAACTCAGGTAGTAGTTGTGTGAGAGAGAAGAGGTCACCCACAAGAGATTTAAAAGTAGAAAAAGTAAGAGTTAGCTACTATTTTGATAGGTGAGGTGAGGGGGAATGGGAGGTTGGGAAAAATGATAAGAGTATGAAATCGGGAGGCTGGAACATGATAGAGCCTTCAACAGAAACAGTGACTTTGGAAAAGTAGGGTAGGACTCTTGGAGAGATGTGAAGTGAGGGCTGGGAGGGAGGGAGGAGAAGATAAGGTAAGAGGGATAGGGTAAAAAAAGAGAAGCTGAGAAAGAAAATAGTGAGTAAAAATAAGATGGAGGGAAATTCATGAATAGTAATTATGAATTTGAATGTGAATGGATGCTTATAGCAGCTGTCTTTGTGGTGGCAAAGAACTGGAAATTGCAGGGATGCCCATCAACTGGGGAATGACTGAATGAGTTCTGGGGTACGGTTGTGATGGAGTACTACTGTGCTATAAAAAGGGTGAGCTCAATGATCTTACAAAGGCCTGCATAACGAAGAGCTGAACCAAGAGAACATTGTATGCAACAAGAGCAAAATTGTTTTAAGAATGACCTTGAGCCACTAAGCTATTTTGACTATGATAAATATAAAAATTAAAAATAAAAGACACATGAAGAAAGATGCTATCTGAGCCAGAAAAAGGAACTGATAAATAGAAGTATATGTAGGATAATTTTACATGCATAGAACTATTAGTTTCTAATGGTAGCCATCTTCTGAGGAAAGAAAGAGAAAAAAAAAGATATTTACATGGTACCTTTGTTCTATATCTGGAGGGAATAGCAAGTTGTATGGCAGATTGCAGTTTCATGTGTAATCATCCTTTTTTGTATTATATTGTTATGAAACTGCTTTTGTTTCATTAACTAAAAATAAAATGCATTTAAAAAAAAAGAATGCATGGGGTGGTTAGGAGGTGCAGTGAATAGCACACTGGCCCTAGAGTCAGGAGGACCTGAGTTCAAAGCCAGCCTCAGACACTTAACACTTACTAGCTGTATGACCTTGGGCAAGTCACTTAACCCCAACAGCCCTGCTTTGCCCCCTCCAAAAAAAAAAAAGAATGGACAGTTTGGGGAAGGGAAAGATAATGTATTCAGTCATTTGTGTGTGTGTGCGCGCGCACGCATCATCCCTTAAATTTCCCAGGCTGAAAGATTACTGCACCCTGTCTTTCTGCTGGCTCAGTTGTTCCAAGATTTTTCCTGGGGCAATATTTTCTGGGTTTTTGAGTTCAATAACAAAGAGGGAGAACAGCTTACTGCTTACTCCACCATCTTGTCTTCCAGAAGTCTAACCTATATTTTTTTTGATAGGATTTTAATTATTAGTAAATCACATTTCTAGACTGCAGGCAACTGGAAATTTAATAAATGCTATTCCATTATCAGAATTGTCTATCTTCTTCTAACCCAGAATTTTACTTTTCAATACAAGTAATCATGCTCAAACATACATTTGTTTTTTCACTGTTTTGTATCCTTAATGCATTACTAAGCTTCAATTAAATTTCAGTGTTTGGATATGCACTCAGGGAAATTGTGGACCAGTTTAATGCATCTAAAATAGCAGACATTGGAATTCTGTTAACAATGAACAAATGAGCTGTCTCATTACATGAGCTTTTAAAAGCTTTTTCAGATGTGCTTATGTTCATAAATGAACTACACTGATTATGGTAAAGCAAGAATTTTGTCTTCACTCAGGTGGTTACCAAACCATAGTGAAGGATATATGCAAATATCCCTCAGTTGATTTTTCAGCATATGAAATACAGTATGATTTACAATTTAGTAGAATCAGTAACTAGAGTTGTTTAATATTATGATTACCATTTGAATTTATAAAAAATATATAATGTTTAGTGGAATTAGATAAATTAGATTATGGCAAAGCATAATAATAATGCAAAAGTCACTGAACTAGCTTTCTTATTTTTACCATAAATTTTTGGGAACAATCACTCTAACACACACATGAAATAGAATTTGCTCTATCTTAGACTTTAGGAGAAAGAGTTTTCATTGGCATATCAGTGAGTTTCTCTTCTGTACCATCAGTGTTTTTCAATATGCCTTATGAATATTATGAAGAGTTCATACCTTACACAGTTTTTTTTCCTTAAAGGGCTTTTGGTTCTCAAGGTTGAACCCCTAAGAAGTTTTGTGGAAAGGTGCCCAGCTGATCAATTTGCTTTAAATGCCAGATCAAATTGTTAATTCCACCTTGTTCCTGTTTAAACAATTTTGTTCACCAGAACATCATCTTGTGGGGGTGGAGGGAGGGGACAGCAGCAAAGTCATGTGGTTGTCCGTAAGATAGTAGAAACAGATTTTATAGTCTTATTTTTCATGTTCAAAGCTTCTAAAAAGGGATTTAGGTTCATTTATGAGTCAGTCTCTTTCCTTCCTTATGAGGATTATGAGGATAAATGAAATAATTCATGAAGCAATTATTGGAAGAAAAATGTATGTCAACAAAATACATTTTGTTACAATTGATCTAAAATAAAGTCCTTGGTAACAGTATGAGATTTTGTTAAATTTTGCACTGTTTAAAGCTCTGTTCTATGTGTTGGTACAATAAAAGCATTACTTCAAATGCTTAGAATAACTGACAACAGCAATAAAAACAGAATAAAATAAAAATCAACAGCATAAAATGATGCCATATATAACTCTTCTATTTGGATAAGTGAATTAAATGAAATAGTTTTGGAATGCAGGCCTGAACATGAGTAAGTCAAAGATCAGGAAGAATTTAGTAGCCACTAACGTCCATAAATAAGGTGATTCTGAAGAGAACAGGACAAACCGTCTCTGACTCCTAGGAGCATATATCAGAAGGCATTAGTCTCACTACTTGAGCTTAAAAATCAAGTTAGAATTGAGGAAGAGGAATTATATTTTTGCCTTTTACCTTACAGGCCTTAAGAATCTTTTTGAAACCAGTTTAAATCAGCAAATATATATTGTGCGCCTACCACATACAAGGAAGATATGCCAGGTAGCTTCTGTGTGCTGAGTGAAAGTGATGCAACTATGAGCAAGATGGGCAGAATAAATGTATTAAGAAATACCTAAGGACAGCTTTCAGCTAGGTATGAAGTTCTTCAGAGGTAGACTACTCTGTCCTTCAGCAATGAGGAACTGGTCAGCTATATCTGAGCAAAGGTTTTAGGAATAATAAGAGGTAGAATTGTAATCAGAAATGCTACAGATATTGACCACAACTAGCTGCAAATCAAGTGGCCCTTAGATGGCATAGTGGATAGAGTGCTGGTCCTGGAGTTAAGAAGACCTGAATTAAAATTTGACATCAGACACATACTAGCTCTGGGATACTGAGCATGTCACTTAACCCTGTTTTCCTCAGTTTCCTCACCTGAAAAATGAGCTGGAGAAGGAAATAGCAAATTGCTCCAGTATCCTTGCCAAGAAAATCTCAAATGGGGTTACAAAGAGTAGGACGGGCCTGAAACAAGTGAACAACAACCACTACAGCTGCAAATCAAAGAGCGTCCACAGGGAATTGAGTGCTTGGACTCTTTGTTACTTTTGTCTTTGCTTTGTTTCCACGCACAGTGATCATAATTAGAGATCAGCATCCTCTTTTAATGGACTGAACAGGGGTACATCTTTACATATTTTGAAATTGTCATATGATATGCTTTCTTATAATGGGGCTTTAAAGTTTAAGACCTTCCTTTACCAATATTATTCCATTTGATCATCCTAAAAATCCATAGCATACACACATACACACACATACACATACACATATGTATGTATGTATGTGTGTGTGTATACACACATATAGATATTGAGAGATATAGATATGATATGGATAGGTACAGATATTGATATTTATAAAAATTCCAGAGGTGAGACAGACTCCCAAGGTAGATGGGGCAAGTTCATTTATTGTACTGTTCTTGCAAGGAGTGGCTGTGCTGCCTGCACAGCAACACATCAAAGGGGAAAGCTGGAGTTTTAAACCCCTAACCAAAGATGTGAAGTCCCTCCCTCACTTCTTCATTGGTTGAGTACTTTGAGTTGAACAACTTTCTGGCACACCTACTTCATGTTTCCCCTTGTCATGATTTCCCTCCCTCCATATATGTCCACACAGATCTCATGTGCTTTAAAACGAGCCGTAGCTCCTCCCAGGGAGGAGAAGATACTATTCATGAAGCAATTAAGCATGGATACTTAAAACCTGGCTGGCCTACTTACCCTATATTAACCACAGACCCAGTTGAGACTGGTTTTCCTTTTTTTCTAAGAATTGTTTTTACAAAAAAGATACTAGTTCTTTGAAAAGAAAACCCACCTTTCTGTATATGTGTGGAAACATACTTTTTTATACCTCATAGATGATGTAGATGTAGATGCAGATGCAAATGGAGATGCAGATACAGATGGAGATGCTGATGCAGATGTAGAATGTAGATATATTATGCAATTTAAGGGGCAGATAGTAGGCAAAGTGGATAGAGACACTGTTTCTGGAGTCAGGAAGTTGTTGTTGTTCAGTTATTTCAGTCATGCCTGACTCTTCATGACCCCATTTGGAGTTTTCTTAGCAAAGATCCTGGAGTGGTTTGTCATTTCCTTCTACAGCTCATTTTATAGATGAGGAAACTGAGACAAACAGGGTAAAGTGACTTGGCCAGCATTATGTAGCTACTAAGTATCTGAGGTCACATTTAAACTCAGAAAGAGGAGTCTTCTTGACTCCAAACCTTGAACTCTATTCACTGCACCATCTAGCTCAGTGCTTCTCAACCTTCCTAATGCTAGGACCCTTTAATACTTGTATGTGGGTGTATCTGCATGTGGGCGGATTCGCCTGGAGACTGATAGAGGAGCCGTGTCTGGGTTCCTAAGACCACTGGAAATATTTGTTTTCCAATGGCCTCAGGCGACCCCTGTGAAAGGGTCGTTCGACCCCCAAAGGGGTCATGACCCGCAGGTTGAGAACCGCTAATCTAGCTGCTTGAAGTGAGGAAGATCTAAATTCAAATCTGAATTTAAATCAGACGTTTATTAGTTAAATTGCCCTGGACAAGTCACTTATTTCCCTCAGTTCCTCATCTGTAAAATGGGGATAAACTGGAGAAAGAAATGGCAAAACTCTCCAGTATCTTTGCCAAGAAAAACCCTTGAAAAAAATCCATGGGGTTACATAGAGTCAGACACAACTGAAGAACTGAACAATGAAATGTAATTCATATATTATAATACATATTAATTATAATTACATGGCATATGTATACATGTATGTATGGATGTATAATATATATTTTTATATAAGCATATGTATCATGTACTATGATTACTAATAGGGATATACAAAACAAAAATGAAATAGTCCTAGTTCCCAAGGCACTTATAATCTAATGAAGAATGTGTGTAGCCCATTATAAGCTCTGAGTATCCTTGTCTCAGATTCATCTCAGGACCTGGAGTAAGCCTACATCTCCCCTCACTATTTTAGGGGTACCTTGAGGGAATAATTCTCTAATGATATTGGTCTAAGTCCTCACCAATATGTTTTCTCAAGATTACCAGTTGATAATATTTTAATCAGTTTGCCTTAAGTAGACTTTTAGAAAAAGGTAGATTTGCTGAGATGATCCAATAAGAGTTGGTAAAAAAAATACCCTTGCCCTTCAAGTCTGTGACACATTCTCCCTCAAGTACATACAGTGTCCAGGAGAAAGTGGGCTCAAACTTAGAAAACATGTTTCAGAGGTTTAAATCCATAGCTTCTACTTACAGGAAGCCCTTTATCCCATTTTTGGAGTGCTTAAGAAATTCTTTTCAGGAAGGGTATAATTTCTGTGCTAAGCTCTTATAAAATTGTGAACCTATACCTAATCTGTCTTTGGCACCCAATTCACACATTCTCATCAGCTGTTCCAGGGAGGTTGTTAGGACACTGATAGGAAGATGAAAAGTTCAAAGTCTTCTTAATCCTTTGATATTTATAAGTTTCTTTTTTGGCCAAAATGGGGAGGGAGGGCAAATAAAACTTAGAGAAATACTTAAAAAAAGAAATGAAAGTACAACGAAGGAAAATAATGTTAATGCGTGGTTGTCTAGGTCAACTCATAACCTGCAGGAATCTTAAAGTGTAATTTAATGGCACCCATTTCCATTGGACTTTGACACAACTGGTATACAGAATGAATTGGAATGGAAAGAGATAATGTGACCAGACAGAAGTCTATTACAATAGTCCATAAAGATGATGTGGAAATAAATTAGGGTGACGTTTGTATAACAAAAGGACCATGAACCCATATATCCCGTGATATATCATCAGTATGAGAACTTCAATCTTTCCTTTAGTTTCCAAGATTGGTAAATAATGATATATCATTAAAAATATTGAAAGTCAAGTACATGAAGCAAATCATAGAAGGTTTCTCATGAATTAAGTACCATAATAAACTGATTGATTTTTATGTCTGTGCCTAAATGCACTGAATTGCCTAAAATGGAAGGAGTGCCCAATAGTGAAGACACTCATCTGATTAGTTACTCCTCAGTTCTTTTTGTCAAAGACTTGTTCCTTCCTCTCCGGAATGTGCACCAAATATATTTCTTGGGCTTACTGAAAATGTGCTCCAAAATATGTACTTTCCTTTCATGTCAATTTTCTCTTGATGAAGTTGCTACCCACATATCAAAGTTTCCTTTCAGAGTTTACTATCCAAAGAACTGCAGACTATACAAAATTGATAAGTGACATACATTTCTGCTGCCACTTTCTAATTTTTAGAAACAAAGCTATTTTGTCTACCAATAGGACTAAATTCACTCAATTAGAATGGAAATCATCTAATTTTTTTTTTTACATTTTCAAATATTAATTTAACAAACAATTATTTATCAGCAACTCCAGTCAGGCCATCTACCCTTTTTGTGGAGGTATGCAAATAGTTTTATCATCTTTTCTTTTAAATATTTGAATGAAGACAAAAAGTAAAATATTTCAAATGTTTCTGAAAGAATTCTGAATTATGTAGCATTCTTAAATTATTATACTTATGAGATCTTGAAATAGACAACTTTATTTCCACAATCAATCTAAAAGCAGGGAAGTAAAAAAGCTGCTTTAAAATTGTTGTCATATTGTTTTTTTCTTTGAAACATTGAAAATCCTGATTTGATTATTCTGCCATTGAGGTACTAAATTCACATTCTGTCCATATCCTTCAGAATTCTTATATTCTTTAAGGTGAAAATCTAGCCATGAAATTTATACTGCAAGTATGCTGGGATAAAGATATTACTTTAAAAATCAAGTTACAAAGTTGATACCATCTTCAATGTGTTGTGACAAGCTGAAAAATCCATTTCTTGAGAATAGATTGATGGTATAGACAGAAAATCCTAAACTTCCTAAGATAATTACTTTAAATGATCGTTATCCAATAAAGAAAAATGAAACTTCATATTAATTCATAGTGCTATAGAACCATTCAATGTGTACCTCAAATATGCTTTTAAAATTAGTTTTGGCATATATAAATACAGTGTTTTACATGACAAATTCAGTCTCTACCCAATGGTAGAGTATCAATGGTTAGTGTGTGTGCCCACACACACACACACACACACACACACACACACACACACACACATACACACACACACATACACACACACACACACGCATATACATACTTATATGTATATGTATATCACCTTAGGGTTTACAAAGAGTTTATATATGTTATCTCCTTTGATGCTCACAACCACCCAGAGAGATAGGTGCTATTATTATCTCCATTTCACAGGTAAAGTAACAAAGGAAGGTAGAAGTTAAGTGACCATACAGGGTTAAACAGCTAGTAAGTAATTGGGGCTAAATTTGAACTCAGGTCTTCTTGAACCTAAATACAGTATTTCCTACTACATCTAGATGTCTTATTTCCCTTATCTCTTTTTATATCCTGGTTCATTCTCTCCTGTCAAACAAGGATTCATTGCAACAACCATACCTCTCTGCCTCAAATATTTTTAACTTTGCTCTTGGTAAATCATAATAGACAGCCTCCTTTGAAATATTGTATAAGATTTGCTACTTCTAAGAAATTTACCCCAACTCTTTCACTTCAATAATTCACTCATTAAAATTTATGTTTGGTCATCTCTCTCATTCTTTGGCACTCACGTATGAAGTATTGTATGTTTGCAATTGGTTGTGAATATGATTTTGTTTTATACACTCAAAATATTTTATATACTCAAAAATATACATACATACATACATACACACACATGTATACACACATACATACACATGTAAGAGGGCCATCTTTTTCCTGATGGAGCTTATTTATTCTCAATCGTGGCATGGGAAAAATTTGCATAAAAGAATTCAAAGATGCCTCTGAGATCTCAGCTTCCCTTCCCTGTCTCTTTCACCCTAGTTCAAATCTTCAGCCAACGTGCGGTAGGTCAAGGACAAAGCTTTCTCTAAAACTTGACAGGCTTCCCTGACTCAGCTTGTTGCTCATCTAAGAGCATAAAACATTCCAGCCCCATGGATCCTAGTCTTAGATTTGGTGGCTTTCTAAAGCCCTTGGTTGGAAAAGGCTATACCTTAACAAATGGGTTTCTTTTATATAGGGACATGAGATGTATGAAAGGTATTTTGGAGCAGAATGAACTCACTTCTAAAGGATGATTCTTAAATTTTTAATGTGAGTATTTACACTTCTGAAATAGGTAAAGTTACTAATCAAGTCTTGATTCATTATTTTGTTAGCTTTCTATACTTTAAAAAGTGATGGGAAAATTTAATGATATAGATTAAACTTAAAAGTACGTTGTGTGTTGTGAACACTTTTTTTTCCTTATGAAGAGTCGATTAAATATTTTACCAGCATACATCTGGATGTACTCACTGTACTCCTACCTTTGCATCATAATGCATATGTCTTATTCTGATCTGAAAACTGGCCATGATTTTAAGACTTGTTTTAAAGCATTATAATTCATACCTTACTCCAATAAGACAGCAATCTGAACTATTTGATTTGTGTCCAATAATTTCACAAGAAATTGCCAAACCATGAAGATTAGGGATTGATACACCGGCCTTTGACAAATAGTCCAGTTGCTACTGTCACAATCCCAAGCTTTTCCCTTCCCTCCTTGAATAGGGAATCCTAGAGAAAGGGATACAGCTGACAAGTTCCCATAAGTGGTAGTGAAAAATACTGAGTACTCTGCTTTTAGGAAATGGTACAACTCCCACCTAGAAGTAGTGAACAGTATTTAATGTGAAAAATTCTCCCCATCCCATTACTCCTCCAGTCATCTTAACTTTCAGGGGAGCAAAAACCAGTTTCTCCTCACTAATAGAATGGTCGTTCTAAATTTGCAGAGCACTTTAAATACAGTAGTTTTTCATTTAGCAGGAAAGCTGACTCATGGATCGCAAGTTATATGGTGTTTCCATCTTTATAAGACAAAGATGGTCTTGTGTGATCATACATGTGAATCATATGGGTCTAATTTTTAAAAAAAAAGTTTTCTCCTTATTTCAAATGTATAACTGAACAAAAGCAAGAAAGTGTCTTGAATTTGAAGAAGCCCTTGAGCCAATGTTTCTCTTTATACCTGCTTTATTTTAGTGTATAGTAAGTTAGGTAACACGTGTCACCCACAGAGACTTGTCAGTTAAAGGGCCACTGAACAATGTCTATTTCCAGGGAACTGCAATTATGGAACACTTGTGATAAATAACCTTGTGCTGAGCTACTGTTTTAAAAAGTACCCCACAGGGAAGCATGCTCTGAGTCTAGTACATTGAATTGGATGAGCACAACTCCGGTTAAGAATAACAGAAGTTGTGTGCAGTTCTTTGTGGAGGGGCACAAGCACGTATTTCTCTCTTCCTTCTTTTTATTTTTAGTAAATTTGACACTTGTGAAAGGTGCCAGTTTTACAGTTTTAGAAAATGAAGTCCATTTTATGTGGATTAGGTAGAGAATAGCTTATATTAAAACAAAGTATGCATTTGACCTCAGCACATGTAAAATGTTGTTTCAGTCCTTCAGGCACCTGTAATTTCACCTGTACAGATCACGCTTGATCTTTTTGAGCATGAAATGAGAATCTGCCTGCAAGTCTAGCCCCTCTAAAGCTTGCTATCTACGTGATCTTGAAGTAAAGCATTAAACTTCCTGGCCTCCAGCTTCCTCAACTGCAGTGTGAGAAGGGGGTGTTAGATGGCTTCTGAGACCCCTCACAGCCCTAGATTTATGATTCTATGATCCTTAATTTTGACCTACTTAAGCAAAGTCATTCAATTGTAAGTTCCTAGAGGGCAGGGACTGTCTTTTGGCTCTTTTTGTATCCCCAGTGCTTAGCACAGTGCCTGGCACATAGTGGCAGTTTGATCAATGTTTATTTACTGATTGATTGAAGTCATTTTTTAATCTTTACTCTGCATTCTCGAGGGCAAAACATATGGATTACAGTAGTACTGTTATCCTCCACAGGAACTGTTTGGTAGGAGTCGTCAGTTGCTTTCTCACAAAATGAGCCCTAAATGATCCGTTTCTATCATTGTTAGATTAAGTTAAATCACAAGACAAGGCCCCACCTGTAATTTTCACCCTTATCCCATATCAAATATAAAAAGTAACAGCAAATTATTATTCATTAAAGGAGATGATATGAGTCTTCATTTGCCTTCCTGCAGTTGTTCTGCCCTAATAAGTTGTTAACAAAGAAGTTTATTTTGGCTAGGTGGCAGAGCTAGCTGCGTACTGAACAATGGATAGTGAAAGATCTGAGCTCAGATCCGACTTCAGACTCTTCTTGGCTGTATGACATTAGGTTTGGTCAAATCACTTAACCTCTGCCTGCACTAGTTTCCTGAACTATAACATGTAGGTAACAGCAGCATCTGTCTCCTAAGGTGGTTGTGAAGGCCATATGAGATGTTTGTAAAGCATTTAGTACAGGAACTGGCACAGAGTATGTGATTTTAAAATAGTTTATGAAAACATATTAAAAGTGATATTTACAGAATGTTCTCTTGGACTATATATGCTGCATGATTTAAGGACATGAATATGGAACCCGGGGAGAAGTAAAGGAGAAAGGAAGACAAACTTGAACTTTCTCACAAATTTGCCTAATGCCCAAGGAACCCAGTTATCTATCTGAAGCATTAACTGATAACTTTGGGGAAAACTTTTTTCTATTTATAAAATATTTATTTTTACATTAATTTATAATATATTCCTCCCAGTACTTACTACTCAGTTGAGTAATAATGAAAAAATGTATTTTCATAGAAATGGCTAATACAGTAAAAACAAATTTCCACATTGGCTTTACCCAAACATTTATGTCTCTTTCTACATCTCTGGACAGATATGAGTTACATTCATGTTTCATCTTAATTCTTCTGTACTAGTGGGTTATCTTTGCATTGATCTGAATTATTATCTTTCAAACTTGATTTTTCTATAGTATTTTTGTAATATTGTACAAATTGCTCTCCTACTTCTATTCATTTAGCTTATACATCAATATTTGAAGGTCTTCCCAGTTTTCTCTAAAACTATCAATTTCATCATTTCCTTTGATATAAAAACTTTCCATTGCATTCATATACATTTATTCAACCATTTACCAATAGGAATATATCTTTTAATAAACTCGCACTTATCTAGAATAAAACATGGTTAATGCTTTGTTAGCAGTGTGTGAATATGTATTTCTGTATTTATAAACACATGTATTTATATAACATATGTGTACACACACATATATGTATCATTTATATACATTATTTTTCAAAGAACTAGAATGCAACAAAACACTCAAAACTATGACAACCATAATGTAAAAGATTTGCTCTGGCTTCACTGAGACCAGCTATATCATTACTCAGTGTGTTAAGGGATAACCCCAAAGATCTGAATATCTTCTCTAATGGCATCAGCTTGAGCCCCCAGAGACTATGCTCCCTTCCCCTATGGGTGCAAGTAACTTACTAGTACATCTGTTTCACTAACCAATATGTCATCAATTAGCTTTCACAAAGGCATATTTATGAAAAGGTATAATAAGAACATAAATACAAAATATTTTCTGCTAGCATCTTAGGTTTAGACTCTTCCCATCCCACAATTTTTATATGCAGTAGGAAACTAAAAAAAATTCTGTGAATTCCATTATTGCAATATTCACTTTATTACACAGTTTTGGAACTAAATCTACAGTGTCTCCAAGGTATGTTTGTGCTACTGGGAAAAATAACCACATTGATTAGGTCGTGAACAGGGGTCTTTTAAAGTATGGAAAATATTGCTGTTAATAATAAAAACATTAATAAAAGATTAGTTTTACCTTTAGTTCTTTGAAACAGAGGGCATTTAAAAAGAAACCATGAAACCAGCTTCAGAGCTCTTAAACTATAGATATCACAAAACAGACTGAGAAATCATGATGCTTTCTATATCAGCATTTCCAGTTACAGAGGAAAATAATAATTGAGGAAGATTTTTATGTCATCTAAGCAAACACACAGGTAGATAGATAGATAGATAGATATAGATAGATAGATAGATAGATTACTATTTTAGTGCACAATTAAAATATATCCACATGTATATTAGAAGAAATGATTAAACAAAAATTGGCTGGAAGATAATCATTACCTTCATCTTCACTGAATTAATAAACACAAATGACTTAGTCTTACCAACTAAATCATTGGGTTTTTGACCAATTGAAACTGGATGAGAATAAACGTTGATCACTACAGTGAATATATAGTATCCCAAAAGTCTTAGGGCAGGCTTAAGTTTTAATATTTTAGTAGCTGAAGGCTGCACCCAGAGTTTTGGGACACTGTATTTAAGTAGTTTTTAAAAATTTATTCGAAGTAAATTTAAAGTTACCGAAGTTTGAAGAAAGTGGCCATTTTGAAAGAAAAGCAATAATACAGCACTGAGAATCTTCAGAACTGGGGACAGAAGTGGTTTCAGCATCATAATAGACAAGAATTAATATATTTATCTGTGATTCATTTTCTTTAAAGAAAACAAGTGTTGTCAGATAATATATTCAGGTTACAAGATTAAAGCTGGTAATCTTATAACAATAAGGCACAAGAAAATATGTTAAAGATGGAAGAACATAGTTAAAATTATAGCCAGACTACTTTCTTCCTTTTATGGCTTGATTAAGTCACTTAATTTCTTTTGGTCTCAGTTACCTAATATGTAAAAAGAGAGTGCTAGACTTGATGGTTTTTCAGTTCCTTTCCAGTTCTTAAATCTATCATACTTTAATAGCTTTCAAATATCTTAAACATATAGTGTGGTCTTCTCAGAAAATATAAAGAACCATAATACAGTGGTTAGAGCTAAATAGGAGGAAATAATAAAGTCTAGTGTGTATAATTATTTCACCAAATACCTAGGAAGAACACTACACCAAGCCTTGATCGGGAAATCTAAAAATAATCACAACCAGTCGTTTTTCAAGCCCAAGGTGACAGAGGTCTGCAGATAATAGGGACAGGATCTCCTATGTATGTGTATATACACAAATATGTGTAGGCATGTATAGATAGATTTTTAAAATTTTCATCTATCTATATAATATATATCAATCTTATCCCTGAGGCCATCACTTCTCTGTCTTTCGACATGGGAGATGATCAAATTTGTTTTGCTACACATGCATATTTGTTATAAGAGTTTAATTTTGTTCTTTTTGTTTCAATGGGTGGAGGTGGCACAGAGACAAAATAGATTTTTATTCATTGAAAAAATGTTTTTTAAGTATTACAAAAGAAAAAGCTGATGAAGAACACCAAAAATTAAAACAAAAGCAAATGTTCCATAGGGGTAATAGAAGCTTCCTCAGGAAAACAGATGAGATTGGAAATTTTACACATTTAATCTTGCAGATTGAGATAAAGAAGAAAGCAGTGTGAAATAGATTTACAGGATTTTGTAACGATTGATCCTTACACTTAACTGCATGTACATAACACCTTGCAAAAAACAGTTCCAAATTGGTCATTTATATTAGGATTTAAAAAGAACTCTCTGGTTAAATTAAAAATTGGAAACTAAATAATCTAATTTTAAAGAATGAATAGATCAAAGAACATCACAGAAGCAATCAATAATTTCATTAAAGGGAATGACAACAAGAACATAACACACTGAAATTTGTGGGATGCAGCCAAAGACATACTTCAGGAAAATTTATATCTCTAAGCTTTTACATGAATAAAACACCAAAAGGGTAGATAAGTGAATTTATTGAATTAAAAAAAAATCTACAAGAAATGACAAATTAAAAGTTCCAATTAGACACCAAACTGGCAATCCTGAAAATCAAAGAAGAGGTTAATATAATTGAAAGAAAGAAAAACACTGAACTAATAAATAAAACTAAAAACTATGGAAAAACCAACAAAATAGATAAACCATTAGTTAATATTATTTTTTAAAAAATGAAAGTATAAAATCAAAATACCAGTGTGAGGAATAGAAAGAGTGAATCTACCACAAATGAATAGGAGGTTAAAGAAATTATTAGGAATTGTTTTGTCCAGTAATATGCCAATAAATCTGACAATCCAAGTGAAATCAACAAATATTTATAAAAATAGAAACTGATCAGATTAACAAAGGAGGAAAGCAAATACTTAAATAATCTCATATTACAAAAAGGAATTGAATAATCTCCCTAAGGGAAAAAAAAAGAGCCACATGGATTCACAAGTGAATTCTATCATTTAAAGAAAAATTTATTCTAATACTATATAAACTTCCTGGGAAAATAGGCAAATAAGGAGCCCTACCAAATTCCTTTTATGACTAAAATATGGTGCTGACACCTAAACCAGAAAGAGAAACAACAGAAAAAAAAACAAAAACAACTATAGACCAGTTTCCCAATGAATATTGATTAAATAAACAAATAAATGAATAAATAAATGAATGAATGAATGTATAGATAGATAAAGGAATGAATGAATAAACAAATAAATGAATGAACATATGAATAAATTAAATAAATGAACACGTTAAATAAATAAATGAATGAATGAATAAGTGAATGAATGAATGAATAAATAGATAGATTCATTAGTTAATTAATCAATTAATATATAAATAAATATTAGGGACAGCTAGGAGGCACAGTGAGTAGAGCACAAGTCCTGGAGTCAGGAGGACCTGAGTTCAAATCCAGCCTCAGACCTTCGGCAAGTCACTTAAACTCAACTGCCCTGCCTTCCCCCCTCCAGAAAAAGACAATAAAAATTTAAATAAAGTACTATTAGGAGATCATAGAAATATATTACAAAGATCATAAAGTATGAGCATGTGAGATTTGTACCAGGAATATTCAGAAAATCATAACCATAATTCACCATATAAAGATCAGAACCAACAGAAATAACATGATTAAATAGATACAGAAAAAAGACTTTTGACAAAATTCAAATTTATTCCTATTTAAAAATATTAGAAAGAATAGGAATAAACGAAACTTTCCGTAAAATAATTTTATTTATTCACAAGCATTATCTGTAATAAGGATAAGCTAGAAGTTTTCCCAATAAGATCAGGCATGAAGCAAGGATTTCCATCACTACCACTATCCTTCAATATTTACTAGAAATGCTGACAGTAACATGTAAAGCCAAGCACAAGCAGGGAAGATCTTCAAATTACAATTACCATTACATAACAATAAGAAATGAAAAGAAATTGAAGGAATTAGAATAGGCAACGAGGAAACAAGATAATGTCATGTCATCTTTGCAGATGGCATGATTGTATATCTTTGGAAAAATTAGAAAATAGTTTGACAGAAATGAGGCATAGACCAGCATATTACACAATATGCTAAGATAAGGTCAAAATGGGGAGTTAGACAAAAATAGTTGTGCTATAAGCAAGCTAGGCAAAGAGTTTATCAGATCTATGGAAAAGGGAAGAATTTATAATCAAACAAGAGAAGGACTGCATTACAGAATGTAAAATGGATAATTTTAAATGCATTAAACTATTAAAAATGGCACAACTAAAACTAAACCGGCTAAGATTAGAAGGAAAGTAGAAAACTGGGAGGAGGGACATTATAGCAAGTTCCTCTGATAAAGGCTTCATTCCTCAAATATATAGGGAACTGAGCCAAACTTATAAGAATATGAATCATTCCCCAGCTCATAAATGGTCAAAGGCTATGAATAGATATTCTTCAGATGAAGAAATCAAAGGTATCTATAATCATGTGAAAAAATACTCCAAGTCACTACTGGTTAGAAAAATACAAATTAAAACAAATCTGAGGTACCACCTCATACCTATCATATTCGATAATATGACAGAAAAGAAAAATGATAAATATTGGGGGAGATTGAGAAACTAATACACTGTTGGTGGAGTTGTGAACTGATCCAACCTTTCTGGAAAGCAATTTGGAATTATGTCCAAAGGGCCATAACACTGTCCATACTCTTTGGTCCAGCAATACCCCTACTAGTTTTGTATCCCAAAGAGATTTTATTTTAAAAAGAAAAATGACCTATATATACGTGAATATTTATAGTAGTTCCTTTTGTGATGGCAAGGAATTGGAAATTGAGGGGTTGTCAATCTAACAAGGAATGACTGAATAAATTGGAGCATATGATTGTGATGGAATATTACTATAATCTAACAAATTATGATTAAGATACTTTCAGAAGAATCTGGAAAGGCTTACATTCAAAGTGAAATGAGCAGAACCAGGACAACATTGTACACAGCAATATTGTCCAATGACCAACTGAGAATGAATCAACCATTCTCTGCAAAGATTCAAGTCAATTCCAAAGCACTTACAAAGAAAAATGTTATTCACTTCCAGAGGAAGAACTGGTAGAGTCTGAATGTAGATTCAAGCATGGCATTTTTTTAACTTACTTTATTTTTTCATGTTTTAATTTGTTTTTCCCCAGAACATGACTAGTAAGGAAATGTTTTACATGACTGTGCATGTGTAATCTATATCAAATTGCTTGCATTTAGAGGAGGGGGAGATGAATAATTTGAAATTCAAAACAAATAAGAAGAATATCAAATGTCAAAAAAATATACATGTGATTGGAAAAAATAATATGTTAAAAAGAATTCATTCATTTAAAGCAAATGTTATGTACATGAGGCATGGTAAAAATACCCTGAAAAAAATAAAGGGCTCTATTAATGTCTATATGTATACGTATACATAAACACATATTCAAATAATATGCTATAACATATATGTATGTAGTTTAATGAGTATAACATAACATAACAAACATAACATAACATGACATAATATAATATAATATAACATAACATAACATAATACAATATAATGACACAGAACAAAGACAGAGACAGAAACAGAGATATCAGCAGTGTACCACAAAGGAAAACCTTTTAAAAAACAACTCTTTTGAACAACTATTTAGACAAACACTACCCAGATGGCAGGCACAGATGTTCAAGGAAATTAGTGTACCTAGCAGGTAAGTCAACACTTTTGCACAATCCCTAAGTGCAAAAAAGCACTCATTTGGTGAATGGCAGTTCAAGAAGCACATTTCCAAGTTAAAAGTAATCTAACGCGCTACCAATAGGAAAAAGAATAATGGATTCTTAGGGAGAGAGCTTGAGTTTTAATCCTGGTTCTACCATTTATCATGTGATCTTGGAAGAGTTACGGACTCCCTGAACCTCATTTCTCATCATTTGTACTAGATGACCTCTAGGGTCCCTGACCACTTTAAGTAAATGATCCAAAGAGCTTTGGAAATCAAGGTATTTATTATCACAGAAACTAGTAAATTAAGAACAACAAAAAGAAACATAATTCTACTAGAAATCATTATATTTTTATCACAAAAAAGTGATAACTGTTTTTTTCTTGAAGTTCTTTCTATTTCTTTGAATATCTTAACCATTTAAAATATCTTTAGATATGAATACTTTCATTTTGATGTTTTAAGCATATTGACCTGAAATGAATTTCAAAAGAGTGCTCTCTCAATTACCGAAAAAAAAAAAAACCCTTTAAAAAATAGTAATATTGCTTTCCTTATGCCTGGTGCAGGTCAGACTGAATGGGATTCAATAATATATTGCTTACAAATGGTCATAGCTCAGATTCAGGACAGGTTTATATATATATAATTGAAATGGTTGGAAAAGTATCTTGAAAGGGCTCCACCTACAGGTTTTGTTCTTTTATTTTTTCTGTTCCTTTTCCTAAGAGGCCCAAAAAAATCCTTTAGTTATAGTAGTGAGTGAGGGCAAGGGGTTCAGACACAGATAGTCCTTTTCAGTTTGTTAGCAAAGCAGACTCTGAAACATGTATTTTTAAAGGCACTAATACTTTGATGAAGTTTGGCAATAAGTTAACAGATGTGGTTGATAGAAACTTTTTTAAATCTATTTTTTGTTTTCAACATTCATTTCCACAAGATTTTGATTTACAAATTTTCTCCCTGTCTTTCCCCTACACCCACCCCAAGAGAGTGGACCTACCGAATACCCCTTGCCCCAATCTGCTCTCTCTTATATCCTCTCCCTTCCACCCTCTCAACTTTCTTTTAGGGCAAGATGGATTCCTATACCCCAATGTCTATATATCTTATTTCCCAGTTGCATGTAAAAAATAAGTTAACATTTGTTTTTACAACTTTGATTTTCAGATCCTTTTCCTTCTTCCCTCCTCACCCACCCCCACTGGAAAGATAAGCAAAATTCAATATAGGTTGTATATGTGTAGTTATGCAAAACATTTCCATAGTAGTTATATTGTGAAAGACTAACTATATTTCCCTGCCTATCCTGCCTCCAACTTTTTCTATTTTCTACTTTGACCCCAATCATTTCTTTCTGAAAGTCACAATGTCTCCTGTTCTTGACTTCCCAAAAGTACTGCAATTTAATACTTTGGACATTAAGCTAAAATGGGAAAGGGACCCTCTCTTGTTCTTAGAAGGAAGAAATAGTAACTGAAGCAGGAGAACATTGCGTACAGTAACAGCCACATTGTGTGATGATTGACTTTGATAGACTGAACTCTTCTCAGCAATGCAAAGACCTAAGACAACTCCAAAAGACTCAAGATGGAAAATGATATCCATATCCAGAAAAAGAACTTTGGAGTCTGAATGCAGGTAGAAGGATACTATTTGCTCCCCATCTCTCCTGTTGTTTTGTTTTGTTTCTTCTTTCTCATGGTTTTGACTCAATCATCCTTAAGAGGTACAAGGTACAGAGAACAAAGGTCTTCCACCCCTAGCTCACAGTAAATCATGAACTTGTCAGTCAGCACTAAGTACCCAAGGAGAAGTCTTTTCATTTTGACTGGAGGCTGGCTCTCAGATTCCATGCATGGTCCCAGCTTTTGCCTGAATTTACCCAACTGTCACCTGGATTCAAAGGTAGGCTGTTCTCAACTCTTCATCTAGTTGCTCGTCCAGCCCCTTGTCTAGTTCCTCATCCAGTTCCCGTTCCATATTGAAGATCACAGTGTCCAATTCACCTCAAGGCCTTTACAGTTTCTGTTCCTGCGAAGACGAAGTTTAACAAAGCCAAAACAACATTTATGCACATTGCCAGCACCATCATCAATTCACTTTCTGCCTGTGAAATCAACACAGACCAACAAAGTCTGAGAACTCAACAGAAATTAGCAGTATAATCTGATGACCCCTGAAACCCTTCTCTAGGACTTCTGTAAACAGAAAACAAGAAAATCCTCTTTCAGTGCTTCCAGTAAGTTCCCAGGGATTCTGTACCAAGAATTACAAAAAAACAAAAACGAAAACAAAAACAGATCAACACAGACAGAACAGACAAACAGAGTGCCAGGATACCAAAAGTTTTCTCTTTCTCAACTCTGCCACCACAAGTGTTCCCTTCTCAGTTCTGCTCTCTCCCAGCTTGTGCTCAGCTTTTTATCAAGTCATTAGCTCCTCCCTGTTCTGCCCACCTCTTATGTCCTTCCTGTTCCTGTCTTTGGCAAGTCCCTCCCACTGTGGGTTTCACTAGTTTTGTTTCTTGGCAAAGACTTGATACAATCCTGCCAAGGCTCAACTGAGATAAGGTGCTAAGTACCTGTTTGCTTGCCATTACAAACTCCTACTTCCCTTTTAAATAAGACATATTTCTATACCTAACTGAGTGTATGAATTTGTGGGTATATATGCATATATTATATGCCCACAGATACATAGATATAGATATAGAATTACATGTAATTTGTCTTCCAACCAATTCAGATGATGTAAATTTCAAATAGTACCTACCTCCCATATTTTCCCCTCCATTGTAAAAGCTCTTTCTTTTGCACTTCTTTTATGTCAGATAATTTACACCATTCTTTCTCTCCCTTCCCCTTTCCCCCTGTGCATCCCTCTTTCTCTCTCAGCCATTTATTTTGAGATCATCTCAACATAATCAATTCACGCTTGTGCCTTCTATGTAGGGTCTTTCTCACCAAGCTAATAATGATAATGTTCTTAGAAGTTATGTGTATCATCTTGCCACATAGAAATGTAAGAAATTTTCCCTTATTGATTCCCTTATCATTTTTTTTCTTTCATGTGTACTTTTAAAATTCTTTTTTTGATTCATATTTGAAAAACAAATTTTTCTATTTTACTCTAGTCTTCTTATCAGGAACTCTTGAATATCTTCTGGTTTATTACATGTCCATTTCTTTTTCCCCTCAGAAGCACTATAATCAGTTTTGCAGGGTAGATTATTCTCCATTGTAAAACTAGTTTCCTTGATTTTTCAGATATTGTATTCCAAATTCTCTGCTACTTTAAAGTGGTAACTGCTAAATCTCCTATGATCTTGATTGTTGTGCCATTGTATCTGAATGGTTTCTTTATGGCTGCTTAAAGTATTTCCTCTTTGACCTGGGAGTTGTGGAATTTGGCTATCATTTTTATGGGAGTTTTCATTTTGGGATCTCTTTCAGAAGGTGATTGGGTTAATTTTTCAATTAATCAATTAATCTCAATTAATTAATTAATAAATCACTTTTAATTTTGCCCTCTTATTCTCAGATATTGGGGAAGTTATCCTTTATATTTCTTGAAATAAGGAGCCTGCAGATTTTTCTTTGATCATGGCTTTCAGGAAGTTCAACATTTTTAAATGTTCATTTATTTTATTTTTAATTCTTGCAATAAAACAAGCATTTCCATAACATAGGATAATTAAAAACATGATTGCACATGAAACTACAAATCTATTATATACAACTGACAATTGCTTTTAATATATAATCAAGTTATCATATATTTCATGCATTTTCCAAGCATATCATGTTCTCATGCATTTTCCCCCCTTGCCTTAGAGATAGCTACCATTAGATAAAAATATGCATATTTGTATGTGCAGACACACACATTTATACATATATGGAAATGTGTATATATATATATATATATATATATATATATATATGCAGATTCATTCTATACATACTTCTATTAATCAGTTCTTTTTCTGGATGCACATAGCATCATCCATCATATGTCCTTTGTAGTTAATTTGAGTATTTATATAATATGCAAAGTGACTTAGTCATTCAAAGTTGTTCTTAAAAGAATATTCTTGTTACTGTATACAATGTTCCTTCACCTCTTTTCCAGATAGATTCTTTTTATGATGAGATATATCATGTTTTCTTCTATTTTTTTCATTCCTTTGTCTTTGTTTCATTCTTTCTTGATATCTCAAGCAGTCATTAACTTCTACTTGCCCAATTCTAATTTTTAGGAAATTATTTTCTTCGTGAATTTTTTTCACCTCTTTTTCTATTTGCCCAATTCTGTTTTTTTTATTTTTTTTTAATTTTATTATAGTTTGCTTCATTCATTTTCACAAGATTTTCAGTTACATATTTTCTCCCTGTCTTTCCCCCACCCACCGCACCAAAACAGCCATCCCAGTGTGTCCCCCCTCCCCCAGTCTGTTCTCTCCTATGTCACTTTTTGGTAGGGCAGGATGGATCTCCCAACTGCAGTGCCTGTGTATCTCAAGTTCCAGTTGGATGTAGCCAATAATGATAATAATAATTGCATGTATGTATATATAGATAGATAGATAGATATAGATATAGATATAGATATAGATATAGATATAGATATATGTACACATTCCTAACATTTGATTATGGAACTCCAAATTCCAGATTCTTTCTCCTCCTCCCTCACCACCCATCCCCACTGGAAGGACAAGCAATCAAATACAGGCTGAACGTGTGAAATTACGCAAAAGCTCTCCATAGTGAGCATACTGTGAGAGTCTGATTAAATGTCCCTTCTTCCTATCCT
>CM053582.1:134673950-134690845 GCA_028627135.1 Pseudochirops cupreus | reverse complement strand
GAGGGGGGTCCTGGAAAATCTTCTCTCTCTTTGTCCTTTTCCCGTGTTGAGCTTGTACCCCCGTTCTCACCCAATGGAAGTCAGGGACCACGCAAGAATGTATTTTTACGACACTCAGGGTATAAAACTTCAACCCCCAGAGGGTTGGGGGGCCTCCTTCTTCGGGCATGTATTCGGAAGGGCCTCCCCCATTCCCGGGAATCTGGCAACAAAATATTCCTATTCACCGCAAGTGCTCCTCTGAATTTTCTTTAATTGGGTAAGTAGGGTTCTGACCCACACATATATTTTACTGTTCTAAAAACATAAGTTAAGACACATTTTAAAGTGTTTCTTCCTGTTGAAATTTGACTTCAGGGAGAGGATTCTGGGAAGATGGCAGAGTAGGTCAGAAAATTCCAAGCTCTCAAGATCTTCCCCCAAAATGATAAAATAGCACCTTAAGGCAAACAAAGTGTAGGTGGAGATAAATAAATAAGAATGGAAATAAATGGGGTCATCCTAAAACAATTTGAGAAGATGAGAAGAAAAATCTCAGGATAAGCATTGGTCCCTGTGAAGAGTAAACAGATCCAGGCTAGGTTCCATTTTAACAGCAAGCAGCAAACCTGTTATACAATAACCAGCAAGCCCTGGGGTTAGTTGTTTTGAGAGGCTGCCTCAGTATCAGCTACCTGAACTGTTACCCCTAGGATAGTGAGGTGAGTTGGGTGTCTGAGCCTGGGAAGACTGAGGGAACCCCTGCTGAGAAGGAATACCGGATCCACAAGAAGGAGCCAGCACATGTCTGGTGAGTGCAGAAACAGTGTGGCAGAAAGCCCTTGTCTGCGGGCACTTACAGGAGGCTGGAGTTTGGCTTTAGTTTCAGGCAAAAGGGAAGAACTGAAGATCTGGGACAAGAGATACCATTTCCCATACCCCAGGGCTAGTGGTAACTACAAATAACTAAGCTATCACTACAAAAATAAGTGAATGAATGAAAAATAAACTAACAAATAAATAAATGCACAGGCAAAGGAGAAAGAATCAAACCATAGAAACATACTATGGGAGTAGAGATGCCCGGGATTCATCTTCAGAGGAGGAAACTGAAGTAAAGAAACCCCCAAAGAGTAACATCAAACACTCACCTGCCCAAAAAGAATTTATGGAAAATCTTAAAAAATACTTTAAAAATTAAATGACTGAGATGGAGGAAAAACTAAAAAAGAAAATAAGAATATTCCAAGAAAAACAAGAAGGGTATAAAAGGAAAGTCAACCAACTAGAAAAGGAGATCCAGAATGCTAAGGAAGAAAATGACACCATGAAAATTTGAACTGGGCAAAGTGAAGCCAGTGAAATTAAAAGAGATCAAGAAATGATTAAACAAAATATGAATAATGAATAAATAGAAGAGAAAGCGAAACATCTTATAAGAAAAACAAAAGATTTGGAGAACAGATGAAAAAGAGAAAATATTAAAAAATGATTGGACTAACTCAAAGTTATATAAAAAAAGAATATCAATACAATAATAAAAGAAATAATTAAAGAAAATTGCCCTGAACCATTAGAACAAGGGAGGAAAGTAGAAATAGAAAAGGATCCATTGATCACTACTTAGATGAGATCATATGAGGAAAACTCATAGGCATATCATAGTTAAATTCTGAAATTCCCAGCTCAAGGAAAAAAATATTAAAAGCATCTAGATTAAAACAATTTAAATATGATGATGCCACAATTAGAATTATACAAGATCTAGCAGCAGAAGCATTGAAGGACCATAGGTCTTGGAACACAACATATTAAAGAGCAAAAGAACTGGGAATTTGGTCAAAAATATCATACCCTGCAAAGTTTTTATCTTGAATGAAAAAAAGGACATTTAATAAACTCTCATATTTTCCAGACTTTGTTAAAAAAAAAGTCCTGAATTTAATAGATGATTCAACATATAAGAACCAATATAAATATAAGGTATATATAAAAGACCAATTATAAAGGATCCATAAGGACCAACTGTTTACTTTTTATATATGTAAAATGTACAATTTTATGTTTAAGATTCTTATTAATAAATGGGTTGTTCTTAAGGAAGATTGGGGAAAACTTGGGCATGATATGAATTAGAAAAGTAAAACTATTTAGGAACAGCTAAAAAAAAGTAATGATTTTATACAAATGAGGTGCATGAGGAAGAATTGATACATAGGAATTAGATGAGGAGGAGGGCTGGTAGTTCTGGTAACCTGCTTTCATCAGAAATGGGTGAAATAGGAAAAAAGAAATATATATATACATATATTTAAAAGAATATATTTAATAGAAGTCTTCTAAATTCAGAAGAAATAAAAGGGTAGTGACATAGGGAGGGGGAGAGTACAAGGGAGGGATCTTTACGGGGGTGAGTGAGAGAATAGGTGAATAAGGGTATACAAGGTTGTTTAGATTTATGGAAATGGGAGGATATGGGAGGGGTCCTGGGAGGGGGGTAGGCAAGTCATGGGAGGGCAAAGTAGCAGGCAAATATAAAGTAGAGGAGGCAGGAGGGATAGGAAAAAAGAGATAAGCAGAAATATAAAAGCAAAGATCAGGAGGAGAATAGGTTTGTGAATGTATGTGTCTACGTATGTATATATCTATAGCTATGGATAAACATATCTAAACTTTATTGTAGCCTCCTGGAGAAGTGGGGGAGGGTATGTACATATTGATAGCTATAGAGAAACATGTCTAAACTTTATCATGGCCTTCTGGGAGGGTTTGGGGGGAGGGGAAAGAAAGGAAAAAGTAAAAAAGTGCACAGCAGAAAACAAAAGAAAACTCGCAAGGAAGCAAAGAAAAGATGGACAATTCTTAACACGATGAGTATTATTTATCATACAGGCTTTCTTGAAATGAAAATATATTGTTACTTATTTTGAATCCTCTCTGATGTTCTGCTAAGCACATGACATGCCTTTATTTCTAACTTTGTTTTCAAGTTCCAATTTTTAAGTTTATGATATGGTTTTTTTTTATTCTCTATTTGTATTCTGGTGTTTGGGTCTAAATTAAAATATTGGAAAACAAAAAGAAAGAAAGAAATTTTAATTCAGGACACTACAACTCTTGACATCCATTGACATGACTTTATCCTTTGATAATTCTATGCTCAATGTGTCTTCCACATAAGTTTGCACTGGTAAATTTAACAACCAGTTTCCTCCCAAAAAAGGGCATATGGAAAACTTTTAAGTTTAATCTGCATAATGAGTATTTTAATCATCACTTTATTAAGTCGAGATAACCAGTAAAACCATAATATACTCTGATATTTAGTATTTGCCAATTTCTGAGGTATAAATGCTCATGCTAAAAATTTAACCATTAGTTCAGGTGCCAATACGAGTGGACTCTAACACCCCAATACTTGACACCCTACTTTGCCCCTCTTCTCCTTAATCCCTGTCAAACCTGGGAGTAACAGCTATGGTAGCTGGATAAGGGGGGGGGGGGCAGGAAGCTGCCCATTACCTCTCTCTGATTTGCCCCTTCTACAGCCATTTTGAGGAAGAGGAGCTATAGTAGCAGACCAGGAGCAGAACCATAACTAGACAACCAGTACCCTCTGCTCTTCCACTTGGAAAATGTGTTCATCATAATAGATCTGCTAGACACTACTATATCCCTATGTCTATCAACCTACCACCACATACTTTTCTCCCTATCTCTGTATTAAGACAGCTAGATAAAATAATATATCTGGATCTTGAATCAAGAAGCATTGAGTTCAAATCTGCCATCAGAGATGTTCAGGAGGAATGTGTGACTTCAAGCAAGTCAGTTTACCTCTCTCTGCCTTATATTCCTCATCTGTAAAATGGGGATAATAATAGTACCTCCAGGTTTGTTATGAGGACAAAATGAGTTAATATCAGTAAAACATTTAGCAAACCCTAGAGGGCTTTATAATGTTATTATTGTCATCATCATCATCAACCACAACTACTAGTCACATAATAGCAAATCATCCTCTATCTCTGCATCCAGTTTCTACTTCTACTTTCCATCCTTCTAAATTCTGCTGGACCACTTTCCATTCTAATTCCATCCACGCATTCTATTGGGTCCTCCAAAATTCCTATTCTCTTGTGAAAGGAATGAACAACAACCTTAGACCTTCTCCCTTCCATTCTTCCTTGTAGCATACTTGTAAGCAATCTATCAAGTACACGGAAGCCTACGGTGGGCCTACTTCCAGGCATGCAGCTACATTGTCCCTGCCGAAGCACTTCCTATCGCTCTAATCCTTTTTTTCTCACACTCATTCCATCTCGTTACCTTCACTGTGATATGAATTCCTGCTGATAAGATTCCACTCAGGTCTATAATCTCTAGTATTGATTATTATTGTCTCTCACATAGTACTGGTACTTGGAGTGTCAAAATACTCATTGTTCCCCAATTCAATTTCTAAACTCTTTGCCACTTCCTTTCATCAACGTTTCCTCCTTTGAAGTCCGCTCAAAGAAGATTTTTCAAAGATCTTTTATTAGATCCTACCACACCCTCAAGCTGTTATACAACTACACATCTAATAATAGTAGTCAGAACTCATTGACCACTATTATTTTATATCTTCCTACTCAGTATTCAACTCTTTGCATTCTGGCTTTTGATCTCATCACTCCATTGAAATCGCTTCCTCTAAAGTTAGCAACAATTAAGGGGAACACAGTCCAGGTTGGATGGATCCAGCAAGCCACTAGCAAGCCCCACCTCAGCAAACTAGCAAGAGGTCATGAGCCCCAGGGTGGTGTAGCAGGGAAGTGCCAACACCAGGAACCTCTACATGCCTTGGTACAGCCCGGGGAACTGGTAGACTCCAGCTTGGGGAAACACCACATGTGCTAGTGGGAAGGCATCCTCCAGCAGCTGAGCCTCTATATGCTTCAGCAGGGATGTGGCTGCATGCCTGGAATTAGTCCCATTCTAGGCTTCCTTTTACTTGATAGAACGCTGACAAGTATGTTCCAAGGAAGAATGGAAGGGGGAAGGTCTAAGGTTGTTGTTCATTCCTTTCAGTTGTGTCCAACTCTTTGTGACCTCATTTGTGGTTTTCTTGACAAAGATACTACAGTGGTTTGCCATTTCCTTCTCCAGCTTATTTTACAAATGAGGAAACTGAGGCAAAAAGAGTTAAGTAACATTCTCAGGGTCACCTGGCTCTTAACTTTCTGAAGCTTGATTTGAATTCAGGTCTTCCTGATTCCAGGTCTGGCACTCTATTCATTGCACCACCTAGCTACCCTTCAAGGTAGCAACATATTACTTTTTGTGAATATTTACTGCCTCCACATTTAAAATGATGTATAAAGGGGGAGCATTTTTTTTCTCTAAATTTAAACACTATTATTCAAGAAAGAAAAAAAAAGTAATTTAATCTTTAAAGTTTCAGGTAACATAAACTAAAGATAATTGGCTGAATAAAGCTAAAATTCCATCAAAAAGAGAAGAGAGTAATAGCTAACCACAGTAGAATTAAAGAATTCTAATGTAATGCATATATATTATACATGTGTATATGCACATATATATGTATACATATATAGATATAAATATATTACTATTAAAATTCAAAGAGCATAATGTAAACAATATTTTTCCTTTAGGACTTCAATATAAATCTATGTGGTTAAAACTATGTTATACATTACCAAGTTTATGAGAGATTTAATAAAAAGAAATCTAGACAATGTATTATAAGAAAGAAATTAGTAGATAATGAGTAATTTGGCATATTAAGCAATAGTTTTCAGAACCCTTCTCCTAACTCTAAGAAAAGCTCATTTATTCATGGATCATTTTTTCCTGAGTATTTGGCTTTGTCTGTATAAGCATAGATTTTTAATGTGGGTGTGACAAAAATACCTAGTCCCTCCTGGGTTATTGAAGCATTTCTGTACTGTGGCATCATGTGTTCACGGTTATGTAGTTAGCAAATACTAGCATGGCCATTAATGTGTGTGCCATTAACAAGGCCAGGAACCTATTTAGCTGTCCCCTGTTTCTTTAGTTACCATTAGCAACAAAATGGGTTTTTACCAGAATTTGATTTAGATAAAAATAGTGTAATTATTTCTCCTGTGCCTGCAGTAGATTTGATCTTATAACTCAGTTATTTATGTGGGTTATTTAGTTATCTTTCAGCACTCTGTTGATCTTATAGACAAACTTTATATTCAATGAGCTGACCTATAGGAATTTTAAAGTATCTGTCTTATTAAATACAAAAATTAATATTGGTAAAGTAGTATTTACTGAGCATTGATAGGTCCCCTAAGCCCTAGACACCAAGAGGTCAAATCAAATTCCATTGAAAATAAAATTGAATGAACTTGATGGTACTTGGAATTATAGGACTAGATTGACTGCTTTGGTTCATTAGTTTTTGAATCTAAATTTTACCAGGTCATTTTGCTGTTTTGTGTTTTATATTTTATCCTATCTATCTACCTATTTATCTATCTATCCATCACATTATATAATTAAATAATAATTATAAATATACAAATACATAGATACATGAAAAGAATCCTACCAATCAAAAATAAGTCAATCCTTGGGAAATCTTGAAATTAAAAAATAAATAAACAATTGCAGCTCAAAAGACATAGATTTGCATTCAAACTTGGAATTGAGAGAATATTATCACTGGTCTTGGAGTTAAAAGGGATCCATGTTCAAATCCTATCTCTTATGACAGTATACAAGTTATTTAATTTTATTGCCACTCAGTTTTTGTTTTAAAAAAGTTTTGATAAGGACAATTACACCGCTAGTGCTGATTTTACAGGATCCATGCCATAATAATGGAGAAAATGGATGATTTCAGAGAAAAACTTGGAAGACTTATATAACCTGTTATAGACTTACGTGAGAAAGACCAGAACTATGCGTATAATAGTACTAACATCAGAATGAAAAGCAAACTAGAAAGACTTTAGAACTGTGATCAATTCAGTGACCAACCATGATTCCAATAGACCAAAGATGAAGCATGTTGTTCACCTTCTGACAAAGAGATGGTGGATTCAAAATGCATGATAAGACATAGTTTTAGATATGGTCAATGAGAGAATCTGCTTTGTTTGACAATTCCTATTTGTTATAAAGGTTTTCTTTTGTTTATTTAGTTGGTTGAGAGATAATGGAAGGAATAGTAAATGAATCAATGAAAAAAAAATAAAGGATAATCTTTCTTTAATACCAAAGGGCAATGATCTGTTCCAAAATTTCCATGAAAATTTTCTCCATTTTTACAAACAAATCTTTATGACTCAGACATTTGTCTAATGCCTCCAAACATGGTGTTGGCCAAGTTCATGCAGATGAAACCTTTTTTCATTCCATTCTTGGATTTAAAGTGTTTCGAAGACTCCATCTGGATATAAGTAACTTTCAGTTACTGTGAACAAAATCAGGGTCATGCACTTGTTTTCAATTCCTTCCTGTTGGTTAAGTGACATCTGTTTGTCCTAAAAATATTTCGGTGTCTTTTAAAATATTTATATTTACTAATTTTTAAGGTTAATTTTTAAAATAAATTGAGTTTCAAATTCTCTCTCCCACATGTCCCCCATGAATTGAGCAGGTTAGCAATATAATACCAATTTTATATGTGAATTCATGCAAAACATTTTGGTATTAGCCATGTTGCAAGGGGAAAAATCAAAAGCAAGAAACCTAAATAATGTTTTAAAAGTATGATTCAATCTGCACTCAGATTTAGTCAGAATTTTCTAAGGAGAAGATAGCATTTTTCATCATGGGTCCTTTGAATTTGTCTTGGATCATTGTCTTGATTAGAGCATCTAATTCTTTCACATTTAGCCATTTAAAAAATATTACTGTTACTATGTACAATGTATTCTACTGGTTTTGCTTACTTCACTTTACATCAGTTTATACAAGTCTTCCCAAGTTTTGTAGTTTAAACCAAGGGACACCAAAAACTATTGTGGTGGGGGTGGAACCATCTCAAAGAATTCATAGTGAGACTACCTCTAATTCAAGTATAGGTCTTTATTGAGATTGACACCTCTCATGAAATGGGATAAGTTCCAAGAGCAACCAGCAACTTTAGAGAAAGCAAAATGGATTTTTACAGGGTAAAGACACAAGTACATAACAGAAATTTACGTAGACTAGAGGAATATCTTTAATATTAAAGAGGCAAGAAGAGTTTGTTACAGGATTAGATAATGGAGGAGAGTTTGTTAAGGAATTAGGTAGTGGGTGAGAGGTCTCATCTATGGTTCAGTGGTTAAACATTCTGGTCATTCTGACCTCCAACTGGCTAGCTATTGTGGTCCTGTCTGGTGAAGACAGATAGCTAGGTATTGTACTCCTTTCTTGAGATAGATGGATGATATAATTGTGACTGAATACAAGAACACACATGTATCTGTGGGAATGGGTCTGGAGGAAGTGACCAGGTAGAGGCAATAGCTCGATTCCCATCACATGGAAACACCTGCTGTTTCTGTGGTAACTAGGAGCTCAGGGGCACACCTTTTGTTCTAGTGAGCAGTGAGGCATATATGAAGAAGTTAGGACATTGGCAGGCATGGGAGGCTAGGTAGGTACAGTGGGACTAGGCCCATAATGAAGTGAGAACATTAGGGGCAGCTTTATGAGGATTCCATCACCAAGGTTGTTTTTTTTTTCTGAAAACATCCCTCTCATCATTTTTGATAACAATTGTATTCCATCAAAAGTATATTGCACTATTAGTGATTACCTGAATTATGTGCATTCTCTCAATTTCCAATTCTTTGCCACCACAAAAAGAGCTCTGTTAAACATTTTTGTCATATAACTCCTTTCCCTTTGTCTTTAATCTCTTTGAGATACAGATATAGTAGTCATATTGCAGAATCGAAGATTATGTACAGTTTGGGCATAATTTGACATTGTTCTCCAGAATGGTTGGACTAGTTCACAACTCTATCAGCAATTCATTAGTGTATTTTTTTTTAAATCTGAATCTTCTCAAATATGTATCATTTTCTCTTTTTTGTCATATTGTCCAATCTTGTATGAGGTGGTACCTCAGAGTTGTTTTAATTTGCATTTCTTGAATCAATTGTGATTTAGAGTTGTTTTTTTTTAAATGATGTCCTTCTCAAAGAAACCTCTTTTAAACTACCCCTGCCTCCACCTTCCCACTTTCTCTTTAATTTTAGCTGCATTGGTTTTTTTTGGTGCAAAAAATATTTTTTAATTTCATATAATTGAAATTATATATTTTATTTCATATTTGCTTCTTGAATTCTCATTTTGTCACAAATTTTTACCTTATTGATAAGTCTTATAGGTAAAATTGTTCATGCTCCCTAATTTTCTTATATCATCCTTTATATCTAAATAATATATTTAAATGATAAATTTAAAATTATCTTATTACATACTGTGAGATGGTAATTTACAAATGGTTTCTGCTAAACTGCTTTCCAGTTTTTCCAGCAATTTTTTTTTCAAATGGTGAGGTCTTACCCCAAAATTTGGATCTATGGGTTTGTCAAATATTCATTTACTATGGCTGTTTGCTACTATAGATCATGCATCTAATCTATTCTACTGATTCATTATTCTATTTCTTTGCCAATATCAGATTTTTTTTCATAATTGCCACTTTGTATTAGAGACTGAAATCTAGTACTGATAGGTTACTTTTATTTACATATTTCCAACTTATTTCCTTGATATTTTTTATTTTTGTTTTTCCAGATGAATTTTGTTATTTTTTCTAGCTTTGAAAAAAATAATTCTTTGGTGGATTGATTGGTGTAGTAGTAAAGTGCATTAATTTAGGTAGAAATATCATTTCTATTATCTTTGTCATTACACAAATGAACAATGAATATTTCTCCAATTTTTGAGATCTGCCTTTATTTTTGTGAAAAGTCTTTTGTAATTGTGTTCATGTAGTCCCCAGTTTTCTCTTGGCAGGTAAAATCCCAAGTATTTTACAATGTCTGCATTTATTTTGAATGGAATATCTTGTTCTACCTTTTTCTGCCAGGTTTTGTTGGTAAAACATAGAAATGCTATTGATTTATGTGAGTTTATATTATATCCTAAATCTTTGTTACAGTTCTTTTTTCAACAAGATTTTTAATTGATTCTCTAGGTTTCTCTGAGTATACCATCATATAATCTTCAAATATTAACACTTTTGTTTTGTCATTGCCTCTTTGTATTCCTTCAGTTTCTTTTTTGTTGTCTTATTGCTATAGTTAACATTTCTAATGCAATATTGAAATAATATTGTGACAATTGACATTCTTGTTTCATATTTGATCTTATTGGGAAGGTTATTAGTTTGTCCCCATTTCAGACAATACTTGCTCTTTGTTTCAGATAGCTACTATTTATAACTTTAGGAAAAACTCCATTGATTCCTATGGTTTCTAATGCTTTTTTTAAAAATAGGAATGAGTGTTGCATTTTGCAAAACATTTTTTTGTATCTATTGAGATAACATGATTTTTGTTTTTTGTGCTATTGATATGATCAATTATGCTTATATTTTCCCCCTAATATTGAACCAGTCTTGCATTCCTGGCATAAATCTCATGTGGCCATAGTGTATGATTTTTGTGATGTTCCTGATATATTCTTGGTAGCATTTTATTTGAAATGTTTCCATTCATTATTAGGGAAACTGTTCTATAGTTTTCTTTCTGTTTTGGCTCTCTCTGGTTTAGGTATCAAAATCACAGATGTGTCATAAAATGAATTTGGTAGGACTCCTATTTTTTCAAATTATTTATATAATAATGGAATAAAATGTTCCTGAAATGCTTGGTAGAATTTGTCCATCTGCTCTAGGGTATTTTTTCCCCCTCAGGAAGTTCATTTATGGCTTATTCAATTAATTCTTTTATAAGTTAAAATTATTAATGTATTCTATTCCCTTTTCTGTTAACCTAGGTAAATTTTATTTTTATAAATATTCACTCATTTTGTTTATATTGTTAGTTTTACTAGCATAAAATTCAGCAAAACAACTAATTATGGCTTTAATTTGAACTTGCATTCACTCTTTTCATTTTTTTACCTTGGTCATTTGATTTTCATATTTTTAAATCAAATTATTATCTATATTTTATTGCTTTTTTATAAAATCATCTCCCTTTTCATTAGTTCCTTTTTTACTTGTCAATTTTATTAATTTCTCCTTTATTTTTAGGATGCCCCATTTTGGTGCAGAATTGGCAATTTTTTATTTATGCTTTTTCTTGTTGTTGTTGTTATTGCAATGCCAATTCATGGATTTGCTCTTCTCACTTTTATTGATAGGTGCATTTAGAGATATAAATTTGTCCCTAAATATTTCTGTGGCTGAATTGTCATTTTCTTTAATAAAATTATTGATTATTTCTGTGATTTGTCCATTGACCCACTCATTCTTTAGGATTAGATCATTTATTTTTCAATTAGTCTTTATTCAATGGTTCTAGGCCTTTATTGAATGATATTTTCATGTCAATATAGTAGGAAAGGGTGCATTTAATATTTCAACTTTCCTATATTTGAGAGGTTTATACCCTAATGTACAGTCAATTTTTGTAAAGGTACCATTTTCAACTGAGTAAAAGGTATACTCCTTTCTATTCCCATTAAATTTTCTTCAGAAGGCTACCATATCTAACTTTTCTAAAATCGTAGTATTTGTCTCCTTAACTTCTTTCTTATTTTATGACTAGATCTATCCAGTCGTGAAAGAGAAAAGTTAAGCTACTCCACTAGGATAGTTTTATTTACTATTTCCTCCTCTAACTCATTTAACTTTTCTTTTTTAAACTTCCATTGTCTAGAACCTCCCAGCATCTCTGCCATAGCTAGATTTGATAATACCTTCTTAGAAATCAAGAAACAAACAATTCTAACTCATTTCTCTTCAGGTGTCAACCAGTAAACTGTGAGGATCTTGCTTTTCTGCCTCAATAATTAGGGCCCTGAGCTCTGGACTTGCTTCATATCTGGCCTCGAAACCCTGAGGATATTGCTTGGTGTGTTTGTATTCTGCCTCATTCCCCTCTAAGAAGGGGATGGTGGTATTTACTATCTCCTGGGGTTATTATGAGGGATGAAAAAAAAAAACAAAATAAGTCCACTACAAACAGCATTATTTATTTACCCTTTCCATTTATTTTCCTTGCTAAATATTCCCCTGATGTCTTGTTTAGTAGTTGATACCTGCCTGGTGTCTTGGCTTATGGAGACAAGAACTAATTTCTTTTCTAATCCAGTAGAAGGAAATTGTCATGACTGGAGCATATCTTGACTCTAGAACTTAGTGGTTCCACAAGTGATGGGTGAAGGCTCAACCTAGGAACAGGGAGGTAGATAGTTCTGGGAAAGATTAAAGCCCTGTGGAAAGACCTATGGAAGGCTAGGAAAATTTCAAAATATCCCTCCTCCCCATAACTCCAAGCAAATTGAACCTCACTAATAATGAAGCTCTCTAGGAGGATGGCTACTCTGTAGTTCTAGTAGAGGGATTTTTCTTCAAAATCCTGGGGTCTGGGAGGAAAATGGGAAGTCTCTGTGTTCTGTATGATTGAGGGAGAAGGCCAGCTGGAATCCATAAGTCTGGAGCATCCATAGGACATGTCAAACATGGGAATATACTCAGGATAATAGTAAGTGGTGGAGCATTATGGAAATGTATTTTTTTTTCAAATAAACTTTAATGAAGACAAACTTTCAATTCCCAACCCAAATAACTGAACCTGTCTTGTTCTACATAAATTCAGTCAATTTCTGGTTATCAGGTATAAGAATTTTAAAATGTTTTTTTTATATGTTTATTTTTTACCTCACAGCCAACTATGAATCTTAAAAATCAGATTGCCTTATCTTTTGTTCTAACTCTGAATATCCCAGACTTGGATAGGAAAGACAGTGCTATAATTTTTTAAATGGTGCATATATGTTCAGTATTGATATGATGTTTTGGTCTTTGTTTCCTTTTAGGAAGATATAGTTTCCCTATTTTACCTTTAATTAGCTATATTTTTGCTTTTGTTTTGTCTCAGATCATGATTGTTATCTTTGCCTTTTTACATCAGTGTAAGCTTAATAGATTCTCTTCTAGCCAATTATTTTAACTCTTTATGTATCTCTTTGTTCTAAGTGTGTTTCCAAACATATTGGATTCTGATTTCTAATCCAGTCTGCTATGTTTCTGTTTTCTAGATGAATCCATGGTATTCACATTCATAGTTATGATTATTAACTGTATTTCCCTTCAACTCATTTTGTATTTGAGGTGATGATACAAAAATAATTAAGTGGTAAAAAAAAAGGATTGTACTTGGAGAAGAACAAAAGGAAAGAGAGAATAAGGTAAACCACATCACATGAAGAAGGGCAAAAAACTTATTATAGCAGAGGGAAAGAAGAGAAGGATGAGAATCATTTGAATCTTATTCTCATCAGAAATGGCTTAAGGATGGAATAACATACACACTCAGTTTGGTATAGAAATTTACATTACCCTCTAGTGAGGTAGAAGGAGAAAGGGGAAATAAGGGAAAGGGAAAAGGGCTTGAGAGAAGGGAGAGTGGAAGGAAGAGGGTAAAGGAGAAAGAAAAGGGGCATAGGGCTAATAGAAAGGAGGGCATATTAAAGGAGGTGATGCACAAAAGCAAAACCCTGGTGAAGAGGGACAGGGTAAAAGGAGAGAGAAAAGTATAAATGGGGAAAATAGGATGGAGGGAAATAACTTTTAGTAAACATAACTGCATATGTGAATGGGACGAATTCTCCCATAAAATGGAAGCAGATAAAAAAGTGGATTAAGATCCAGAATCCTGCAATATGTTGTTTGCAAGAAACACATATAACACAGAGAGGTATACACAGAGTAAAGATAAAAGGCTGGGGCAGAAAATAATATGCTTCAGTTGATGTAAAAAATAGCAGGGGTAGCAATCCTGTTCTCAGACAAAGCAAAAGTAAAAACAGATCTAATTAAAAGAGATAAGGAAGGAAACAATATCTTGCTAAAAGATACCATAGACAATGAATCAATATCAATACCACATGTATGTATATATATGTGTGTGTATATGTATGCATGTATGTATGTATGTATGTATGTATGTATACTTGTGCACCAAGTGATATAGCATCCAGATTCTTAGAGGAGAAGTTAAGTGAGTTACAGGAAGAAATAGATAGCAAGACTATACTAGTGGGGGACCTCATGCTCCCCTCTCAAAACTAGATAAATCCAGCCTCAAAATAATCAAGAAAGAAATTAAGAGTTAAATAAAATTTTAGAAGAGTTAGATGTAATCAACCTCTGGAGAAGGCTGAATGGGTACAGAAAGAAATATACCTTTTTCTCAGTGGTACATGGCACGTACACAAAAATTGACCACATATTATGGCATAAATTCCAAATAGGCCATGTTGTACCCTGCTGGATGTTGGAATAATATAGGAGGTGGGAGTAGCCTCAGGCACAATTGGGTAGTAGAAGCATAAGGAAAGAAGAGAAGACAATTTTGAAAAACAATTTGTACATATTTTATCAGTTATGTAACAGGGTAAAAGTTGTAGTAATTACATTATTTTCCAAATAAACACAGAGAATGCAAGTTATAAATTATTATTGGTCAAGTCTGCCCACATGTCTTAATAAAAAGTGTTGGCAGGTGAGCATTTATTAGTAAGTCCAGTATTTATCAGCAAGAATATGTGTTTGTAATGGCTTCTTTACAATATGATACCATATGGTTACACTGACATAATACTGCATCATCAAAATTTCAATGCAGAAAACCTCCCACAAAACATATAAGTTATTAAATTTAAGATGCATCATTTAAAAATAGTTTATAACTTTAAAAATGATGCAAATTTAAAAAAAAAACCTGTAAATGCCTTAAATATAGTGCATTTCCAGGGGGCCATTGAGTACTTTTGTTTGTGTGTGTGAAAAGGGCGAAGTGGGTAAAAAAAAATTTGGGTATCTTTGTATTGTGACAAAAAAGCTTAACAATCAAATGCAGAAAGGCAGAAATATTAAAGGCATCCTTTGCAGCTCATGATGCGATAAAAGTTACATGCAATAAAGGACCAATGAAAGATAGGCTAAAAACTACTGGGAAACTAAATAATCTAATCCTAAAGAATGAGTAGGTAAAACAACAAATCATGTAAAAAATCAATAATTTCATCAAAGACAATGACAATAATGAGACAACATACCAAAATTTATGGGAAAGCAATTCTTCAGGGAAACTTTATATCTCCAAATGCTTACATAATTTAGAGAAAGAAAATATCAATGAATGGGCATGTAACTAAAAAAAAAAGCTAGTAAAAAGAATGAATTAAAAATCCCCAATTAAATACCAATAGAAATTGTGAAAATCAAAGGAGAGATTAATAAACTTGAAAGCAAGAAAACTATTAAACTACTAAATAAACTAAGTACTGGTTTTGTGAAAAAAAAAATGGATAAACCTTTGCTTAATTTGGTTGGTAAAAAAGAAGAAAACCAAATTACCAGTATCAAAAATGAAAAGGGTGAATTGACCACCAAATGAAAAGTAAATTAAAATACTAATTGGGAGCTATTTTTCCAACAGTATGCAAATAAATCTGACAATCTGAATGAAATGGATGAATATTTACAAAAATATAAATTGCCCAGATTAACATAAGAGGAAATAACATACTTAAATAGCTACATTTTAGAAAAAAATAAATCAAGTAAGTCATCACTGAACTCTCTAAAATAAATTTCCAGGGCCGGATGGATTTACAAGTGAATTCTATGACATGTTTAAAGAACAATTAATTCCAATACTATATAAACTATTTGGAAAAATAGGCAAAAGAATCCCACAAAATTCCTTTTATGACATGAATATTGTGCAGATACTTAAGCCAGGATGAGCCAAAATGGAGAAAGAAAATTATGAACAAATTCCTCTAATGAATACAGATGCAAAAATTTTAAATAAAATATTAACAAAAAGACTGCAGCAATTAATGACAAGGATAATACACTATAGCTAGGTGAGCTTTTATACCTGGAATGAAATGTTGTTTCAGTATCAGGAAAATTATCAGCATAATTGACCACATCAATAACAGACCAAAAAGAATATCATACAATCATCTCAATAGATGCAGAAATAGCTTTTGATAAAATACAGCTCCCATTCCTATTAAAAACACTAGAGAGCACAGAAAAAAATGGAGCATTCCTTAAAATGATAGCAGCATCTCTTTAAAAACATTGGCAAGCTTTATCTACAATGGAGGATAAGCTAGAAGCATTTCCAGTAAGATCATGGGCAAAACAAGGATGCCCATTATCACCATTGTCATTCAATATTGCAATAGAAGTGTTAGCTTTAACAATAAGTGAAGAAACAGAAATTGAAGGAATTAAAATAGGCCATGAGGAAACAAAGCCATCACTCTTTGCAGATGAAATGATGGTATCCTTAGAGAAACCTAAAGAATCAAGTGAAAAAAAAACTACTTGAAATAATTAGCAACTTTTCACAAAGTTGCAGGATATAAATCATTGGAATTTCTTCATATTACTAACAAAGCCCTGAAACAAGCTATAGAAAGAGAAATTCCATTTAAAGTAACTATAAACAACATATATTTTGGAGTCTACTTGCCAAGACAAACCCCATAACTATATGAGCACAATAACAAAACACTTTTTACACAAATAAAGGATGATGTAAATAACTGAAAATATATCAGTTGTTTATGGGTAGGCCAAGTTAATATAATAAAAATGATGATTCTACCTAAATTAGTTTACTTTTTCAGTGACATACCAACCAAACTACCAAAGAAATTTATATAGATTTAGA
>CM053582.1:134616669-134673450 GCA_028627135.1 Pseudochirops cupreus | reverse complement strand
AAAAAAAAAAAAGAACATTAGCTCCTTAAGGACTGGGACAGGCTTTCTTGTTTATACTGGGATCCTCAAAGTGTTGATAAAGAAACACATACTAAATATTTTAATTTTTATCTATCTATCCATCTATCTGTCTATCTGTTTATCTTCAGAATTTAAAACAAAGCATAAACCTACAAACAATTTAAAAATTGAACAAAATCTTAATCTAAAGAAATCACTGATCTATTCATTTGTTAATGGGCACATGGTATTCTAAAGACATTAGAAGTAGTAAAAAATTCAAATAACTATTCTGAAGAGATACAAAAATCAAATTCTCCTCCATACTTCTTTTGGTCTGAACCTTAAATATTGACTTTAACTTTGGAACAGTGGTGTCAAACTCAAATAAAAATGGCCTCACTAATAGGTATATAAGAATACCTGAGGCAGCATATTGACTTAGAAAACCACATATTAATAGTATCTATGTTCTATTATATGCTTATTTATTTTGTTACAAAATTTTTATTTGTTAAATAAATATTTCATCAATTACATTTTAATCTGCTCAGCATGAGGGAGTGTTGCTACGCTTGACACCTCTGCTATAGAGATTAATCCATTTCCTTAGGAGAAACATTTTTTCCCCTTAAATGAATATACCCATATGTATTTGATCCATTTGGTAGCTTTCCATGAAATAAATTCACTTTTGTAAAGATTCCCAAAATAAATTCATCAACTGTGTCATGTGTAGATATGGCTTGTATCAATTACATTTGTCCAATTAACATTTCCAAGCATTTTTAGCTTTTATTTTCCTTTGCTAATTTTCATTGTCACTCTCTTTTTAAAATTTTGTCTCTTTCATTATAAATTGCTGCCTTCTTGCTGTGTAATAAGCCAAATATTTCAACCCTTATGATTACAGAATTATGAACTCTCAGAACATATGGGTGTGTATTTGTGTATACAGACACATACATTTTGTTTCCCTTTACTTCATTCTCCATTTGTTTGTAAAATTCCTAAAAATTGTTTGGTTTTATAATATCGATATTATGATATAAATTGCATGCCAATGAGGGAATTCATTTTGCTTGAAAGGTATATTTGTTAGAAGGAATTTTTCTTTTCTTTTTGTTTTCCCAAAGGAGTAGGAGTGAAAATAGATTTCTGTTAATTTAAAAAAATGGGGAAGTGTGGCATGCTACAGATGTGGCATTTTGCATGTACTTTCTGATGGGGTCTCTATACTGTTAATTTGCTTAATTCTTTTATTTGATTACAAAAGAATTCTCAAGAAGTAGGACAATCTGTAGATACTAGTAATATAAAAAGTAAAATATAATATAAAAACATATTAATAAATCTTTCTTTTAAAGGATTAAAGGGAGGGTGTCTTGACCCCAAAAAGTACAAGGGGAAAAGACAATGGGATAGAGTCCATCAAGGAAAAAAAAAGTTATGGAACGTGTTTCACTATAACCTGCTGCTTTCATCCAAAAAAAAAAATCACATTCCTGGGAATCAATTCTACAGAACTCTTGAGAAGGTAAGCAATAAAAGAGCCATGGTGATCTCCAGTTTGTGCACCCAAGATGGCGGCTCCCTAGCGCTAACCATGCCAAGATGGCGGCACCCAGACAGTACTTTGGTAGTTCTGCTCCTTACCTTTCCCGTAGCCCCGCCCCTTCCTGTTTCCTCAAACCTCCCGCTGGCAGGGCTGGGCTTGCTGTTGCTTGTTTGGGTGTGTGGCTACATTTGGGGCTGGTGGAGTGTGGCGACTCCAGCAGGGCCCCTCTGACTGTGGGCCCCTCACCGAGCTGCGGGACTTGTCCTATGCAGATGGTAGATGTGCTCCCCCAATAAAAGGCCAGCTCTGACAAAAGGAACGGAGGGAAAAGTTTGGGAGACAAGTCGAGCTACCATCCCAGGAAATGGATGCAGGAATGAAACTGAGGGAGAAAAAGCAGCAGGAGAAACAGCAGGAGGAAGAAAAGGAACAGCAAAACATGCTCAAGCCCAAAGGGGCTTCAGTGAAGGACCCTTGAATCAATAAAGCAGACCCCCTCCTCCAAAAATAAAAAAGGCTTGAGATTTTTAAAAGGGTGATTGTAAATCAGTCTTACTGAAATAACAGAATATATAGGGGTGCAGGGAGGAATTAGATGTTACATTTTTATCTGAAACAAAGAGAAATGCAAACAAACTGAAATAAGAATAAATGTAAACTCATTTTAAAAGTTGAGGGGCTACAGTAACACCACTTCTGGGGTTGTACCCCAAAGAGATCACAGAAGCAGGAGGAAGACCCATATGTACAAAAATATTTATTGCATCTCTCTTTGTGGTGGCAAAAAACTGGAAATTAATGGGTTGCCCATCAATTGGGGAATGGCTAAAAAGTTGTGGTATATGAATGGAATGGAATGCTATTGTGCTATAATAAATGAGGAGGAGATGGACTTCATATTCACCTGAAGAGGCTTAAACTGATGCTGAGTGAGAAGAGCAGAACCAGACAAAACTTGTACACAATCACAGACGCATCATATGTGTGATGACCAACTTTGATAAACTGGACTCTTCTCAGCAATGCACAGTTATAAAACAACTCTACAAGTCTCAGGATAGAAGGATATACCTACATTCAGAGAAAGATCTAGAAAGACCAGAGTTTAAATGGAGACTGAAGCAATCTACATGCTATCGTTCTTTTTCATTTATGGTTTTGTTTCCTTTTTCCTATTGTCCACTCTGTTGGTTACAACCCTTCTATACAACCAGACCAATGTCCAATGTGAAAGTATTTGCTGATTCTATACTTGACTGCATGCTGCCATGGAGGGGGGGAAGGGAGAGGGAGAGGAGAAAACTTGAAACTCAAGGGATTGTGGAACTGAATCTTGTAAAGTAAAAGTAAATAAACAAATCAATTTAATAAAAAAAAAGATGAGGAGCTACTCTCTTCTGTATATAGGAGTACTGTTCAGATGAATATGAATATTAGAGATTGTGTGTTGTTGTGGTTTGTCCTTCATTCTCGAAGAGGACCAGGACATCAAGTAGATGATGACATGACTTGCAGTTGACTTGGATTTGAGTGAGGGAGGGCTGTGCAAAGTCACCAGCCTCACTTTCACCTCTAGGGCCATCTGGGTCCAGTGACCAGATATTCATCAGGATAACTGGCGATGGCCCAAGATGCAGTGGGAGACCTTGGCTCTTTTAGGCTAAGATCTTTTCATGTTCTCACTTTGAGTGAGGCAAGGTCTCATTCAGTGAATAGCTCTCTTTAAGGAGTCAAGGGATGGCCTATTTAATTAAAAAAAAAAAAAAAAGCTGGGAAGGGAAGATCCTCAGGGTTGCTGGCCAAAAGAGAAATACTTATATACACTGTGACTCAGGAGGGCCCCCAAAATAACCATTATGTGGTGCTTGGGCAGGGACCTATTGTTGTCCAGTCCATGGGATCAAGAGTGAATTGGGTTTAATATTTGGTCTTTGAGAAAGAAATTTAGCCAATAAACCCCAAATTAACTAGGTAGCTTTTGGGCATCATAGTATACCTTTCTTTGGGCAGAACACTCTCAGCTAAGGGAAGAGGAGAGGACAACTGAGGTGGGGAGAGGAAAAAAGATAGGGAAACATTTTTCTTTTTCTTGGTTTATTAATCAGTATTCTGTTAATTAATTATTGAAAAAGCTGTATCTATGAGATAGGCAGGCCAGAGGGACAATCACTGATGGAGTAGGTGTCACAAGACCTAGATTCCTATACCAACTATATAATGAATTAGCTTCTTCATGACCTTCTAAAAGCTACTTAATTCTCATAGGAGATTAAGGAAAGCATGCAACTAGATGGTCTTTAAAATCTTTTTGAGTCCCATGATTCTATTATTTTTTTCAAGCCAAGCTACTTGAATAAAGGCCTCACTGCTCTCTGTTCTTAAGGGTCTGTCATGCACCAATTGTCTCTTTACTGTTACAATTTGGGTTAGTAGGAAGTTAAGGGCACTATTGTGAAACTAAATTACCTAATGAGATTGAAAAGCCTGGGGTGAATACTCCCAAATGTTTTTGTTTCACTTGAACAACTGAGAAATCATCTTTTTAAAGAAACTAAAATAGCAATTAAAAAAAAAACAAGTTATTATTTATAGACTTTTCTTTTCTGTCCCTTAAATTTTGTTTATGTTTGTAGGGAATGAACCACATGCCAAACCATAAACCACAGAAAATTCTAAGAGGTCACCCATAAAAAAGAGGAAAAAGTGAAGGTTTCACGTTCCCTAAGAAAATGGTTAGCAGAAGAATTCTTTTTAAAAAAGGGGGTCGGTAGAGATGATCATAAATAATAAAATAAGAAATTTTATTTGCATGAAATTGAAAAATTTTTGCATCAGTAAAATCAAATCAATGAAAATTAGACTAAGAAATGATACTATTACTTGGGGGAAATCTTTGCATCAAATATTTCTGATAAATGTTTGATGCATCTGAGATATATAAGCAATAACCAAAACTGTCTAAGTTCAAGCCCATTTCTTAGCAGATAAATGGTGATAGGATGTGAGAAGACAGTTTTCAAAGGAAGAATTGCAAACTATAAACAACCATGTGAATGATTGTTCCAAATCATGAAAAGTAAGAGAAAACCAAATTAAAACACCTCTGAAGTTTTACGTCATAACCAGAACATTGGCAAAAATGGCAAAAGAATGAGATAATCAGTGTTTGGGATGCTATGATAAGGTGGGCACTAACATACTTGATGGAACTGTGAAATGATCCAACCTACCTGGAAAATAATTTGGAATTATATGAGAAAAAAACCAGATCATTCTTCATCTTAGATTCAGGCATCTCACTGCTAGACAGATGACATAGAGAGAAACAAAGGTCTCATACATAACAAAATTTTCTTGGTAGCATTTCCTGCATGACCCACTGCCTAATTACAAAGTAACAAAAGGTGTGGGTCCTCCTGAAAAACAAGCCTCCCCTAAGCAAGCTTCTCTTGTTGTGTTCCAAGTGAGGCCCATTAAGGGGCAGGGAAGATCTTCAAATTCCCTAGGTCTATTAAGGGTAGGGAAGATCTTCAAATTCCCTTACCATTATAGTTACTAAAAAAGATTGGTGGGTGTGCATGGGAGTGGGGAGAGAAGTGGTGATAAATATACTCAGAACTGATATAAAAGCAAAAGATATTAATAAATCTTTAAAGCTTCATAAAGAATGAAAATGTATCAGACATATGTATAGCAATATTGAAACCAGGTAAGATTCTTTTTTCTTTTCTTTTTTTTCTTTTTTCTTTTTTTGGAGGGCAGTTGGGGTTAAGTGACTTGCCCAAGGTCACATGGCTAGTTTTTTGTGTTAAGTGTCTGAAGCCAGATTTGAACTCATGTCCTCCTGACTCCAGGGCCGGTGCTCTATTCACTGCACCACCTAGCCACCTCATAAGATTCTTTACTATCATTAATAAAATACTTCATTTTATGTTTATGTACTCATCTTTTATAAAACTGCAATTGCACTACCTAGGTATCAGCAATTTATACTTCATAATTGTTAAACATGTAAGAATTATTCCTATTATGGTTCACAAAACACTTTACATATGGTTTCTCAGTGAGCTATATTTTACATGTGTGTAGATAAGTACATATATAAAACCATATTATACATATAATAATATTATAGGCATTAAGACAGTGCAAGGTTAGTAGAAGCCCTTGCTGTTACTGAGTTTATAATTTGAAGAGGCAAAGCAGGATGAGCTTAGTCGTTTCCTAACTCCTGGGCAGCTAGCTGTTGGCAAAGATGGAAACAGAATTAGGCCAAATGTGTGTCATGGACATAAAGTGTCAAACAATGCCTCATACTCAGAGGCCAAATCCATGGATGTATTTGGACAGCACTGTATTCCTAAAACCTGCCCGAGAGGAGAGAGAGCTTAATCTCTTGATTTACCAGTAAGAAAGGCTGCTTTTGACAGTTTCCATCCAGTGCTGGGTCACTGCCGGTTGGAATTTCAGAACTACCAGACAGGCTGTTAGGTAGCAAGGAGACAAATACAAAAGTTGTCATACATCCCACAGTCAAATGCTTTTGCTAGGATCTAGGAAAATACAGGGGGACCTGAATCCAAATGTGGCTTCAGTCATTTATTTCCTGTGTGACCCCTGGCAAGTCACATAATCTTCTTCGCCTCAGTTTCCTTAGCTATGAAAATGATCTGGAGAAGGAAATGGCAAACCACTACAGTATCTCTGCCAAGAAGACCCCAAATGGGGTCACAGAGAGTCAGCCATGCTGAAATGACGCAGTAACAACAAAACAAAGGAAAATACTGTAGATTTTGAACCTGTTTCTACCTTTTTTGTTGTTGATATTCTTCTATACATGCATCATTCTGTTGGTTAAACTTCCACTTTGGGACCTACTAGGCAGCTAAATGAACCATAAATGGAGTACCGAATATGAGGTAAGAAGACCTAGTTCAAATCCTGCCTTCAACATTTAGTAGCTGTGTGACCCTGGGCAAGTCACTTAATATCTTCCTCAGTTTCCTCATCAGTAAAATGGAGATACTAACACCTACTTCCTAGGGTTGTTGTGAAAATAAAATGAAATAATATTTGTAAAGTGTTTTTTAAAACAAAGCATTCTATAAATTATATATGGTTTTTCTATATGATTTATATACACATATGATGTGTATCTCTAGTGTGTCTATGTATATATTTATATACTTATGTATGGTTATGTAAAAGTATAGATATCTATAACATACATGCAAATATGGCATATGTACATATATATATATATATATATATATTTATTTATGTGTATCATTTGTTGTTAAGTTGTTTTTCAGTTGTATCTGACTCTTTGTGACCCCATTTGGGGTCTTCTTGGCAGAGATACTGGAGTGCTTTGCCATTTCCTTCTCTAGCTCATTTTACAGATAAGAAACTAAGGCAAACAAGGTCAAATGACTCACCCAGGGGTCACACAGCTAGTGAGTATCTGAGGCTGGATTATGAAGATGAGTTTTTCTGGTTCCAAGTCAAGTGTTCTGTCCACTGCACCACCTAGCTGTCCAGTATGTATCATGTATACATAGAAATGTCTATGTATCTAAAATACATAACTCACGTGGCTTTAGTAAATGTACCCTGCCCTAGCTCTCATTTTAATTCTTCTGATTTTAATCTGTCCTTACTAGTCTGCCTGGATCCCCTGGTTGTGGCCTTCCCTCATTTGACCTGCTATCCTGTAGCCTAGAACCTTTATTACTACTGGTTTACAGTACAGATATATCATGTGCTTTTTATAAGGTCTTGTTGCTATAGAGAAAAAAAAAGAAAAAGAAGGTTGTTCATGCAAAAATTAAACTGAAGTTTACAAATGATCAGAAATTATTTGGGGGGCAATTCCATCTCCCCTTATTATTCCCCAAATTTCACTAAATGTTCATTACTTATGATTCTGAAAGAGGCAAGGTGACATATTTTTCAAATTAGCAGAAGATAAAGAGGCTATAAGCCTTACTAAAATTCAATTTTTAGTTTGGACCTTTTTTCTTTTGTTCATCTATTTTATCTCTCTTAAATTATCAAGCTAGTTTACTACCACACTTTGCTCAAACAATTATACAGATCAAAACTTAACCATATGCCTTCTCCAAAATATGTCCTATGTTCTTTACATGGTTCATTATACCAAATTATTTGAGCAACTTCTAAAATCTGTGTGTATATAACAACCCCACTCTCATCTCCAAATAGATATAATAGTTCCCACAGAGAATAAGAAATCTCAGAGTAGACAAAAGACCTTAGAATACATATAGTCCAACCTACATCTTAAGAGGGATTTTCTTTACAACATCCTATCCATTTATTCCTCCGAATAAATCATCACCCATCACTCTTATCTTTTATTCAATGTTCCTCAAACTAACTTCATTGTACAATTTTTATCTTATTTCACCTGAATAAAAAAGGCTGTGTGTGCCTGAGGGAGAAGGATAAGATGCTTGTCTCATACTGTGATTTGCTCCAGTCCCTTATACCCATGCTCAAGTAGCTAGGCATTCAGCTGGAACAGTTATAGTCCTAGGATAAACAGAGATTATGTAAGGGAAGTGCTTGGTAAATCTTCGAATATGTATTATCCAACTTACTTAGCGGTCAGTTAGCAGAAAGACAACTACAATGAAAAATTTAGGATTCATTTGTATTTAAATTCAATGGGGCTATTGATTAGTGTGATACTAGCAAGACTTCAGTGGTTTCTAGAGATAAAATCTAGCAATATGATGATAGCCACTGGGGCAGATACAAATGAATGCAGCGCTTTGAAAATATGGTTCTCTCAGGACATGCCCAAATTGAAATTTTATCGTTTACAATGTGCTTTCCTCACAACCCATTGAAGCAGGCAGTTTCCTCATTCTCATTTTTCAAATGAGGAAATTAAATCTCAGAGAAGTTACATGATTTGTCCATGGTCACATGGTTAGTAAATGACAGGGGTGAAACTTGAAACCAGGTCTCCTAACTCATAATCCAGTGGTGTTTCCATTGCACTGCATTGGCACAATAATAAATATAGTCTTTTGTGAGCTCATTAAGTCAATTGCTTTAATTTTACCCTTGGTCCAAGTCAAATTCTATATGAGAACTTGTGTGGGGCTCCATTGTTGCCCTGACATAAATGTCTATTGACTTTACGACAGTGAATTTTTTTTATTCTTTGAGACTTTTAATTTGTTGGTTTCCATCTGATTCATAAGTACATTTCAGATGGCTGAGGTGTCTAATTGTTGGATAAGTATATTTCAAGAGTCATAGGTAAAGTCAAAGGAATATTCTTACAATAACATACATGTCTGTTATTAGTGAAATAACAAAAGTATTTCATATTATACTAGTTACCATAATTTTTTAAAATCTGGGTGATTTTATTTTACATTATTGAGAAATAGATTTGGGAAACTGAAAATTAGTGTTGAGTAGAGTTTTGCTATTTGAAAAATGACAATCAGAATGAGGTGTTCTGATGATTTCTTCATGTCTTATGATTTTAGCCCCTTGTGAAGAATTATTCCATACTTTAAATATTAACTGGTTACCCTGACCTCAAAATTTGGCTCTAGCAACTTTACCCTTTAGTACCTTAAGGAAGCACAAAACTTTCTAGCAAGATGTGAGAATAAATGGGTCAAACAAAGAATATGTTGAACCAATCAGAAAACCTTCAGGTGAATTAGTAAGAAATGGGGATTTCCTCTAATTGTTTACAAATAAGAAAACCACATGAATAAAGTTTCCCAGGTTACTTTCTATGTTAAGAAAAATAAAAATCAAAGGATATTGTTTATACTTTCTCATTAATATAGAAATAATATAAGCAGTAAAATTTAAAGTGCTCCTAGAATTTAGAAAAGTAGAGGTTAATTTGGAGTCCTGGACTCCTATGTTTGTCCTTCGTGTTGGAAGAGGACCACGACATCAGGGAGATGATGATGTGACTTGCAAATGACTTTGATTTGAGTGAGGGAAGGCTGTGCAAGGTCACCACCTCACTTTCACCTCCAGAGCCATCTGAGGTCATTGGCCAGATACTCATTGGGACAACCGGAGATGGCCAAGGATGCAGTGGAAGACCCTGGTCCTTTTAAGCTAAGGTCTTTTCAGGTTCTCACTTTTAGTGAGGTCATGCTCTTTCAGTGAATAGTCCTCTTTGAAAAGTAAATTGGGGGATGGCAACTTTAATAATAATAAAAAAATCAAATTGGGAGGGGAAGACCCTCAGGTTGCTGGTAACAAGAGAAACATTTACTTTGAAGGAGATGTTGGCAAGGAGATGTTAACGAGCTGAAGCATGTCTAGTCAGAGGGGCCCAGTATGGTGATAGAACCCTGATTATATCATACAATGAGTGATCTAAGGACCTAGGGCTGTTTAGTTTGTAGAGAAGATGACTTTAGGGGGACATCTTTGTTGTCCTGTGAAAAAGTGGATTAGGCCTATTCTGGGCTATTCTTAGAGAAGAAAATGGGTGGAAATTACAGGAAGAGAAATTTCAGTTAACTATAAAGAACAGTTAAGGCTGTCCAAGAATAGTCATTGCTGTGGTGTGAAACACTAAGTTCCAATCAGTGGAGGCATTCAAACATAGGCTGAATTAATACCTGACAGGCATTGATATAAAAGGAATTGGAAATTAGATAGGGTACTGGGATTTCAGGTCCCCTTCCAGCTTTGAAATTCTGTGAAATTAAGGTATATTCATATCAACAACAATGCATTAAACAATTATCCTATGTAGATCACTGAAGTGGATAAGTTTTACAATGTAGATAACATATAGTTTATTGACATATCAGGAAATAATATTTTTGTTCATAGGAGTTCTCTCTCTGCAAAAATATATTATAATGCTTTTTAAACTTACATAGTAGGAGATGATCTTGTACAGTTGCTGCTACTGAACAATTCATCTTCCAGAGGCCTACCTCAAGATAAGCTTTTTCAAAATATATTTATCCAGAAACATATAGATAAATGTAGCCAATATGATATCGGAGAAATGATGAACATAACATATTTAGGAACAGTAACTAAAGTGTACCAAAATAAGTTACAAAAATAAATTTACCTACTTATTGGCAAATTAAAATTTTAGACTCTGCTACAAGGATGAATACATCTGAACTTTCTGTTTTAGGAAACATCTTAAATTAATAGTGCTAGGAGCAGCATTTCCTTACTTCTCAGGGGTAAAGAAAATGTCAGCACTTACTTCGTAGGAAAAAAAACTACTCATGTGCATTATCAAGATTTTTAATTAACAAAAATGGGACATAAATAGGTCTAAGTCACATGGCATGATAGCAATTGTTTTATATGGAGAACAAGTACGTGCACCCAAAGTATTTTATTGGATCAGGCCTCAAGAGGTCAAGCGTTCATCTTCTTTCTGTTGTCAGCAAATAACTTTAAAAAAATGTCCCCAGACATGGTGGCAGCAGCAAATGTTTTATTTCTGGCTATAAAGAGGCTGAAGCACCATCAATGCTTTCAGTCTTTATTATCTTGGATAAAACATCAGTAGTAATTATTTCCCATCATTTACCTGCTTGTGTAGATGGAAAAATTGCAGCAGACTAGGCCTTCATAGTGTGGGTCATTATTAGAGGGGTACTATGAAATGGATATAACCCCTTGAAATGAATATAGCCATGTCCCTAAGGAAAAGCTAGTCTGTAGGAGGAGATACTGACTGACTATGAAAAAATCTGACTAAGAAGAATTCACTTCACTCTCCCAAATCCAGCCTGGACTCATCTATTTTTCTGATGGCATGGGCATGACAATGCTTCATCTTGGACAGAGTCAGTAAAGAACATTTACAGAGAATTTGCTAAATGTCAGGCCCAGGGTTGGTGCTGCAGTGTTACAAAAAGAAGAGGAGACATGCATCATCAATTTAAATTACATTATCTAATTGGGCATACAAGACAGTCACTTGAAAAAGACAAAAGAACTTATAAAAAGAGGTGCGAATTAATACAGCTGTGAGGAACAAAAGTCCTAAATGCTGAGCCTTGAATTGTATCTCTGGTTTAAATACATAACTGTTGTGTCAGGCATCAAGAAACTGGCATGGGAGAAGCCAGCATTTACTTGACAGTTTAACACTACAAAAATTATGTCAGGCCGAATGTCCTTGCAGAAATCACTGTAGCATACAAATGCAGGAATTCAAAAGGAACTGACTATAAAGAAAATCAAAGGGAATAAAAACAAATTAATGTTTTACTATAGCTACCTATTATGTATGCATAAAGACATATGACATATACATTAACAAGCATATGCTAATAGGTGCTTAACAACCAGCTCTTTAATAACTCCTCAAAATGTATTACAGACATATCTTTAAGTTTCATCAGTATTGTTCATCTTTTTCTCCATCTCCTTAAGTCTTGACAATAAACAAACAATAAATCTAACTCTGATTTATACCTTTTGCAAACTTCCAAGGCAAGGTGAAAATTTAACAACTGGCTCTCAAGAGCTGATTCAAGCTGGGTCCAGCACACTACTGAATATTAGGAGAAAGCATGGCATAATGGATAGATAGCCAACTCTGAAGTCAAAAAAGACAATGGTTCAAGTCCTATTTCTAGCACCTATTAGATTTCTTCATAATGACTGGAAAGTTATGGAATCCTCTAGTGCCCCAAGTATCTTTCTGAGATTATGAATTACCAACGAGGGCCTCCTCACCTCTCTCCCAGATTAACTATAGAAATAGCCTTCTGTTGGTCTCCTGGCCTCAAGGCTTTCCTTGTTTTAGTCAATCTTTATTCAACTGCCAGTGATTTATCTGAAGCATAGGTCTGATCATGCCAACTCTCCAGTAACTCTCTGTTACTTCCAATATCATATGTAAAGTTCTTTGTTTGACATTTAATCTTTTTTCATAACCTCATATGCACTGAGTGCGCACACACACACACACACAAACACAATTACATAGAGTTCCTGCCCAAAGTATTATATGCCTATATTTAAGTAAGATATATAAGAGAAAATGGAGATAATATGATGAAAGCTTTAGCACATAAGGAGTTTGGGAACATTTTTTGTAGGAGGTAGGACTTTAGCAGACACTGAAAAAGAGGAGACAAGAAAACCAAGAGATGGAGATGAGGAGGAAGAGAGTTCAGGGTTGGGGCAGAACCAGTGAAAATGTTGAGAGAAGAGATGAAGTGTTGAGTATGAGAATTTAATCTCAGAGTAAAATATATGAAGACTGGAAAGATAGAAAGTGGCCAAATTGTGAAGGGCTTTAAAAGTCAAAAGAGCACTGGCCTTGAAGTCAGGAGGACCTGAGTTCAAATTCGGCCTCAGACACTTAACACTTACTAGCCGTTTGACCTTGGGCAAGTCGCTTAACCCCGATTGCTCTACAAAAAAAGCAAAAAACAAAACAAAAGTCAAACAGAAGTTTTCTAATTTGATGTTGGAGGTAATAAGGAAACAGAGTCTATTGAATGGAGAGTGTCTGGTACCATCAGACATTTGCTTTATGAAGGGTGGGGTAGGGAGGAAGGATATAACAAATTTAGTTTGGGATATACAGAATTTAAGATATCTATGACACATCAAATTCAAGGTGGCCAAAAGGCAATTGGAGATGAGAGACTGCAGGTCAGGAGAAAGGCTAGTCTGGAATAAGAGATCTGAGAATCATCTGCATGGAAGTGTTAATTGACTTTTTACAGTTTGCCATATTCCATAAAACATGTAATCACAGTATATTTTACTCGAGTTCTGTGAATGTCATTGTTGGGAGTGACAGGAGACTTGACTAGGAAAAAAAGAGCCCAGATAAGGGCAGAAGTTTTCTTATAATTCTACAATAATTAGGAACCATATTTCATATTAAGTTGGAAGGCATAGTTGCATAGTATATAGAGAGCTGCCACCCTAACCAATTCTCCAGGACTAAAGGATTCCAACTGGAGTTGACTATTTATATTAGTAGGGAGTGTTTCCTTATCAAGTATTATCTCTAACTATAAAGTCACTGGTCTACAATATACACACACATGCATATATATATATATATATACACACACACACACACATACACACACACACACATACTATACACACATACGTGTGTGTACACACATATATAAATCCTAGGGCTGATCTAATTATTTTAATATTCTGATAACTGAATTTAAATATAATTTATTTACATTATAATCCTATACATTTTATGTAATTTAAACATTAATTCTGAGACAGGAAGAAGTGGTCCATAGGTTTCACTAGAATGACATTAGGCTCTGTATGACATGAAAAAAGTTAAAAGCCCCAAATCAAAATCAACCTTGAACATAAGTCACACTTGATAAATGTTTGTTAATTTGAATAGAATCTAAGCCTCTTGATACAGAAAAAATAATAATAAAGGGATACTCTAGGGTTTCCGCAATTTGATATTTATTTCTTAATTCAGGCATCTGTTTAAAATAGATTTCACTGTGTCTCATATGTGATGGAGCCAAATACTGCTCATAAATGTGTCCTCTTGCAATTAGGTATTAAGATTCAAATGATGCTCATTCACCTTGAAGAATGTTATAAACTAAGGATGATGAAGGAGAAGTGCGAGAAGCAGGGAGGGAACAAGCATTTATTAAGCACCTACTTTTGTTCCAGGCACTGTGCTAAATGCTTTACAATCAAATGGGAATTTGTGATGTTTTTATTCCTGGGAATTAAGTGGTATTATTATCCCCATTTGCAGATAAAAACTGAGACAAACAGCGGTCAAGTGACATGTCCAGGGCTGCATAACTAGTAAGTATCTCATGGCTGGATTTGAATTCAAGTCTTCCTGACTTCATATCTAATGCTCTATTCACTATTCCACATAGCCATCTCTGAACTTTCATTTATGACACATATTGTATCTTTATTTATATACCAAAGAGAATGTATTTGGTTATATTAATATATAAATATATGTGAGGCAGTTAAAAGTAATGATCTTGTCTTATCAGCATGGTGAATTAGCATCACACTTTTTCTTTTAATTTTTTTTTCCTCTTCCTAAAACAACATGCCTCTATGTGGAATAGCTTTGATAATCACAAGATCGATTTGCCTGCCCATGGGTTTGCTTCTTTGGTAGTTATCTTTTGAGCTATTGTGGGAATTGGGATATTAACAAAGTAATATATAGAATGATGATACCGGTGACTCATTGACCAAAATCAGACTCTAAACCCAATGCCAATGAATAATCCAGAGAACAAACTTCATGAACAATTCCTTTATTATCAAACCTAGAAATTGAAATATCTAATTTGCTAATTTTATGGGTTTGTTACAACAGTGGTGTCAAACTCAAATAGAAATGAGGGCAATTAAAGTGTACATTAGGATCCTTGTGGGCTGCATATTAGCTTGGTTTTAAAACATAATGTTATCCATGTTATATTTTTTAATTTATTTTGTTAAATATTTCCTAATTATATTTTAATCTGGTTTGGGCTGATTCAGGAGTTCCAGACACTGGGGTTACAAATTAAAACAAAACAATTCTAGCCCTCGAGGTTTTTACATATTCTAGTTACTTCAGTGACTTCAGCTCTGGGATCAATGGACATCACCTTCTGTAAGAATACAAGATAATGTCTAAAATAGCAAAATCCAGACAATGTACCAAGTTTACCACCCTAGAAGGATAAAATTGAGTTATCATAAATAGTTGTCAAGAGATTAAATGAAAACCAAAAAGATGCAAATGATTGAACACATTTTCCCCCTTTTGATTATTAATACATCAAATAATTATATGTACGTAAGTGTATACATATATAGGTAACTAAATGGTGCGGTGGATAGAGTGTCAGGCATGTAGTTGAGAAGAGCTGACTTCAGATCTAGCCTCAGACACCTAGTAGCTGTGTGATCCTGGGCCACTTAGCCCTCTTTGCTTTAGTTTCCTCATCTGTAAAATGAGCTATAGAAGGTAATGGCAAACTGTTCTAATATAATTGCCAGGAAAACCCCAAGAAGAGTCAGATATGACTGAAATAATTTAACAACAATGATATATATGTGTATGCATACATATGTATATGTGTGTATATATATGCATACTTACACATGTGTGTGTATGTATGTTTGTGTATATATATATATATATATATATATATATATATTGTTTTTTAAATATATTTATCGTTTGGTCATTCTGTCATGTCTGACTTTTTGTGTCCCCATCAATTATAGCACACCAAATCCATCTATCTGCCACTATCTCCTGAGATCTGTCCAAACTCACATTCATTGTTTCTACTACACCATCTTTCTGTCAAACCCTCTGTTGTCTTCCTTTCTTTTTGTCTCCAGTCTTTCCAAACACAGGGTCTTTTCCAGTGAGTCCCGTCTTTTCATTATGTATCCAAAGTATTTCAGCTTCAGCTTTAGTATTTGGGCTTCCAGTGAAGAGCCTGAATTGATTTCTTTAAGTATTGACTTCTTCTCCCTCTATTTCCCAGAGGTGATGGGACCAGTTGCCACAATCTTGGTTCTTGAATGTTAAGCTTCAAGTCAGCTTTTCTACTCTTTTCTCTCAATCTCATAAGATTTTAAAAATTCTTCTTCACTTTTGGCCATCAGAGTAGTATTGTCTGCATATCTGAGATTGTTGATATTTCTCCTGGTAAGCTTAATTCTGGCTTTTTTTTCATCCAGCCTGGCATTTTGCATTATATAGACTTATCATACTTTTCCAGTCTTAAACCAATCAGTCATTCCATATTTGGTTCTAATTGTTGCTTCTCATCCCAAAGACAGGTTTCTCAGGAGATAAATACGATGATCTGGTACTCCCATCTCTTTGAAAACTTGCCACATTTTGTTGTGATCCACAAAAGTCAAAGACCAGTGTAGTCAATGAAGCAGAAGTAGATTTTTTTTCTATAACTCCTTTGTTTTCACAATAATTTCTTCAATATTCTCCACAATTTGGTCTCTAGTTCCTCTCCCTTTTTGAAAATCAGCTTGCTGAACAATTGTTGGGTAATTTGAGCCTTCTTTGGCATTGTGTTGCTTTAGGATTGAGAAATAAAACGATCTTTTCCACTCCAGTGGTCACTGTTGAATTTTCAAAATTTACCTGGCATATTGAGTGTAGCCCTTTAACGGCATCATATTTTAGGATTTTATATAGCTTAGCTGAAATTCCATCACCTCCACTAGTCTTACCGTTAGCAATGCTGCCTAAGGCCCATTTGACTTCATTCTCTGGTATGTTTGGCTCTGTGTCACTAACCACAATGTCATGGTTATCAGTGATCTTTCTTGTATAATTTTTCTTTGTATTCTTGCTACTTCTTCTTAATCTCTTCAACTTCTATTAAGTCCCTACCATTTTTGTCTTTAACATGTTAATTTTTATAAGAAACATTCCCTTGATAGCTCTAATTTTCTGGAAGAGATTTCTTGTCTTTCCTATTCTATTGGTTTCTCCTATCTCTTTCCATTGCTCATTCCAGAAAAACTTTTTTTTAATCTCTCCTTGCAATTCTCTAGAATTTCGCATTCATTTGGGTTTATTTTTCACTTTATCCTTTACTTTTTGCTTTCCTTCTTTCCTCTGCTCTTTGTGAAACCTCATCAGACAGCCACTTTGCTTTCTGGCTCTTTGGAATGTGTTTTGTTGCAGCCAACTGTACAACATTGTGAACCTATATTCGTAGTTCCTCAGGCACTCTAAAGACCAGATCTAACCCCTTAAATCTATTCATCATTTCAACTTCCTATACATAATGTATGTTATTTAATTCATACCTATATTATCTGATGGCTTTCCCAAGTTTCTGCAGTTAAAATCTAAATTTTGCAATAAGAAACTCATGATCTGAGCCTCAGTCAGCTCTGGGTCTTGTTTTAAATGACTGCATAGAGCTTCTCTACCTTTGGTTGCAAAGTACATAATCAATGTAATTTCTATATTGTCCTTTTGGTGATATACATGAATGGAGTCATCTGCTGGGTTGTTGAAAAAGAGTGTTTGCTCTGACTAGCAAGTTATCTTGACAAAACTCTATTAGTCTCTGCTGTGTTTAATTTTTTTAAACCAAGGCCAGACTTACCTGTCATTCCAATTATCTTTTGATTTCCTACCTTACAATTCTAATACTTTATGATAAATGCGATATCTTTAAAAAAAATGTTGTTATTTGTAGGATATGTTGTAGGTTTTCTAAGAACTGATCAATTTTGACCTCTTCAGCATCAGTGACTGGAGCTTGTATTATTGTGATGTTGAATGGTTTGCCTTGAATATGAATGGATATCACTCTGTCATTTTTGAGATTAAACCCAATCATGCTTTTCTCACCCTTCAAATGACTATGAGGGCTATTTCATTTCTTCTAAGGGCTTCTTGTCTATCATAGTATATGTAATGATTACTTGAATTAAATTCACTTATTTCTATCCATTTAATTTCACTGACACCCAAGATATCAATGTTTGATTTTTTTTCGTTTCCTATTTGACCACATCTACCTTACCTTGATTCACAGATCTTATATTTCTGGTTCATATATAATATAAAACTTATTAAAATTATACTATGTACCACTACTGGCAAACATTGTGACCTTGGCATTAAAAAAATTAAGATGAAATCAAATAATAATGCAGTCATTATAATATCTATAATCAAAACACATACTATTTTCTTAGCTAATTTGCCAGCAACTCAGGAATGGCAGCCTTTGATTAATTCAGTCTCCTCAAGTAGAATAGGAAGAGCAGAAATCAGAGTTGGCCATCTAGAACATATAGAAAATAAACAACTACACTCACACACACAGCCCAAGAAACTTTTAATAAAATAACTAAAAGGGAATAAGCCCCGAAGAAGTGAATGGGGCAGAAGATAGGAAGTCACTAAGGGGAAAAATAGGGAGAGATTTGTGCCACTTTTGCATGTGACCTGAAGATCCTTTAAATTGGAATAAAAAGGGCAAGGAATGGAAGCAGTAGAGACACCATGTTCCTTTCACGTTTTCTCTGGTTAATTAAAAGATTGGAACAAATTCTATCTGAGCCTATGTCGCCTTTACTATTCCACATTAAAGACTGATTTTCTCTTTGTTTCTAAGTAGTGAATGTAACTGTTTCATGAACTCTGAAGAAGGCAACATCCTGATTCATAAAGCAGAGACTAAAGAACAAACTGCTTAAACTGGCACTTAAGGCCCAACACAATTTAGTAACATCTAACTTTTCCAGGTTGAGCTCAAGCTTCTTTCTAACACTCATATTATTTTCTACTCAACACAAATTTGCCCATACAGATCCCAATTTTCCCCCATTTATCCTTTGTTCATGTTGTTTCCTAGTTTCACTCCATTCCACACCAGTTCCAGCAGTTGAAGTCCTGTCCACACTTCAATTGTTAGATCAAATTCCAGTCTCATCCAGTGATTGGTTTTAAACGAATTACTTAAGTAGTATTGCATCTATACTATTGCTTCTGAGGAGGCAGGGACCAAGGAGGAGGTTAAAATTAGTGTGTAGAAAAGCTGACTAGAAAGAACAGTAAGACATCTAGGCCATCTTGGGAAAGCTATGAGAAAATCACCATGGCAATGAATGGTTCGGCTCCCTCCCATTGACCCATATTTGGTTCTGCCCCCAAATTAGACTGTACACAGAAGAGTAACCCATATGTTCTCTGGCCAACGACTGCATATAACAGTTATGACTTATTACGACTGGAAAATCTCCTGGTTTAGAGCTGAATAGAAAGCTCTAACTGGAACAATGATTCCTGATATTACTCTGATAGATCAGAATAGGGAGATGTACAAAAAGTTAATGATTTCTTACAACCAGGAAACTACAGAAGGTAATCAGAGTAGGAAGCTTAAAGTTTCACTTAAAATGTTAAAGTAGGTAACTATTAAGAAGCAGTTTGAAGGTTGTAAGCTCTCTGAAATCATAAAATATGTATTCTACTTCCCTTATAATATCCTTTGGAAACTTCAGAATTATTTGTACAGAGTGAATAATGAAGAAAGGGGGTTCATACTCTGACAAAGTCAATGACTTTCAAACTTTGAAAAAGGTAACTGCCTGATCAATAGAACAGCTGGTTCATAAATGTAATTTACATAACCAAAACATCACAGGTGGTTAAAAATGCTATTTTCCTTGTCTAAACAGGCTGTATGCCAGCCTGTTAAGGGAGTAAGGTGGATGGGCTGAGCAGAGCCATAATTCTACCAATATAGGGAGCTCTTCGTAAGAGTCCTCACCAGAGACACCAATCAGTAACTCTTCTCTAACTGAGAGAGAGAGTTGCCTGGGGGGTACTGAGGTTGAGTGATGTTTTACCATGTTCACACAGCTAATATTTGTCACAGATGGGTCTTAATAAATATCTGTCAAATTCGATGGACTTCTTCATAGCATGCAAGCACCATACAAGCTGGAGGCTGGTCTTCATGTATTAGAGGCAGGTAGGTAGTATAGTAGATAAAATGCTGGACTAGGAGATAAGTAAAACTAAGTTCAAATCCTGCCTCAGACACTAGCTATGTGTCTCTAGGCAAGTCACTTAACCTTTATCTACTTCAGTTTTCTCAACTATAAAATGGACACAATAATAGTGCCTCCCTCCCAACATTATTGTGAAGATAAAATGAGATGTATTAAATACTCTGTAGACTTTGAGTCACTCTAAAATGCTAGATAGTATTATTATTTCAATAAATATTGGCTGCATTATTAATTAATAACTTCGTTGAGCCCTTCACTTTTCTTTCTTCTACTGGTAACAGTTAACAATTGTGCCAGGTGTTGTGAAAATACAATGTAAAGGATTTATTCACCCATCATTAATTAGAATGTACTATTGACCATAATTCTCCAGATGTGCTGATTAACAAAAATTTTACTTAGAAAGCAATGCATGAGCTTCTACATTAAAGGATCAGAGGACTTAGAATATGATATTCTGGAGGGCAAAGGAAATGGGATCATAACCAAGTATCACCTACCCAGCAAAACAGTATACTCATTTAGAGGGGGGAAAAAGAGACACTCAATGAAATAGAGGACTTTCAAGCATTCTTGATGAAAAGACTAGGACTGAATAGAAAATTTGACTTTCAAATACAAAACTCAAGAAAAGCATAAAAAGGTAAAAAAGAAGAGGACTTAAAGTTAAATTGTTTTTATTTCTACATGGGAAGATGATACTTGTAACTCAGAGGAACTTTCTCATTATTAGAGAAGTTAGAAATTGTTAATTAGACAGAGGGCACAGGTGTAAGTTGAATATGAAGGGATGATATCTAAAAATGAAAAAAAATGTAAAATTAAGTTGTAAGAGAGGAATGTACTGGGAGAAAGGGAAAGGGAAAGGTGGAATGGGGTAAATTATCTCACTGAAAAGAGGCAAGAAAAAGCTTTTATAACACAGGAGAAGATGGGGGAGGTGAGAGGGAATAAGTGAACCTTACTTTCATCAGAATTGGCTCAAAGAGGGAATAACATACTCTCAATTGGGTAAGGAAATGTACCTTACCCTACAGAAAAATAGGAGGGTAAGGAGATAAGAGAAGATGGGGGTAGGATGATAAAAGGGAGGGCAGATTGGGGGAGGGAGTAATCAGAAGCAAACCACATTTGAGGAGGGACAGGGTGAAAGGAGAAAGAGAATAGAATAAATAGGGAATGGGAATAGGATAGAGAGGAATACAGTTAGCAATAGTAACTGTGGAAAAAAAAATTGAAGCAAGTTTCTCTAACAAATTCCTCATTTCTCCAAAATAGAGAGAACTGAGTCCAGTTTATAAAAATTAGAGCCATTCTCTGATTGGTAAATGATAAAATATAAAGTTTTCAAATGAAGTAATCAAAGCCATCTATAGCCTATGGGGGGAAAAAAGGCTCTAACTTACTATTTATTCGAAAAATGCAAATTAAAATAATTCTGAAGTACTACTTCATACCTTTTATACTGGCTAATAGGACAGAAGGGGGAAATGACAAATGTTGGAGGAAAAGTGGGGAAATTAAGACATTAATGCATTGTTGGTGGAGTTGTGAACTGATTCAACCATTCTCTATGGCAATTTGGAGCTATGTTCAAAAGGCTACAAACCATGCATACCCTTTGATCTAACAATACCACTACTAGGTCTCCCAAAAGAGATAAGCAACAGAAAGGAAAAGGACCTATATGTGCAAAAGTATTTAGAGTAACTCTTTTCTGGTGGCAAAGAATTGGAAACTGAGGGGATGTCAATCAATTGGGGAATGGCTGAACAAACTGTGGTATGTGATTCTGATGGAAGACTATTGTGCTATAAGAAATGATGAGCAGAACGCTCTCAGAAAAACCTGGAAAATCTTACATGAGCTGATATAAAGTGAAATGTACTGTGTACAAAGTAACAGCAATATTGTAAAATTATCAGCTGTGAATGATTTTGCTATTCTTAGCAATACATTGATCCAAGACAATTCTGCAGTACTTATGAAAAGGGTTATCCATCCCCAGAGAAAGAACTGATGGTGTCTGGATACAGACTGAAGTATTGTTTATCTGTTTTCTTTATTTTTCTTGACAGTATTTTTGTTTTTTATTTTCTTTTACAACATGAATGTTATGGAAATGTTTTGTATGGCTACACATGTATGAATTATGTTTAATGGTTTGACTTATAAATGAGGTGGGTGGGAAGGGAGGAAGACAGAGAATTAGGAACTCGAAGTTTTTAAAATCAACATTAAAAATTGTTTTTACCGTATAACTTGGGAAAATATAACACTAACAAAATTTTTAAAAAATACACATATTTTTTAAAAAAGGAAAAGATGATTAATGTAAAGGAAGCAGGATAATTAAGAGTATGTGTGGAAAGGTGAATTCATGAAAAGAAGAGTAAAAGATATCTTATTCTGGAAGAGAGAGAATGGGTCTTTGATGAATACTTCTGCCTTATTTAAGTATAATCTATAAAATCTCTGGTTTAAACAAAAATAATTAGAAATGAAATAAGCGCACATTACTGAGGGAACGGTTGAACAAAGCTGATATAGTAAAATAATGAAACATTACTGCATTAATTGCTGAACAGATGTTGAGTGGAATAGATATTCAGAGAAATCTGGGATGCCTTATTTGAATTGATTCGGAGTGAAATCCGAAGAATCAGAACAATTTATATAATTATAATAATAATCATATAATAAATAATAATAATAAACAAAAAATTTAAAAATTATAAAAGCAACACATGCAAATGCATCTAGTTTGAGACTAGACTACAGTTTCTTTACTGATAGTCTTATCAATAATGCAACTTCTAGATACAAAAAGATTTAACCTTAAATGAATTCGATATCAATTTTTCTGGGTTTTGATGTTTGTGTTCTTTTGCTTCTGAAATTCTGCTGACAGTTTTGTCATTCAAAACTCCAATGCTAGAAGTTGAATACAGTAAAGATACAAATTTGAGAAGAGAGAAATTCATGTTTGGAGAAGAACCAATAATTAATTTAGTAGCCTTCTTTCTTTTTAGTTGCAAGGTGCCTGGCTTGATAGGAAAACAAAAGCAAACCTTTCCAGCTTTACCAGGCAATAAATTTTTCAAAAGCAATGTTCCAAATAAGTGGGCTCAACTCAATAAAAATAAATGGCCCTGATGTCAAAAACTTTTTTACATTTTACACAGTCTAATAATGTATAATGCAAAACATGAAGAGTTATGAGTAATAATTTCATGGGAATATTATGTTTAATTACTTCAAGAAACTGTATATGTAGGGAAATGGCCATTAGTTGCTTTTGGATCTTTACCCTTCAATTATTTGAAAAATGATTTTAAGAGAAAATGTACGTTTTTAAAAGATTTGTTTTCAACATTCAGGTACTCAAATAAAATATTCTCTCAGATTGTTTCTGCCAAGTAGATTTTCCCTAGAGTCACAGGGAATTTGAAATTAGAAGTTCCAAGACAGCCTTTCATGTTCTACTAGCACAGGAGAGGTTCATCTACCATTCTCCTAGGGGTCCATGTGGCCAAACCGTTTTAAAGTTAGATCTTCTTACCAGGAGTTACTCTTAATTTTTCTAGCAACTTAATTCTCTTGAATAGGTGTTCAAGAAAGATCAAATGTATATGGTAAACTAAATTAATGTTCAAGCAATTTTCAATATAATATTTAAAACTGATTTCAAAACATAAACTTAAAGTTAGATGTACATTGTTACTGTGAGTTATTATTTGTAGAGTGATGGAAAAGATTCTACATTTGCAATCATGGAGACCTGAGTTTAAATCCTGTCTCAAGAACTGAGTAACTATGTTTGTTATTGAGTTCTTTTTCAGTCATGTCCCACTCTTCATGACCCCATTTGGGGTTTTCTGGGCAAAGATACTGTAGTGCTTTGCCATTTCATTCTCCAGCTCATTTTACAGATGAAGAACTGAAGCAAAAATGGTTAAGTGACTTGCCCAGAGTCATATAGCTAGTAAGTGTCTGAAGCCACATTTGAATTCAGGAAGATGAATCCTTCTGACTTCAGGTCTAGCATTCAATCAACTGTATCACCTAACTTCCCAAAGTACCTATGTGACCCTATACAAATCATTTAATTTCTCTAAACTTCAGTTGCTTCACCTGTAAAGTAGTAATAATAATAATGATAACTCCTTGCTCATAACACTGTGTTTTCAAATAAAACAATGCATGCAAAATGCTTCATAAAGTGTAAAGTATATAAATGCTAGCTGTGACTGGTATTACTATGACTACTACTGCTGTTGCTGTTGGGGCTGCTACTGTTAGTTTTACTGCTACTGATACTGCTATTGCTGCTACTACTACTGGAATTCTGGCCTAGGCACCAAAAGTTTCTGGTTAAGAATATTATTTTATATCTATACCATAAGTTTTCAGTTTGACACTTTATGAACATAAATAGGCTGAAAAGAAAACACTGTAGGCATAAGAAAACTACAAAAGAAGAGTTGAGGGAGAACACTGTAATGGTAATGGAATTTGGAGATTCTCCCTGTGTTGGCTTGATTTATGGGTTGAGTGTTAAAACCTAGAGCTTGTGAATCCCACTTGTGGGATGGACTTGTTGACATGATGAGAGAGGGCGGAACTGGGAGGAGCCATGAATTTGGAGAGAAGGCCCAAGAAGAGAAGGCCAGAGGGACTTTTTTGGAGAGCAGTGTTGAGGACTGCTGAGGGCCAGTTAGAGCTGCCCAGGACTTTTGAGAAGTGCCACCCAGAGCTGCCAAGAACTGAGGAGGCATGGCTGTGATGCTAGTATTTGGTCTACCTGTTTTGATGTTATTTTGACAGATTCACCTGCTGGTGAAGGACAGTGCTGCTGTTGTAGAGGTCCTGGAACCTAGCTGTTGGTTCAGAAGCCCTGAAGGAGGATTTTCCTGTTGTATGTTTGCAGAAATCCTGGAAGAGGGCCTTGCTGATGTTTTCAGGGGTTCTGGGACTGTTCTACAGGCAGAGAGTGACTTGATGATGACACTGGCAATGTGTGTTGTGCCTTTATTAGGCTTTGCCTCCCCAGGAACCAAGACTGCTGAGTACTTGCCTTGGGTCAAGATGAAAACAGGACTTCTCCTTGGGTTTTCAATGATGGGAGGATATCTTAACCTTGGTAGATGGCCTTTTGTGCTCCCCTGCCCCTTTTGAGAAAGTGCTTGGCATTAATGGATGGTTTTGTATTGTGACTGACCAAATGAATGTACTTTGTTTATGATTGGAAACTAATCTCCATTTGAGAAGAGATTTTGACTGAGTAAATGAATGTGCTGTCTAGGGGTGGAGTAGTACCTGGATTGAATTGAGAACTTACTTACTAAGGGAATGAATTACACTGTATTTTGATTTTCTCTGTTCTATGAATGTTTGCCTTAATCTGTCACTGAATAAATGGGGTTTGCTATGCTGGTAATCTGAACCTTGGAAGTTGATTTGCTTGGCATTACAAACACCCAACGTTTATAGGGTGCTTAGCAGTCATAAGGTACTTTCCATTTTATTTAATCCTCACAACAACCCTGTGAGATGAGTTATGAAATTCTTATTCTCATTTTCTTCATTATTATTCTCATTAGGATCATACATCTAAAGTTGGAAGAGACCTCAGGGGCCATGCAGTCCATTTTACAGATGAGGAAACTGAGGCCTATGTCATTCAGGCAGTGGTAGGATTTGAACCTAAGTGTTCTGACTCCACCAACATTGCTGGTTCCACTGCACTATTGAGAAGTGGTAGGTGAGAGAGTTTCAACAATCTGTTTAAGATTACACAGATTTAGTAAAGTTGTAGGAAAAGAATACTAAACTGGAACTCAAATGACCTGAGAGGTAAGTGTAACTGATTGTGGGAATTTGAGTAGTTCATTTAAGTTCAGTGTGCTTTGTGTGTATGTCTAATGTTAAAATCCTGATATGTGTCCAATTCCACAAGAAAAATTATGAGGACTATAGGTCTATAACTTCATTAGAACAGTTGCTTGTGAAGAAGAAGAGATAAGGTTAAAAATAAAATAAATGGTGGTAACTTGGTGGTGCAGTGGATAGAGCCCTGTCCCTGGAGTCAGGCACACCTGAGTTCAAATCCAACCTCAGACACTTATTAGCTGTGTAACCCTGGGGAAGTCACTTAACTCCAATTGCCTCTATTTTAAAAAAATAAATTAAATATAAGGTGATAGACACAGGGAAACAGTGTAGAGACTGGAAAAGTGGTAAAGGGATTAGATCTAAGGTTGAATACAGAGAAGCTATGAGCTGACTCCAAGAGAACTAGAATGGTAGGACAATACCTCTTAGTAATGGACAAGGTCACAGTGAATATGAAATACAAATAGAATACAAGAAAGAGAACAGAAAAGAAATATATGAGAAATATAGGAAATATATAGGAAAGAAATAAGTAATGGTCAAGGTGGGTGATAATTCACATGTTTGGTGTTTTGAGCTTTCTCATAGAATTACAGAATCTCAGATTTAGAAGGGACTTTAGAAGTCACATAATTAGACCAAGAGGAAAGTGCTTTGTAACCTTGAGAGTGCCATGGAAATGTGAATTGTTTGTGGTTGTGGTGATTTGTGTTTGTATTCCTGGTTATTTTCACTGACAGGTAATCACCCAGGGAAGAGTTGCTCACCAACTATTCAGGCAACTCATCTCATTTTTGCACAGCTTTTCTTATCAGAAGTTCTTAGCTTCAAGATAATAGAACACCTCTCAAAATCTTCACTTTCTTGAAATTAAGGAAGCTCAAATGAAGGGGAATTGTTGAAAGATGGCAGTGGCTAATTAGACTCATACAGACTATTTCTCAGCACAGAGAGCCCTGAAGAAAACTCCAAGATATCAAAGGTCCCATGATTATAACCATCCTTCAGAAATAAAGTGAGACATCGACTTTGATAACTACTATATAACTTCTCTATTCCCCATCATTGGCAAGATCTCAGCTAATATTCTCTTGAGAATTACCCAGAATTATTTGCCTTCCCCATGACACAATATGGATTTAAACAGAAATGCAATATAAAATGCCCAATTTCTATATCATCAAGGAAAGACCCAGGAATGTATTGGAAAGAAAAACCCGGCAGAGAAAGCAGAAAAAAAAATTCACAAGAGACTCAGCCAAGCAGGCAGTTTTGGTACTTTTGTGTTAAATTTAATATATGCTTTAAAAAACTGTGTGAAATAAAAGTTCATGGTTTCATATGCAAAAAAGAAGGTACTCATCAAGCATAAATTTACCCATACATGAACCCTTTGAAGCCAAACATCACGTCTAATCTATTTTCCATGGCAACCTTTAAAATATGTAAAGACCATAAAGGACCACAACAACCCTGTGAAATAGGTCATTTAAGAATTCGCACCCCCATTTTAAGATAAGAATATTGAAGCTCAGAAAGTTGAAGCAATTTTTCTTCAGGAGAAAAGCTAATAAATGGAGAAGCCAGGATTTTAATCAAGGTCTCCTGATGCTGAGTACAATACTTTCCAATACACCAAATGGTACAGAGGTTGCTCAAAGTGAAGATGTGTAGGGGAAAGCAACTAGAGAGATTGCTCAGAGTTCATTAGACTTAAGGGAGAAATGTGAAAGTATTACATGGGGATTATGATTGTGTGAGTAGGAGTGGGGTTTGAGAGATATTTATATAATGATTTAGAAACCATAGAAAAAGAAATGTCACATAAGCATTAGGAGTAGAAAATGGGTAGTTAGGATTACCTGGTGAAAAGAAAAAGAATAGCTGACTAGATAATAATCATTTATTAGATAAATATAGTGACACGAGTAAAAAAGATACCATCGGAAGTAGAAGAGGAAGAAAAAAGGTAAATTTAAAGAAGCAATGGGTAAAAAAAAAATAATTGTGTATGAAGAGAGAAAATAATTCCAAGTAGATTAGTAATGCTGACCTTCCCAAATGCAAGGAGTAATGATGACTAAAACAGACGAAACCAAGAGTAAGGAGGTTGACATCAATTGCTCATGCCCTGAAGTAAAGCAACAAAATTTCAGAGATGAGAATAGAGAGTTTAACATGTACTTTCTCCCAATTATGAAACTAGAGCAAAGAAAATAAAATAATAAGTTAAAAGATAACCCCAATTGTAATAATGGAAGGAAAATAAAGACCAAGAGTAAAGGAGTAGGAAGAAATCATTTGCATCAAACTAGAACAGGGCATGATTTGGACTAAAAAGAAAAAAAGAAAGTGGTATTAATAGACATGGTTGGGGGTGGAGCTAAGATGGCTGAAAGGAAGCAGTGACTTTACCAAGCTCCTCCAGAAATTTTGTTGCTAAAAGCTAAAAAGTGAATTTGAACAGATTTAAGAGAGACAGGGCCCATTGGGAGACAGAGCATGGCAGATTCCCAGCCCAGGAAAGTACCTACTCAGGTCTGGGCAGGGAGAACAAGAAGCACACAAGAGCTGCATCCGTGCAGATCTGAGAGCAGATTGCAGCAGACTGAAAAGAAGCCCCAGCCAGCCAGCAGACTCACCCCTCCTAAGGGTGATTTGAAGCTGTCTCACCACAGGACAGAGGATCTTTGGAAATGGGTAAGACAAAACACAGGGCCTGCAGCAGGATCAACAGCTTCTTCTGGGGCTACTACCCTGAAGCCTGGATATTTAAAAAGTGCACACCCGAATGTCCATAAGTCAAGATGGAGGAATAAAACTTAGTTGCTCTGATCCCTCCTCCCTGACCCAGAAAAGCCTGGAGATAACTGCACCGCACAGAGTAAAATCCTGAATTAGTGGGAAAAGCCTCAGGCTTGGGAGTCACTGAGGAAGGGGGAAGTGAGGCAGTACTGAGTCTAAGGCCAGGAGGGTGGAGCCAGCAAGGGCTAACAACACAAGCCCAGGTGCCCTTTAGCACCACCTGGCCAATCAGAAGATTGCAGACCTGTCCTGCCACTGGCCTCCAGTTAATGAGCCTGTAGGAGCTGTAGCCCAGAGATACAGAGGTGGAAACCTGAAGTAGCCAGACCACCCCTCCCCCATAGGTTACTCTTTGAGCCTTAGGGTAACTCACGGGAAACACTGAGAGTCCTGGCCTTGGCTTCAGTCTAGTTATTCAGATATTATAGCTCACAAAGTTAACAACCAAACCCCTAACTCCCAGCCTGAGAAGCTCAATATCTCTGCACCTCAGAAGCAGATAGACACTTTAAAAATCCAGGACATAGGCAATAACAATGGGCAAGAAGGAAACTACGTAGGCTAGGACCATCAAATCTTTTTATACTGAGCAAGAACAACCAAATTCAGAAGGCAATACAGATTCTATACTCACACAGAAGACCAGAGAAGGAAACATGAATTGGTCTCAAGGCCCAAAAAGCATTCTTGAAGGACCTCAAAAGGGATTTAAAAAACCAAATTAGAGAGGTATGAGATAAATTTAAATCTACAGTGAACAAATTGGAAAAAAAAATCCCACTGAAGAAAACAAATCTTTAAAAAGTAAAATTTGAGAACTAGGATGGGAGGTCCAAAATCTAACTGGAGAAAATACCTCCCTAAAAATGAAAACTGGAGATATGGAAAAGGAGCTTTAAAAACTAATTAAGGAAAATAATTCACTAAAAATTAGAATCAGTCAAATTGAAGCTAAGTACTCTATGATTCAGCAAGAGTCAGTCAAACAAAATATACAGATTGGAAAATTAGAAGAAAGTGCAAAATATCTTACTGGAAAACCAACTGACCTGGAAAACAGATCCAGGAGAGATAACCTAAGAACCATTGGCATACCAGAAAGCCTTGATGAAAAAGGCAGCCTGGACAGCATCCTCCAAGAGACTGTCAAAGAAAACTGTCCTGAGGTCCTAGAATCAGAAGGTAAAATAGTTACTGAAAGAATTCACCGATCTTCTCCTGAAAGAGATCCCAAATTGAAAACTCCAAGAAATATGGTAGCCAAATTCCAGAGCTACAAGGTCAAGGAGAAAATACTGAATGCAGCCAAAAAGAAACAATTCAAATATTGTGGAACTACAGTCAAGATTACACAGGACTTAGTAGCTGCTACTTTAAAAGATCGGAGGGATTGGAATTTGATATTTTGTAGAGCAAAAGAGCTAGGACTGCAACCAAGGATCAACTGCCCAGCAAGACTGAGCATAATCTTTTAGGCAAGGAAATGGTCATTTAATGAAATAAAGGACTTCCAGACTTTCCTTATGAAAAAGCCAGAGCTCAATGGAAAATTTGATCTCCACATACAAGACCCAAGAAAGACATAAAAAGGTAAACAGGGAAAACACACACTCACACATACACATACACATACAGATGCTCACACATGCACATGACTTGGGACTCAATGAGAGCAAACTGTTTACCTCCCTATATGAGAAGCAAATACCTGTCAATATTGAAATTTCTATAAGTATTGTGACATTTAAAAGAGTTGTACATTGATAGAGGGTGTGGGTACAAGTTAACTAACCTGAAGATTAAAAAAAAACTATTAAGGGGAAGAAAGGAATTGTAGTGGGAGAAAAGGAAAGGTTGAGACAGAAAATGGTAAATTATGCCACAAGAAGAGGCATAAAAACATACTAAAGTGGAGGGGAGGGAAAGAAGAAGATGAGCATGATATGATCATTACTCTCATTGGTTCTGATTTAAAGAGGGATCAATACAAACAGTTAAGTTTAGATTCTAACTTGAAAAGACACAAAAACTTATAACAATAGAGGGAAAAGAGAGAGGGAGAGGAGCATTGTATGAAATTTACTATCATTGGTTTGGGTTCAAAGAGGGAATAACATACTCAGTTAAGAATAAAAGTCTATTGTGCCCTACAGGCAGTAGGAGGGATGGAGGGGTGAAAGAAGGGGGAAGGTGGTCAGATGGGAGGGAAAGAGTGGTAAGGGGAAAGGGTAGGTAAAGAAGGAGGAACACAGGGAGGAATACTGAGGGAGGTAGTGGTCAAAAGGAAAACTCTTAAGGAGGGGAAGGGAAAAGGAACATACAAAGATATAAACAGGGGAGGGAAGAAGATGGAGGCAAAGTCACAGATAGTAATCGTAACTGTGAATGTGAATAGGATGAACTCTCCCATAAAACAGAGCCAGGTAGCAGAATAGATTAAAAATCACAATCCTACAATATGCTGTCTACAAGAAACACATTTGAAACAAGGGGATATGCACAGAGTAAAGGTAAAAGGATGGAGTAGAATATATTATGCTTCAGTTAAAGTAAAAAAAAAGCAATGATAGAAATCCTTATATCAGATAAAGCAAAACAAAAATAGATCTAATTAAAAGAAACAACAAAGGAAACTACATCCTGCTAAAAGACACCATTGAGAAGGAAGCAATATCATTACTTTAAATACATGCACCAAGCGATATAGCATCCAGATTCCTAGAGGAAAAGTCAAGGGAGTTAGAGAAAGAAATAGATAGCAAAATAACACTAATGGGGGACCTCAATGTCCCCCTTTCTGAACTTGATAAATCTAACCACAAAATGAACAAGAAAGAAGTTAAGGAGGCAAATAGAACTTTAGAGAGGCTAGACATGATAGATTTCTGGAGAAAACTGAAAGGAGATAAAAAGGAATATACCTTCTTCTCAGTGGTAAATGGCACATACACAAACATTGACCATGCACTGGGGTGTAAAAACATCACAATTCAGTGGAGGAAGGCAGAAATATTAAACACATCATTCTCAGAACATGATGCAATAAAAATTATATGCAATAAAGGGCCATTGAAAGATAGGCATAAAAACTAATTGGAAACTAAACAATTTAATCCTAAAGAATGAGTGGGTCAAACAAGAAATTATAGAAACAATCCGTAACTTCATTCAAGAGAATGACAAGAATGAGACATCATACCAAAACTTGTGGGATGCAACAAAGGCAGTTCATGGGGGAAGTTTTATATCCCTAAATGCATACATGAAAAAATTAGAGAAAATGGAGGTCAATGAATTGGGCATGCAATTGAAAATGCTAGAAAAAGAACAAATTGAAAATCCCCGATTAAATACTAAATTAGAAATCATGAATACCAAAGGAAAGAGGAATAAAATTGAAATTAAGAAAACTATTGAACTTATAAATAAAACTAAGAGTTGGTATTATGAAAAAAACCAATAAAATTAATAGACTCTTAATCAATAAAATAAAAAAGTATAAAACCAAATTTCAAGAATCAAAAATGAAAAGGTTGAATGTACCTCCAATGAAAAGGAAATTAAAACAATAATTAAGAATTATTTTGCCCAATTGTATTCACATAAATTTGACAATCTTAGTGAAATGGATGAATATTGACAAAAATGTAAGTTGCCCAGATTAACTGAAAAGGATGTAAATTACTTAAAAAAAACCCATCTCAGAAAAAGAAATTGAACAAACTGTCAGAGAACTCCTTAGGAAAAAATCCCCATGACCAGACAGATTTACTAGGGAATTCTAACAAACATTTAAAGATCAATTGATCCCAATACTCTTCAAACTATTTGGGAAAATTGGAGAGGAAGGGGTCCTATAAAATTCTTTTTATGGTGCAAATGTGGTACTGATACCTAAATCAGGGAGAGACAAAAGGGAGAAAGAAAATTATAGACCAATCTCCCTCATGAATATAGATGCAAAAATTTAAATAAAACATTAGAAAAAAGACTACAGCAACTTATTGGAAGAATAATACATTTGATCAAGTTGGATTTATTCCAGGAATGCAATGATGGTTCAATATTAGGAAAACCATCAGTATAATTATCAACAATAAAACTAGCAGAAACCGTATGATTATCTCAATACACGCAGAAAAAGCTTTTGACAAAATACAACATCCATTCCTATTAAAAACACTAGAAAGTATAGGAATAAATGGAGTTTTTCTTAAAATCATAGGTAACATCTATTTAAAGCCATTAGCAAGTGTTACATGTAATGGGGATAAACTAGAGCATTTCCAAAAAGATCAGGAGTGATACAAGGATGTACACTACCACCCCTCTTATTCAATCTGGTACTAGAAATGTTAGCAGTAGCAATTAGAGAAGAAAAAGTAATCAAAGGACTCAAATTAGGCAAAGAAGAGTCTAAGCTATCACTCTTTGCAGATGATATGATGATATACTTGGAGAATCCTAGAGAATCAAGTCAAAAACTCTTTGAGAAAATAAATAAATTTAGCAAAGTTGCAAGATATAAAATAAACTCTCATAAATCCTCAGCATTCTTATACATTTCCAATGAAGACCAACAGCAAAAGATAATAAGAGAAACACCATTTAAAGTTACTGTAGACATTATAAAATATTTGGGAAACTACCTGCCAAAACAACCCCAGTACCTATATGAACACAAATACAAAACACTTTTCACACAAATAAAATCAGACCTAACTAATTGGAAAAACATCAATTGCTCATGGTTGCATCGAGCTAATATAATAAAAATGACAATATTACCTAAATTAAATTACATATTTATAGTCATACCAATCAATCTACCAAAAAATTACTTCATAGAGCTAGAAAAAATGGCGACAAAATTCATTTGGAAGAAAAAAAGGTCCAGAATATTAAGGCAATTAATGAAAAGAAATGCTAGGGAAGGTGGCCTAGCCTTACCAGATTTTAATCTGTATTATAAAGCAGTATTTATCAAAACTACTTAGTACTGGGTGAGGAATAGAGTACTGGATCAATGGAATAGATTGGGTACAAATGACTAAGTAGTCAATGATTATAGTAATATACCATTTGATAAGCCCCAAAACCCCAGTTTTGGGGATAAAAACTCACTATTTGACAAAAACTGCTGGAAAAATTGGTATATGGTATAGTAGAAACTGGGCGTAGACTATCATATAACACGGTACATCAAAGTCAAGTCTAAATGGGTGCATGATCTAAGTATAAAGGTTGATACTATAAGTAATCTGGGGAAGCAAGGAACAGTTTATCTGTCAGATTTATGGAGTAGGGAAGACCAAAGAAGTGTTGCAGAGAGTTAAAAATTACAAAATGGATAATCCTGATTACATTAAATTGAAACATTTCTGTACAAATGAAGTTAATGTAACAAAGATTAAGAGGTAAGTGAGAAATTGGGAAAGAATCTTTACAACCAGGGTTGCTGATCGAGGCCTAATTTCCAAAATATACAGAGAATTAAGTAAAATCTATAAGAATACAAGTGATTGTATTGATAAATGGTCAAGGGATATGAACAGGCAATTGTCAGAGGCACAAATTAAAGATATTTATAAGCATATGAAAAAAATGCTCTAAATCACTACTGATTCAAGAAATTCAAATCAAAACAACTTCGAGGTACCACATCTCACCAGTCATATTGGCTAAGGTGACAAAACAGGAAAATGACAAATGCTGGAGAGGATGTGGAAAAATTGGAACACTAATACATTGTTGGTGGAGCTGTGAAATAATTCAACCATTCTGGAGAGCAATCTGGAACTATGCCCAAAGGGCTATAAATAATTGCATACCCTTTGACCTAGTAATACCATTTCTGGTGTATATCCCAAAGAGATCATAGAAGTGGTAGGAAGACCCATATGTACATTATTGCAGCTCTCTTTGTGGTGGCAAAAAAAAAAAATGAAAATTAAGGGGATGCACATCAATTGGGGAATGGCTAAACAAGTTGTGGTATATGAATGTAATGGAATACTATTGTGCTATAAGAAATGGGGAGGAGACAGTCTTCATATTCACCTGGAGAGGCTTAAACAAACTGATACTAAGTGGGAGAGCAGAACCAGGAAAATTTTGTACACAATCACAGACACATTGTACATGTGATGACCAACTTTGATAAACTGGACTCCTCCACAATGCACAGGTATAAGACAACTCTACAAGTCTCAGGATGGAAGGAGATATCTACATTCAGAGAAAGATCTAGAAAGAACAGAGTTTAAATGGAGACTGAAACAATCTACATGCTATCATTCTTTCCATGTTTGGTTTTCTTTCTTTTTTCCCATTGCTCACTCCATTGGTTACAACCCTTCTATACAGCCAGACTAATGCCCAGTGTGAAAGTATTTGCAGATCCTATAGTTGATTACATGCTTCCATGTGGGGGCAGGGGGTAGAGGGAAGGGAGAAAATTTGAAACTCAAGGGATTGTTGAACTGAATTTTGTAAACTAAAAGTAAACAAACAAATCAATTAAAAATAGACATGGTCATATTCCTTTTGCCATGCTTGCAGTATTGAGGTGTTTGAAGCTTACAAAGCATTTTCTTCACTTCTCCCCTCTACTTAGAGGAAATACAGACAAAGAAGTTTGATGGCATGAGCACTTGCCTGTATTTATAAACAAATATTCTTATACTGAGAGGTAACATGTAATAGAGAATTGAGAACTTTGTACAGAGCTAAAAATACCTGGGTTCTAGTCCTTCCTCTGATTTATATTAATTATGTGACCCTAGGCAAAACACTCAATCTCTTACTACTGTAGATAATTCTTTGAGACTCAAGGTTGCAGAGAAGATTCTGATTTGCATTGGTAAGAGGAATTTTCTCATCTATAATTTCCCTGTAACAATGAAATTACAGGTTTAGCATCTATTCCTGTCTTTATATTAAAATATCAAATATACTGGGAACCTTTCCTAGATATTTAGACATTGCAGGGATGTAATTTGATTTAGCATCAATATTTCTCAGTAATGCTACAGGCACCTAGGTGGTGAACTGGACCTAGATTTAGGAAGAAGTGAGTTTAAAGTCCAGACTCAAATAATTAATAGCTATGACCTTGAAAAAATCATTTGACCTTTTCTGTTTCAGTGGGAATTGTTGTGAGGGAAAAAAATGAGATAATATTTGTAAAAGAGTTTTGCCATTTTAAAGCACTATATAAATGTAAGTGGTGATGATGATGATGATGATGATGATGATGCATGATGATATATGACTCCAAGTCATGGAACACCACAATCTTTAGAGAATTAAGGTCCCTGGAAGATGCATAGCAAATATAAATAATTATAACAACAATACCTTAATCGTATAGTATATGTTGAGTCTTTAAGGATAAATCTATAATTTCAGGGGCAATGCTGAGATTCTGAATTGCTACCATAAACTCCATAATTTCTATAAACATCTCTATGACCCAGCTATATGTTCAATATTTCTTCATCCATATGTTGTTGATTGAATTCATATGAATACTGCTCCTGGAATGCCTTTTGATTTCACTCTTCTATGTTAATTTCACCCTAAATCTTCACCAAAAACTAAATCTTCACCTATGTTCAGTGGTATTTTACTTGGTGAACATTTTTTCTGGGTGTACATCACTAAACTTACAACTATTTCATAATAATATTTACCATGCATGACTCATCTACAAGTGGGTACTTTGAGCTGAATTCAAGAATTTGTAATTATCAGTGGTGGCACCACAAATATTACTGCGCTTTGGGGTGGTTTGTTAAATAGCTACTACATCAATGAATTATGTTTCTTCCCTTTGGAACTTTGTGATACTTCCTTTTGCCTTTCAGTTAATATGTTGTTTTCTTGTGTGTATTTATAGACCTTTTTGAGTTATAAATCTGTGAGTGTTGTATATAAATGTGTAATTGCTCCATATTTAAAGGGGTCACTGGTGTTCTGATGTTTGGGTAACAAATGATGCAAGAAATATGATGTCAGTTTTAGATTGGAAAGAGAAACAGTGAAATATTTTGCTTGGCTGTGAAGTGTTTGAGCAAATAACAATTCCTTAAACATAACCATTCTGTCATTCATCATATTATTGGCACTAAGACTTTTTGTTTTTTGTTTCATGCAACATTTGCTTTTAGTGTATCAGGCATTTGTCAACCAAATAGACAGCCAAAACTTTTCCACATCTTCCTTTTTTTGAGGGTTTTTCCCTCACTTCACTTTCTTCACTTCTCAAGCATTTATTAGTATAATTTTGATGCATTTATATATATATATGTATATAATATATATATGCATGTATGTATGTATTTATATATATATAAAATCTCTGTGTATTCTTTGTCTACTTTGACTTTTTGTATGACTTTAAATTTTTGACTTTTGTTTTTAATTAGATATTATCATAAAATATTACTTTAATTTTTATTTTCCAGTTTCTGTTTCATTGCATTTAATTAGGAATATACTTACAAAGTTTTCTACTGTGTATGCCAACTCCATATTGATTCAATCTTCCCGTATCTTTGAATACTATTTTTAAAAATCTTTTCTGTCATAGTAGTAATTGACACATGTCCTTAAAAGTACTCTTAGAGAACTCCACCTTTTTTCTCCCATTGTTCTTATCTGGCAACAGCCACAAAATATGCTGTTGTATTTATGTCCTGAAATGTGTTACATTCTCTGTCAAAAACTGAATAGTAATTCATTCATTTCATGATAATTATAGTAGATATTAGCTTTTTAAAAATCGTTCTGTTTTGGAGTAGTTCATTTGTCAGATTCTTGCTATCCAAAAGAAGACATCAAAATTCCTCTCTAAGTATGTCCATCTCATTTTGAAAATCATTCAATATCTCATCATTGTTTTTGTGATGTGTGTATTTTATAATAGTATGGTCAGTTGGTTTAGAATGTAAATGTTAAGATTGATATGTATGGTTATATAGACAAATGGTATATCACCTTATTGCAAGACTGTGTTGAAAAATTCACATACAGCTGGATTGGAGACCACACACACACGCGTGTGCATGCACACACACACACACACACACACACACACCCCATAGCACTAAAAATAGTGTCATAGAATTGTAAAGACTTTAGAGACCTTTAATCCAAACCTCTCATATTAAATAGGAATAAATTGAGAACTATAGAGGTCAAATAACCAGTACTAGATAAGATGGGCAGAAAATGACAGAGTTGGGGTTTCAATTCAGTCCATCCTACTCTACAATAGACTATCTTTCTACTACTTTCTACTACTTTCATTTCCTCATTTCTGTAGTCACACATTTAATTATTACCATGATTTTCATTATTGATCAGTTAGTGGTATGCTTGCTTCAGAATTAGAAAGCTCTTTTCTTTGAGCTTTTCTCTCTAGTCAAACATTTTATGGTAATAAGACTATTAGGGGGTTATTATAAATTAATTCAGAAACACCCTTAAAACTAAGTGATTTTTGGATAGAAAAGACTTGGCACTTGAACAAAAATAATGATGCTACCCTGATAGAATGCTAAGAGATTAGGGGTTTTCATAATCCTTTGCAGTTGCTATGTTGGACTACCAAGTAGTATTTTCTTTTGCTTTTCAAGTCATAATGCATGATGGATAAAGAACTTAGTGTTTTTAAACCTCTCTGACATGCTGTTTCAACATTAAGGTAAAATTATAAAAGCAAATGTGATTTCTCTTTTAGAAAGGGAGATGAAGCAACTTTGTAATTCTTTTCAAATACCTGCAGAGGAAGAAATAAAGAATAACACAAAATATGGCAATGGACGTTGGCAAAAGTTAATGTTATAATTTTTGAAATTGTAGTTTTTAAAATAATTGATATCTTTGTATTCCTGATACCTAGCATAATGCCTTGCAAGTAGTAGATGCTCAATGAATTATTGTAGCATTTGAAGTTGAGGTAGGGAGATTAAAGTATTTTTTTAAATGTGGATATCAATGAAGCTATTTTAAGTACTTGGAATTTCAAATAAGACATTTATATATTTTGTATTGTGAATTATTTCAGTATCTAATTTGCTCCCTGCTTTGTAGCATTCTCCAAAAATTGTGTAATTTAAAAGTTTTACTGTAGTTGGGTATGGTCATTAAGCCTCCAAATGTATGCTTATATATGTTACATTATATAGTTCTATGGATAAATAGGTTCCCTTTTAAGTGCATTAAAAGTAACAGCATAGGGGCGGCTAGGTGGTGCAGTGAATGGAGCACTGGACCTGGAGTCAGGAGGACCTGAGTTCAAATCCAGCCTCAGACATTTAATACAAAAACTAGCCATGTGACCTTGGGCAAGTCACTTAACCCCAATTGCCCTACCTTCCCCCCTCCAAAAAAAAAAAGCAAAAAACAACAACAACAACAAAAAATAAAAGTAACAGCACAATAATCCAGGTCAGCTTTCAGTACCTTGATATGTATATTTTCTATCCTGTATAATTTCAAATATATCTGATTTTTCTCATTTTCTCACAAGTTTCTCTCACATTTCCATTCTAATCCAAGTGACCCTTGCCCTTATTTCCAATTCCATTTTGTTGTTGTTGGGTGTCTGCTATTACTTTTATGTAACTGTAATGGCAAGCAAAGAAGTACTTATCACCTTGTTTCAGCTATTTAATTATTTAGCACTTTGTTTAAGGTTCTTTTGAGCCTTTCCCATGATTATATCAAGTCTTTGTTAAGAAACATAATTTGTGAACCCCACAGTGGGAGGAACTTGCTGATACAGCAGGAAGGGGTGGAACAGGGGTGAACTAATAACTACATAAGGAGAAGCCCAAGATGGGAAAGAACAGAACTGAGAAGGGAACTCTTGTGGTGGCTGAGTTGAGGAGAAAATGTGTGGTATCCCAGCTCTTTGTTTGTCTCTTTTGTCTGTGTTGATTTTGTTTGTAATACTTTGTACAGAAGCCCTGAAACCTTACTGGAAGCCCAGAAAGGGTATTTTCTTATTGTCTTACAGAAATCCTGGAGGAGGGTTTCAGAGGTCTTGGGACTATACTGACAATTTGTGTTGAGTTTTCAGACTTTGTTGGTGAGTCTGTGTTGATTTCACAGGCAGATAGTGAATTGATGATGGTGTTAGCAATGTGCATGAATGTTGTTTTAGGTCTGTTAAGCTTTGTCTTCCCAGGACTAGAAACTGTGAAGAACTTGAGATGAACTGGACACTGTGAGCTTCAATATGGAGCTGGCCAAGGAGCCGGATGAGGTGCTGAGAGCTGCCTACCTGTGAATCCAAGTGACAGTTGGGTACATACAGGCAGGAGGTGGACCCATGGAAGAGGAACCATGGAATCTGAGAGCCAGCCTTGAGTCAAGAGGAAAAGACTTCTCCTTGGGGACTTAAAGCTGACTGAGAAGATCATGATTTACTGTGGCCAAAGGGTGGGATAACTTTGTACTCTGTACAAAGGTGAGTTAAGGATGATTGGAAACTAATCTCCAATCAAGAAGGAAGAAGACTTTTTGACTGAGAGATTAAGACAATGTGACCTAGGGGTGGAGAACCTTGTCCTTTGTACTTTATGTCCCTTAAGGAGGCTTGCTCCTTCGGGATGATTGTGTTAAGGACTTACTGAATGATTTCTTTTAGTTAAAACAATGTGGCCACTTTAGTGATAAGTTGTTATAAATAAATAAATGAATGAATGAATGAGTAAATGAATAAATGAATAAAATAAATAACAAGTAAATAAATAAATGATGAGCAAACAAGTAAATATGTGTGCGTGTATGATTTTGAGTTCTGTACTTTTGTTTCTGTGAATGTTTTGTTTTAGTCTAATGCTGAATAAGTAGAGAGTTCACTATACTATGTGATCAAAACCTTAAAGCTATTCACAGCAGCAGTCCTCTGGGAAGCTGCTAGTGCTTGTCTTTACAGCTTTAAAATCAGAATTTTGAGAATCATAGTAGATTAGGCTCAGCTTTGTTAGTGTCCTTGATCAATCTTCCCTCCCAATTTAGACATGAGAGATAGACAGACAGACACAGACAGATAGTGACCAAGAGACAGAGATAAAGAGACAGGAAGAAAGAAACAGAGATACCAGAGTGAGACAGTGTGGTACAGGTGAACTTGGAGGCACAAAGACCTAGGACTGATTCTTTTCTCAACCGACCTTGTCACTTAACTTCTCCTAGGTTCAGTTTTCTTATTGGTAAAAGGAAGATAACCTGCATCTGCTTTTCAGGCTTGTTCTGAGATTTAGATGAAATTCACTGTAAGTAGGAACTGAGATCCCAGCCTTTATGAGCATGCACACAAGGTTCAACTGATGCAATTCTCATGTGGATTTTTGGGGCATGAAAAACATGTTTTGATTGGCTGTAATCTATTACCCACTTGCTAAACAGAAATCTTTTGGACTGGATGTATATCCAAAGCTGGAGTGTGGATGGGAGAAGGGTTAATTAAAATATACTAGTTGACCCAAATCTTTCTCTTCTCTTAGTTTTATTTCTTCCTACCTAATAGTGTTATGATAAGAGAAGGAAGACAATGGTGTAAGACGAGAAGATTCTGACCCCTTTCCATAAGAGGTCCACGTATGTCTTCATAATTGTTTTCTCATTTTAGGTGAAGGGGATTCAAGATGGAGGTCTAGAACTGGAACTCATGCCAAGTTTTGTAGTTATTTCATTATCATTACCCAAAGTGGCAAGGATTGGTCTATGAACCCAGTCCATGGGTACCAAGGACAAGGTCTCACCCAATAGTGATGCCACAATTGGTGGGAGTAATGCTATGTAGAAACTGCTTTCAGTCTGAGCCCACTCCCCTCAGGGACTGAACAGATTGTAGAGGGGATTATGTGCCCCATGAAATGCTGAAGAGAAGGGGTATTGGCATCTCTGTCCTTGCTATATTTTTAGAAGAAAATATTGCATTGTAAAAGTAAATTAATGTTAAGTACTTAAATGGAAAGTACTTAAAAAGAGGACACCAGTCCCTAGAAGTAGCGGTAGGGAGAATAAACTAAAAATAAGGACTTGAGCTAATAATATTAGAGAAAAAAACACCACAACCCCTGAGGGGTATCCACAGAACCCTGAGAGGGAAATGTAACCAGTCTTGCCCCAGAACAATAAGGCCAGAATACTGGCCACAACGTATTGAAATATTATTTTTACTATTATTAGTAGATAGCAAACTATATACTTATTTGAAGTCAGAGAACCTGGGTTCAAATCTCAGCTCTGCCATTCACTACACATGTGATCATGGGCATGTAGCTTCATCTCTGTGACCTAAGTTTCTTTAACTGTAAAATGAGAGGGTTGAACCAGAAAATCTTGGAGGTCTCTTCATACTCCAAACATATGATACTGTGATCCTAGAGTTGGTCTCTCAGGAATCCCTTGGTTCCAGTCCTGCGTCTGGCACCTACTTGCTATATGACCAAAAGAACTTAAACTCTCAGAATCCCAGACAATTTTCTAAGACTATATAGTTACAGACAAGTTGGGGATCAGCATCAAGGGAAGGAGAGCCTATACTAGGAATTCTGTATGATAATGAAATCATAGGACTGGGCTCAAATAGTAAAGAGAAAAAAAAAAACAAAACCCAAACCCAAAACTACCTCTTTGTTATTCCCAGCATGTTTAAAAAATATTAACAGGCCAACTGGAAGATTATGAAATATCTCTTAACAATTTGTGCTTTCAACTCAGGCTATAATTGTGCATCACTGAGTGATCAGTCTGTGTAATAATATTTTACCAGCTTCAAACCTGTTAAAACTGCTGATATTTTTTTCTCTTGAAAATTTTTTAAATAAATATTTCTATAATGAAATATTTATTGATTAAATTGTTTTTATTTACATAAGGGACACATTATTTATTAGAGATGTGGGTGTTAAATGTGTTTTAAGAGCATAAGGGAGGCAGAAATTCAAAACAAAATCAATTCATAGCATCAAGTGTTTTGCACATTATGATCAGAAACACTTCACTGTCAGGTTAAGATAAACCAGCAAGCAAACAGCTGTGTTTCATTTGTCAGCAGGTATTTATGCTACATGTAAAAGCTTCCACTTTTCTTTCTTCTTCCTTCTTTCCTTCCTTCCTTCCTTCTTTTCTTCCTTCCTTCCTTCCTCCCTTCCTCCCTTCCTCCCTTCCTTCTTTCTTCTGTCTCTCTAGGTCTCTGTGTCTCTTTCTCCCCCCCCATCTCTCTCTCTCTCTCTCTCTCTCTCTCTCTCTCTCTCTCTCTCTCTCTCTCTCTCTCTCTCTCTCTTCCCCTTGACCCAGAGAAAATGAATGTTTCTGAATAAAAAATGCAGAAACTCCAGGGTTTGGACATGAATGGTCAGTAGAAATACTACAAAATCTACTCTCGAAGATTATAAAGAGGATAGTTTTATTTTGGGACTGCCTTCAGATTCTAGGTATACACTTAGAGGAATTCAGTAGCACTTGGATTGAATGAAAGCCAAGATAGCTTACATCCCAAGATAGCTTACACTATTGGCCTAGAATGGAACGAGATTTATAAATAAAATAGGGCAAGAATTCTTATTCCAATTTTACCAATAAGGAAACTGAGGCTCAAAGGGATGACTTCAGGTGGCTGTGGTCACATAGCTAGTAATTATATGTACTGGGGTTGTGAATACAATCTTCTCCCCAGGTTCCATTCCCCACACCCCACTATACCACCATTTCTCTAAGTATGTGATGAAAGAATATTTAAATTTAAGGTCATTTCCCCTCCATCTCCTCAAAAATTCTCTATTGCCAATTATAAAAACATAAGGGAAGATGAAATAGAAAAGATTTAAGTTACACAATGGGAACAACTGTGAGGCACTAGAACGTGTTACTAATGGTGATAATAGGTTAATTTGGCTTGAAACATTAAAGACAGTGGTTTCCTTGTCTTAATTAGATAGTTTAGGTGCAAGCTTGCCTGAAAACAAAGGAGTGAATTATATAACCTTTCAATCTTCCTTTATGAATGGTGATTTTATAATGTCTACCCACTTCTCAGTAAATGCAAGCACTCCACAATAGCTGTATAACCCACCACAGGCAAGTCACTAATGCTGGAGCACCTCAGTTTCCTTATCTGTAAAATGGAGGTAATGATATTTGTAGCCTTTATAGGATTATTGTGAGCTTCAAATGAGATAAAGTATCTAAAATTCTTTGCAAACTTTTAAAGTATTACATCTTATATAATTATGTTATAATTATTTCACGGTATGTATACTCTACCTTACCCCATTCCCACTAGTATCAACTTTTTTTTTTTCTGAACAAAAATATTTATTGAAGCTCTTTTTGTGGTGGCAAAGAACTGGAAATGAGGGGAATGTCCATCGTTTGGGGAATGGCCGAACATGATTGTGATGGAATACCACTGTGCTACAAAAAATAATGAGAAGGATGCTTTCAGAAGAACCTAGGAAGACTTATATGAACTCATGCAAAGTGAAATGAACAAAACCCAGAGAACAGTATATACACACAACAACACCAATATTGTAAGAATGATCAGCTGTGAGGGACTGTTTTCCCAGTGTTCACTCATTGGTTACAACCCTTCTATATAACCAAACTATTGTACAATGTGAAAGTATTTGCAGATCCTATACATGATAGCATCAACTCTTAAAGTATTTATTTATATATCACTGAAGAGTTTGCATAAGAAAATATTACCATTTATTTCTGACATAGTGTTATGCTGGATATTATCAGTTACATTGTTTTATTAATAAGAAAAAGAATAGCTAACATCAATGTCTCATTTTAAGGTTTACAAAAGAACTACACACACACACACACACACATACATTTACACATATATGTATATGTGTATATAATATATACATGCACATAGTAGTGCCTACTGACAGCTGGGCCTGAAGTCAGGTAGACTTTGATTTTTATGAGGCAATAATATTCCACTATCAACCTATAAACCACTATGTGTTAAATGATTAATTTTCATGCATTACATGGACCACCCAATTGGCCTATTTGTTATGAGGCCAACTAGGCAGTACAAGGGATAGAGTGCTGTGCTGGAGTAAGGAGGGCCCACACACTTACCGGCTCTATGGCCCTGCTTGCCTCAGTTTCCTCATCTGTAAAATTATCTAGAGAAGGAAATGGCAAGCTGTTTCAGCACTTCTGTCAAGAAAACCCCCAAAGGGGGTCATGAATGACTGAACAACAAAGATAACACCATCCATTAAGTACTGTGTTAAGCACTGGGGATACAGAGAAAGGCAACAGATGGTCCCTACTCTAAAGAAGCTCACGGTCTAAAAAGTTGGAGACACTATTTGAACAGCAATGTAAAACAGGATATATTCAAGATTAATTGGAGACAATCTTGGGTTCTCATCTGAGAGAGGCAGAGGGGAAAGAGAAAGGTTGAAGAATCTTTTATAGGGAATGAATTAGGGAGGGATCAAAGGACTACCTTGCTGCAGTAAGAAACCAGTTGAAGTTGGATAAGTTGAATTTATAATGTACTTAGCTACAGTTACCAGATTTGCTCTAGATTCCCATAAAGCAGTTCAACAGTAGTAAAAGAGTAAAGGAAATAAATGGATGAGAGGAGGAATCCAGGGCTGAGGTTTGTCAAGAGAAGTGTAATTATAGGACAAAGGAACAGCCACTCAAGAGCAGAGGACAAAACAGAGTTGAAATGGCTAATTATTGGTTTAAAGTTAGAACAGGAAGAGAGTGAAATAAAGGATAATTACTTGAGAAATACTGAAAAAATGGAGGCCTTGATGAGGGTGAAAAATAAGTGTAGGAAGGTTAAAACAGGGAGAAGGGGAAAAACAGGAGGTGGTGATCAAATAGGAAAATAGCAGTTTCTAATCAGGGAAGCTGCACACCTGTGGGTAAAGGGGAGCTTATGTGTACTGTCATCATTTCTGTGTGATGGAGCTGGAGAGAAGAAGTTCATGGAATGTAAGGAGGCGGAGGGAAATGGAAGGTCAGGGAGTGTGAGGAAATACATGGACACAAGTATCAACATCTCCTAGTAAAAGGGCAGGTGTTGGGGAGGAGAGGAAGATGAGTGAGCCTGGTTCTCTATTCCTTGGGAAAGGAGAGAGAATGATTGGGAATTGGAGTTAGGAATGGGAATAATATCTTACATCTGCTCATGAAACATATGGTACTCAATCTATCAAAATATCCTCAAAGTCTCTGTCAGTACAATTAAAACAGAAATAAGAAAAAAAAAACTTTCTTTAAAGAAATAATGACAGGGGTGGCTAGGTGACACAGTGAATAGAGCACTGGCCCTGGAGTCAGGAGGACATGAGTTCAAATCTGGCCTCAGATACTTAAAACTTACTAGCTGTATGACCTTGAGCAAGTCACTTAACCCCAATTGCCCAGCTTTCCCTCCTCTGCCCCCTAAAAAAAAAGCAAAAAATAAAAAAAAGAAATAATGACAGACAATTGGACTGAGTCATTCCTCTTGTTTGGACTTTACCAGCATAATTAAAAGGACAATATGACTTAATTTATTCTATAGATTTAGTGCTATATCAATCAAATAGCCAAGGGGAATCACTGTAAAGAACAAAACAAAATAATAGTAAAGTTCATTTGAAGTAAGCAAAGGTTATTATAACAGGAGTGTGGTCCTTAATAAAAGGATTTGTTAGTTGAAGCTCGTATTCAATTAAAGGGCCTCACTTGAGGACCTAGAGGGTCACATGTGGCCTCGAGGTCACAGGTTCCCCACCCCTGGTAGGATCTCAGTAAATAGAAACAAAATAGGAAAAGTTCTTTCAAATCTTGAATTGTTATATATTATATGTAATATTATTATAAACTATATTACCAAGTAATGGTTTAAAAAAAATATTTGCTAATAGTTAAAATAGAGAAGGGAATCAGTGGAACACATTAAAGAGAGAAGAATAAAAACCAATTCCACTCAGCAGTAGTTATAAAATTAACCCAATATCATAGACTAGTAGGGGAAGGACTCTCTATTCAACAAGAAATAAGAGTTTTCTCATTTTCAAGAAGAAAAATGGGGGAAAATGACAAAAAATAAAATTATACCGCTATCTTATTCTATATAACACAATATATAATAAACAAACATAGAGAAATAATTCACACATGACTTAAATATGAAAGGTGATGTCATAAAAACCTGTAAAAATAGAAAATACATTTTACAATTGAATCTGGGGGAGAATTCTTTAAAAACATAATGAATAGACAGATGATTTTGATTACATGAAATAAAACAGCGTTTGCACAAATTCAATGAAGCTATAAATCAGAAAAAATAATATAAAATATATATAAGTCTACTTAACAAGATGGATAGGAAATTAATAAACATAAATAAAACTGAATCACTCTACAAATGACAAATAATCAAAAGATACAAGACATTTAAAAGAGAATAATTTTTAAAATATGTCATCCCTAATAGTAAAGGAAAATAATTTTTAAAAAAGATAAAATAATACTCAGGTTTTACTGTATAGGCAGTAAGCGGCACCTTAGAAGGGCTGTGGGTAGAGAGGCACGCTAATACATTATTGATGGCACTGTGAATTGATCCATTTTCAAATTCTAGAAAACAATTTAAAATAATGAAAAAAGTGGGAGAGTGGAAGGAAGAAGGGAAGAAGCATTTTTTGAGCACCAATGTGCCAGACGCTATGCTAAGCACTTTACAAATAATAATGCATTTGACTCTCAAAAAATCCCTAGGAGGTAGGTACTATTAAATTGTCTCCATTTTACATTTGAGTAAATAGAAGTACACAGAGATGAAATTATTTGACCAGTGTCACACAGCCTTGAAGTGTCTGGGCTGGATTTAAACTAGTCTTCCTGATTTGGAAATTGTTGTTGAGTCATTCCAGTTGTGTCCGAGCTCTGTGATCTCTTTTGGGGTTTTCTTGGCAAAAATACCCAAGGAGTTTGCCATTTCCTTTTTCAGCTCATTTTACAGATGAAAAACTGAGACAAATAGGGTTAAGTGAGTTGGCCAGGGTCACACAGCTAGTAAATGTCTGATTCTGGATTTTAACTCAGGTCCTCCTGACTCCAGGCCCAACACTTTATCCCTTGCACCACCTCGTTGGCCTTAGAACAAACAGGTCAATTGGGTGAACCATACAATGTGTGAAAAGTAATCATTTAACACATAGCAGTTTATAGGATAAGAGCGGAATATTATTGCCTCATAAGATAATACAGATAGGAAAAAAATTAGAGAAACATCAGAAGACATTTATGAACTGTTGTAGTATAAAGCAAGCAAAATCAGGAAAGTACTATGCCCAGTGACAATGTAAATCAAAAGAACAAGCAAATAGAATGAAAAGAATATATATATTATATATATACATGCATAAATATATATATAGTGTATGTGTGTATATAAATAATTATAATGATCAATCTGGATGAAAAGAAATGACAATGTTTTATTCTTTTCTTTGAAGAGGTAGGAGATTGTGGATATCAAATGTCATATATGTCATTGGATACGTCATTTGTGTTTGCTTAACTTTTTTCTCTTTTTCAGGGGAAGATTTACTGGGCATGAGATTGGGGAAAAATAAAATATTTTTTGATATGACTATATGTAATGGGCAGATTGGAAACAATTTGTTCCAATGGCCATGCAGGAAGCTGAAGCAGGTGCTGTGCAGTGCTTAGAGCTTGGACCAACATGGAAGACACCCAGATAATTCACTGCATTCTAGACTATCACCAGTCATCTTGACTTTTGTCCTGCCCCTGGATTTTGATGACTCTGGAAGAGATAGTGAGGCTGATATCTGTACAACTTTGTTTCACTTTAATCCAATTGACCTGCAACTCAAGACATCATTCATGATGTCAATGGTCCTCTTGAAAATGAAAGAGGAACAACATAAGTCACTAATGATCTTTGATGGTATCTTCATTAAAGTGATCAAGAGAAACTCGACTGGAAGATTGGAGGCTAGGAAAGCACATATAGATTATTCAAAATGTTTGGCAGTGAAAAGTCAGTTGATGGTGTTAATGTGAGGTAAAGGGGTCAAAGGAACAGGGAAATCCCTCTGTAGTTATATATGATGATTTCATAGTGGATGAAATCATCTTGAGTTTGTGATTTTCAAACATGTGGATCAGCAGGTCAGAAATAGTAAAACATTAGAGAACCCAAAGGGTTTTAGGGCAGTTGCTAATATATCAGATTGAAGGCAAGGCTTGGTATAGAAGCAAATGGAAACAGAGAGGGGCTAGAAAGTGATAGAATCTGAGAGTACAGGCATATTCAGCTGGCATCTAAGGTCATGAGACTGGATCAATAGGATTTAGAGTAGGAATGTAGATTGGAGTAGCATATTAACAGCAGCAGAAAGGATTGCCTGGTTGGCAGAATTTAGTTAATAGAGAAACATGAAAAATGTGTTCCAAAGTTACAGATGGGATATAAAACACCAGTGTTTTCAGCAAACATTCAAGAAATCTATACCTAGGGTGTCATTCTGCTAGTGATGATGTTGACTATGGGATTCTAGGAGTAAGGGATGTGGGACTGGGTACACACTTCTGTCCTATAGGAAATTCCAGCTCCAAGTGTCCTGCCTTGTCTATGGAGGTTTGGGTTTTTTTTGAGGGAGGAGGGCAGGGCAATTGGGGTTAAGTGACTTGCCCAAGGTCACACGACTAATTGTTAAGTGTCTGAGGCCAGATTTGAACTCAGATTCTCCTGACTTCAGGGCCAGTGTTCTAGTCACTGTGCCACCTAGCCACCCCCATTTGTGGAGCCTTTAATGTCTTCACTTTCACCCAATCTTTACCATTACCTTGACATTTAATATGCAAAAGCTGCCTTGGACTTCATTTATTTCAGTTTCAATTTTTTTAGAAAGATTAACTTGCCCTCTTTCAGTGAGATATGTAATTTTTTTAGTATTATGGAACAATAATTTTCTTTAAAAATTCTACAAAGAACCACTTAAACTGAAGCACATAATAAATTGGCTATATAACTCTATGGAAATAAGCACTGCGCTGCACAAAGTTGACCCAAGATCACAACCCTCAGATTTTGATGGACCAAATTACTTTGGTAATAGAGGGAAATGATGTGAAGATCAACATGTAAAGCATAAATATACTCAAACATCAGCCCACTAAGTTATTAGAGAACTGTGAAATAAAATATTTATACTCAATTATAGGGACAAAGAAAATGACTTAAATACATTAGAATCAATATTTCTATGGCACTTTCAGCAGCACTTCACATTACAATGAAACACAAGGGAGAAGACGGATTTGCATTCACTTGATGAATGTCACCTACATTATCTCAGGGAGTCATGTCTAATTTACATATTTCAATTTTTGCTTGGAGGTGATTTCTGAAGTTGGCACTCAATAACTGTAAATTGTCAAAATCTGTTTTCTGAAACTGTTCAAAATTCTAGTGTATCTTGGAAGTGCTTGTCTTTCTTGCAAATACTGTGCTTGTGTGTGTGTGTGTGTAAAATAAATATAAACATATATGTGTGTTGAATATTTATGGGCAGTTAGGTGTTACAATGTTGGATGTTGGGCCTGGAGTCAGAAATATCTGACTTCAAATCTAGTCCTAGGCAAGTCACTTAAGCCTGTTTGTCTCAGTTTCCTCATCTGTAAAATGAGCTGGAAAACGAATTGGCAAACTGCTCCAGCATCTTTGCCAAGAAAACTACAAATGGGGTCACAGAAAGTTGGACATGGCTGAAACAAGTGAATAAGAGATCACATATTTATGCTGGCAAGTTTTATATTTTCCTTCCCCAGGTTGAAAACTGCAATGGTTTAAACAATTATAACATTTTAAATTATTTTCCTTAAATTGTCCTCACCTTATATTCTTCAAGTATTCAAGGCTTAAAGAGAATAAAGGTAATTCACTTTTTAGCTTTATATTTTTTCCTATTAAATTTCTTGTGGAGTATCAGAATTAGAAGTGATCAAGGGGGTTATCTGTGCAATTCCAGCTCCTGGTTCAACCTTCCCTGTGACATGGAACTCACCACTTCAGTTGCTGGCTTTTCATTCCACTATTGAACAACTTTGAGTGTTGAAGCAATTTTTTTCCCCCTTGTGTTATGTGCATCTTCATAACTTTGACTCATTTGTCTGCATACTAAATACCATGAAAATGGCTTTTTATTCTTCTCCCTGACAGATTATAAAATATTTGAAAACCAGAGCAGGTATGGAGGCATATGCCTCTATTCCCCATTCCTGGGAATGTTGAGGCTGATGGATCTCTTGAGCTTGGGAGTTACGGGCTTCCATAAATTATGCCAAGCAGGTGTCCAAACTATTTGCCATTAATAAAGTAAGCCCCCAGGAGCAGAAGACTACCAGACTGTCTACAAAAGGGCAAAATTCAAACTTGCCCAAGTCAGGAATTATGTAAGTCCAAGATTCTAGGCCAGTGAGCATGAGGTCACATCCAAGAGTAGCCCCTTAAACTCTAGCTTGGGCAAGGTAGGGAAACCGTGCCCTTAAAAATAAAAACTGAAAAAAAAAATTCTCATTTTTTCCTTTATTGTTTTTTTCACCAGGATGAACAGACTTAGTTTCTCCAAAAATTCCTAAAATAATAGGACTTGCTGATCCTTCATCATTCTGGTTTCCTTTTTCATGTATTCCAATTAGTAAAATGTCCTGTATAAAATTCTCTACCAGATATAAATACAAAAATCAAAATGTTGCACAGATGGCAAAAGGACTATCTCTTACTTCCCCTGAGCAGAACATTCTACAGGAAGCTTCCCTAATGCAATCCCTCTTTTCATTATTTTGTACTGATCACCTGGCAAGATAAGATACCAGACATTGAGGTCCTCTCTCAAACTAAAATGCTAAACATAAAATTCTGCTGCAGAGAATGCAGCTCTGATGGGCTAGCCCATGTTTGGATGCAAAACATACACTTGCCAAAAAGACTATTTTATGGAGAGCTCACACAGGACAAGCAGTTACAGGGTGGTCAGAAGAAGTGCTAGAAGAACACTCTAAAGGCCTCTCTTAAGAACTCTGGAATTGATTGTGTGACATGGGAGACACTGGCACCAGACCTCCCAGATTTGTGAGCCTTCAGACAATGTGCTGTGCTCTGTTAGCAAAACTGAATTGAAGTAACTCAAAAGAAATGGGAGATGCACAAATTTAGAGAATCCACCCCAAATATTCAGATGGACTATTTGTGCCCAAAGTGTAGAAGAACATTCGGAGCTTATATTGGCATAATCAGTCACAATCAACCACACTGGAACATGACTCGAGCATAGTGATGTTATTTTGGGGCTCTTTGAGAACAAAAGACAATAACCAACTTATCTTGAATATCTTGCTCTTTGTATATATGTGTTTCCATGTTGTCTTCCCCAACGGATTCTTAGTTCCTTGAGTTCAAAAGATTCTCAAATTTAAAAAAAATTTTTTTTTTTTGCATTTTGGAGGGGGGAAGGCAGGGCAGTTGGGGTTAAGTGACTTGCCCAAGGTCACACGGCTAGTAAATGTTAAGTGTCTGAGGCCAGATTTGAACTTGGGTCCTCCTGACTTCAGGGCTGGTGCTCTATTCAGGGCGCCACCTGCCATGTAGCCATCCCCTAGAAGAACACTCTTAAGGTCTCTCCTCAAGAACTCTGGAATTAATTGTATGACATGGGAAACACTAGCACAGGACCTCCCAGCTTTGTGTGTCCTTATCAGAGAAGGTGATGTGCTCTATTAGTAAAGCTGAATTGAAGAAGCTTAAAAGAAATTGAAGATGTGTAAATTTAGAGAATTCACCCCAAATATTCACATGGACTATTTGTGCAAGGGCACTTTTTTTTTTAATATCTCCAACCCATCACTTAACAGGAACTTAATAAATATTTATTCACTGATTGATTATTATAGTCTAATTTTACATTAGACTTTCTAGTAGCTAAATCATACTGATGACTCCTATGCAATTTTGGTTGACCACAACTCCCTGCTTTTTTTAATCCTTAACTATCACTTACCCAAATCTCTTCTAGCCTTTATTTGAACATTTAAAAAATCTTTAATACAAAATTCAACACATTTACCAGGTAAATGTCTTCTTGACCAATTATTTCAGATTTCCAAGATAATTCTGAATCTTAATCCTATCATTTATTATATTTGCCATCTCTCCCTGCCAGCTATGAATCATATATAAGTTTGTTGTGCATGTCTTCCATTTAATAATTCAGCATGCATTTATTAAGTGTCTAATATGTGCAAAGACATTATGCTAGAATAATGAGAATACAAGAGAATACAATGAGAATACAATACAATACTGAGAATACAAAGAAAAATGAAACAGTCCATATTGACAAAGAGATGGCAATCTGTTTAATACAATTTGTACCCAAATAAATAAATAAATACAAAACATATACAAACTGATTTTTGTTGTGAGAGTACTAACAACTAGAAGAATTAGTAAATCCTTTATATAGGCAGTAACCTGAGCTAAGGCTGGAAGGAAGCTATGCATTCCAAGAGATTGCAATAAAGAGAAAGCATGAGGATGACCCATGCAAAAAGGCAGAGGGAGAAGGTGGAATATAGTACACAGGGAGTAGCAAGCAGACCCATATGTTTGCAATGTAGAGGCTGTGAAGGGAAATAAGGCAAAATACATATGGAAATGCAGGTTGGAACCAGATTGTAAAGGGCTTTAAATGCTAAATAAAGAAGTCTGTATTTCATATTTGATCCTAGGTTGATAGGCAGCCACCAAAGCTTCTAGAGACTTCGGACTTGTGCTTGAGGGAAATTCTTTTGGCAACTGTGTGAGAACAGAGAGAGACAGAGAGACAGAGAGACAGAGACAGAGACAGAAAGAGATAGAGAGAGACAGAGAGAAAGATAGAGAGAGACAGAGACAGAGACAAAGACAGAGACAGAGTTGGCCATGTTGTTTGGGATCCTGCCAGCTTTTCTATGGACTTCCCAACAGGAGAGAAATTGGAGATTTCTTTCCTCTCCATGTCCCTAGTAGTAGCTTCAAGCATAAAACAAGAGAGCAAATTTCTAGTTTAATGGGAGGGGGTCCAAAAAAGCTGACTTAGAGTGACTCCCCTGATCATACCTCTTACATAGCAGCAAAAAGACAACCAGCAACTTCTGTCTAGTGGTGGTGTTAGAAGCCATTTTGGAAAGGAATGTAAAATAAATGGAATGTGAGAAAATGGAGGCTACAAGGTAAAATATCCTTAAAGTACTGCCATTCTACCATCTTATGCATAAAAAAAAATCATTGGATCATATATTTAAGGCGAGAAAGAGGGAAGGGGAAAAGAATAAGCATTATTCAAGTGTCTACTGCATATCAGGCACTGTGATAAGTACTTTATAAACATGTCATTTGATCTTTACAACAACCCTGTGAAGTAGATACTATAGTAACTCCCATTTCACAATTGAAGAAACTGAGGCAGACAAAGGTTAAATGATTTGCCTGGGGTCATATAAGTAGTTAGTATCTGAGGTGAGATTTTAACTCAATTCTTCCTGACTCCAGGCAGAATGCTCTATCTACTGTGCCACCTAACTCAATAACCTTAGGGGTCATTAAGTCTACCTCCTTTCTTCATTTTACAGATGAATGAAATGAGATTCAGAAAGGCTGTGACTTTCCCAGGGTCATAGGATTCAAAGCTAGATCTTCTGTACTCCAAGTCCAGTATACTCTATAGTATGCCATGTGGTACCATAGAGATGTATTATGAAAGCCATTTCCAGTGACTTATCTAAGATTAAAACAGAAAATTAGATTAGTGATTTCATGATCCCTCTGATAATTTCCTTCTTTTACAAAATATCTCAAACTATTACTTTCCAGAATTTTATTGTGAATCAATGTTAAGCTTATTGATCTTCAAATTTTGTCTTTCCCCTTGTTCTCTACCCTGTCCTGAGGATGTCTCCTAGCATCTTTCTTCTTCTTCATGGTTTCTCAAAATTAATGATGATGATTCTAGATCACATCTATCAGCAATCTCATGTACAGCTTGTCTGGATCTACTGACTTGAATTCATTTAAAATAGATTCTTTTTTATATAATTTACATCTATATTGGGTTTCAATTCTTCCTCAAGTTTTTTTTTAATCAAAAAGGATTATTTTATTCTTTCCAGATTGAAATCATTTTCCTTAATGGAAGCCTTCTATGTATCTTCTAGATGAAAAAATTGTCTCCTAGATATCTTTATCTAGTGATAATCTCCTTTACTTCAAATATAACCAGTTCCAAATAGAAGCCATAATTTCCCCTCTTAAAACTTGTCCTTCTCCCTAACACTTCTTTCTGCTGATTGCACCACTATGCTCTCAGGTTAATCCTTGATTTTTACTTCACCTAAAATAATGTGCTTCAATTCCTACATTGTATTATACTCTATGCCCTTTGCTGCAATGATCATGGTGTTTTTCATTTCTTCTCCTCCAAACTACCATAGTAGCTTCCTAATTAGTCTTTCTGCTTCTAGCCTATTGTCTCCCCAATCCATTCTTCACATAACTGCCCAAGTACTCTTTTTATTTTAAGATTTGACCAAGATAGGGGCAAAGTCAAGATGGTGGCATAGAAGCAGGAGAACTCCATGCCTCCCACCATAACCACCTCAAATACCTATAAAATATGACTCTAAACAAATTTTAGAGCTCCAGAACTCATAAAATGACAGAGAAATAAGACTCCCACTGGAGGCAGCCCAGCATACAGACAGAAAAGGCTCATTGTGCTGGAAGCGGAGCTAAGTCCCATGCAGTTTTAGCCCCAGGACATCCAGGAGAAGACCCAGCTGGAGCTTTCAAGAAAGTGGATCACCAGCAACTGTGGCAGTTTCCAGAATTACCAACCCATAAGAGCCAAATACAAAGGGAAAAGGTCAGTAGAGCTTGGCTAAATATGGGGGAGAGGGTCTGCCCAACTGCCTCCAAAGCTAGAAGCAGTCTGAAGTGGCACCCCTGAAGCCACCTCTATGTGGCTGCTTCAGAGCTCATGGAATACAAACTGCAGGGGTGGCAAGGGATCATTCAGAGGCTAAGTGCTCTTGCCTTGAGCTGCCTGGATCGGGATCACAGACTTAGGTGGTGGTCCTAAGGTGTGTTTTCAGTGTGCCAAAGCTGGTGGGGGCTGCAGAGACTGTGGCCTCCTAATAGCTCTGGCAGCTGTGAAAATCCCAACAATTTGGGACAGGGCTCTCCCCTCTCAAAGCAGAGTTCTGCTGAAGTCAAGTTACTGACAGGCAACATGAGCAGGCAAAGGAAGCAAAGAAAGCCTAATAACCCAACTTTAGATTCCTTTTTTGGGGACAAAAAAACATCAAAGCATGGAATGGGAGGAAGACAACACAGTCAGAACTCCTGCACTAAAATCTTCCAAGAAAAAAAATGTAGACTGGTTACAAGCCATAGAGGAGCTTAAGAAGGATTTTGAAAACCAAATAAGAGAAGTGGAGGAAAAATTGGGGAGAGAAATGAGAAGGATGCAAGAAAATCATGATAAAAAGAGTCAACAACCTGACTGAAGAACATAACACCTTAAAAAATAGACTAACTCAAATGGCAAAAGAGGCCCAAAAAGCCAATGCAGAGAAGAATGCCTTAAAAAGTTGAATTTCCCCAATGGAAAAAAGAATCTCAAAAGCTTGCTGAAGAGAATAATTCCCTTAGAAGTAGAGTGGAGCAGATGGAAGCAAATGACTTTATGAGAAATCAAGATATTATTAAACAGATACTAACAAATGAAAAAATAGAAGGCAATGTGAAATATCTCCTTGAAAAAACCACTGACCTGGAAAACAGATCTAGGAGAGACAATTTAAGAATTATTGGACTACCTGAAAACCATGAT
>CM053582.1:134595449-134616169 GCA_028627135.1 Pseudochirops cupreus | reverse complement strand
TGAGAATATTATGTTCAAGTTGTCTATGATCCCCTGAACTGTGCTTTTTTTTAATTCTAAAGGCATAATGGTAACCGATGGTATCAGTTAATACCTCTAGGTATTTTTTCTACAATTTGTCCTTTCCTAATACACTATGTTCGACTCATTAATGACCCCTATTATACTGCATTTATTCTTATTGGACCTAAATAAACTTAAATTCTTCATTTTACGAGATTCCCAAGAATTGCTTGTCTTTCCTTTAGCCTGCAAACCCTTCCTTCTCCCATCTCCTAAACATTCACTCATTTGATTTATTCATCATATATTCATTGAGCACCTGCGATATATAAGGCACTATGCTAGACTCTGGAATGGTGATAGAAAGAAGCATAATATGTGGAGGTAGTATGTTCTTTGTTCCATTAACCAAGCAACTAATAATATATACCATTTAAAATATATTCTGTACTATCTCAACGATCTATGATGTTCTCAATGCTAGTACTCAAAGACAAATAGCACAATATCCATAGCAAAGGGTACATCTGGGTACCTTACATTTTCTATGTTTAAGCACACACAAAAATGCTCCTACCTAATCTGAGTTTCAGTAGGGAAATCTACGCTATCCTACTCTCTTTGAACAACTATGAAAGAACTCTGCAGCACTATTTTTCTGATAAGAAATGCCAACCAAAGGGGACATCGATTCACTATTCAAGATTATCTTTAGGAAAAATAAAAACTAAAAGGGAAAAAAAACAACAACCTGTCATCATTTAATGTTGCTTTTAACCATTTCCCTGCCGCTGTTCGGGGCATCTCTCTTTTTCCTTTAAAGTTTCATGGCCCTAGCATTTCACGAGGTAGGAACTTGATACTCTGTAATGAACACTGCCATGATTCCATCTCCCCCATCCCCAAATACCCTTGTGTTTCTATCTGGACTAACAGATAATGAATCCAAGTGATTCGCTGAAGCAGGAGGCAGGGTCTCTGATTTAATTTCAAGGCTCGTTGCCATGCGACCAAGAAACCGCTTGCTCTAGTCCCAGTAACAGGAGAGAGTGTTCTGCTCCCTGACAGACACATGGGAATAAAAATGACGCAAGGCTTAAGTCTGAGAAGATATTGGTCACTTAGCTCTCTTGGCTTCCCCAACGCGAATTTTTGTTGGACGTGTTTTATATCTCCCGTTTTAGGTTCCCTGCCTGCGGGACCTTAACCAACCCGTGGACCGTGAACATTTGAAAAAGCTTTAGGACCCCAAAACATCGCTAAATTCCTTCAGTCTCCTTGTTTACCATATAAGTCGCACTGGACACTCCATTCTTCTTGTTTTCCGCCCTTGGCGGCCTCCCACCCGCTTTTAAAAGTCAGGAAACTCCGCTAGCCTATGCAATGCCATGCTCAGTGATAGGGAGAGCAAAGAAGGGTGGAGGAGCAGGTTGACTTCTTCAAAGCTGCCCCAGATGAGAGCCGATTACTGCAATAGATTCATCCAGGGCTTAGAAGGCTGGGGGGAGGGAGAAGAAAAAGAGAGGGAGGAGCGGGAAGGGGTTAGGGAGAGAGTCTCTTTCCTTCCTAGTCCATAACCTCTGTGGATGGCTTGGGGGCAGAGGGGACTTGCAGCCCGCTGAGTTTCTGGAGAAAACTTCATAGTGATTCAGGAAGAGACTTGCCAGGTGCCACCTCTCCCCAGACTCCTCCTAGCTAGCGGTCAGAGAACGCACATTTTACCTGGAAAGTTGCTGTTTCCCGTCAGTTCTCAGATGGAATCACATCCTCAGCTGCGCGACGTTGTCTGCAGCTGTGACTTGTGAAAGCACCCCCGACTGCTGCTGCCTTTGGGATTTCCTCAATCTCTGCTGAGTTTCTGAGTGTTCGGTTTTCCAAGGAAAACACATGAAGTCATAGCCCACGCAGTTGGCACTGAGTAGAGGGTAGTACAGCTTATCAGGCTGCAATGCCATGGGTGGCAAGGGGAAAAAAAGGGTGGGGGGGAAGGATTCCAAAGGGTTGAGGTGGTGGTGGCGAATTAAATCCTGAGCGGGAAAGTCTCAGTTTCCAAGGCAAACGGATTAGAAGATTTCGTCTCTCTTTGCACTTAGATGGGTGATTGACTGAGTGTCGTCATATCCCATACTTGGACTGGAAGGTTGGGAGAAAGCTGGGACCCTGCCCTGCCCATTGGATTGGCCATACTCCGAGTGGGCAGCCAAACGCTCCCTGTGTAGCACAAGCTGTTGCTGCCTCCACCCCTTGTCAATCACTGTCACCTTTAGTTAATTCTGAAAAGGATCTCAATCAGCGAATTCAAGGCGATTCAACCAACAGGTTATTAAGTGTCCACTGTGTACTAAGAGCACCCCGCCGAGGCCAAGTTGAGTTCATTTCCATGCCATTATCTAGAGCAGGATGACTTTGGGGTTAACCTGAACTTGAATAAAGTAGCTGATTCAGACATTTAGGGAGCAGCTATCAGGTTCATAATCAGGTTCGTTCAGTCTCCACTCACCTAGTGAACTGCCCTTCGCTAGGATAAGGTGTTAGAAGCAGATTTCCAAAAAGAATCGGGTTCCCAGGGCCCGCAGAGCAACGCAGAGCAGCAACTCAGGCTCCCGAAGCCCCCACCAAACCTCCGCTTCCCCCGGTTTTCCAGCAAACCCTCCCTTGTCCTCAAGGTGTCAGACTTCGCCAGCACTAAGCCCGAGGATGCGGCTTTCCACAGTGTCAACAATTTAAGGGGTCGCGATGAAAAAATTATAAACAGCCACCCCTTTCTCTCCCCTTATCCCAACTCATCTTCTCCCTACCCTGGTTTTCACTAAAACCGGTGGGAAAACGAAACAAAACAAAACAAAAAACATTACATTCCCGGGTTCGATATTTAAATCTCAAGGGATTGCCTGCCCACCAGTGAAAGCAGGAATAGGATGGTGTGTGTTTGTGTAAGTCTATATGTGTGTGGCATATGGGTGTGTATAGATAGATGTGAGTGCACGCTGCATGGATAAAGTTACCTAGATAAAAGTTATCACATTCGCCCCGCTAGTCTCTTTTTATGTCCACGTACAGGTTTAGAATTAAAAGATCCGAATGAGAAAAAGAGCACACCTTGCAAAGTTAGTAAGAACTTACTTGGCATTAAAGGTGTCATGGAGATGTCCATTGCGCCAGTCACTCGCAAAGCTTTTTGTTCCTCATTCTTGTCCAAGGAGAATCTTTTTGGAATTCCATTTGTCAGATGTGGAATTACAGACGGGATCTAGGTTCGCAATCACTCTGACCATCCCCCCTTTCCCGCCTCTATTTTAATTCCCTTCATCCCTTCCAAGTCCTAGCCTTCTAAATGTTCTTCATCACTTCTATCCAAGGAGACTTCTCCCTTGGCTTTGCGCTTGTGCAACAGATGAGTGACCAATTATCCTCCCGCGGTCTTCCGTGACAGTTTATTATTCCTTCTGGGGATCCCATCCCTTCTGTAAGAAGTACCAATCGCTTCCCATGGAATAGGTTCTTCTGGAAATAAGGTGAGGAGGCAAGAACTGAGCAGCCGCGCACCACCAACACCTCTAGAGTTGGAGAATTCTCCTCCAGATTATGTCTTCCTGCTTCATACACCTGGGCTAGGGGTTTGGAGTTCTTTTCTTTTTGTCAGAACGATTGCCATTGAATAGCATCTCCTAAAACGAGTCGCCTGCTGCCTTTTTCTATAGGTTTTCTTACTCGCTCTTCTCCTCCTTGCCCTCCCCAGATTGCATTGTTTAACTGCTTTCCTGATGGGAATCCTCCCCCCTCCCCCGCCCCTCTCCAGCCCCCACCTTTTCTGCTATGGTAAATTTATAAGAGCGCCACCTTTAGGATGTTCCTTTAAAAATTCTGGGACCAAAAAAAAAAAGTGGCTTCTTATTGAAGTGTTTTGAAAAATAAGACTACATTTTTTGGGGGGGGAGGGGGAGCTTTCTTCGCTTCTCTCCTTAAAATAAATGATCAGTGATGTCCATCTGGAAACGATCTTCTGTTTGTTTTTCTATGCAGAATTTAACTCTCTAGAAAATATGTAGCAAAACCAATAAAGTATATAAAATATTTTAATAAATTTAGTTCTATTTTCAGCATGAGAAGAAAAAAAAACTACTACCTATATGATTGTCCAAAATGTGGGAAAAAACAGCAATTTTAAATTTTTTTTATTTTCCTTAAAATGGAATGTCCAATGTTACCTAATTTGTATGCTTAATCTAAATTTAAGAATTAGTAAAGCATTAAGTGAAATAGCATAGAATGCAGCAATTAGTTACCTCAGATAAGTAGATAGCTGCACTTTTATCTTCCTTACAAGGTAGAAATATTTTGAATTTTTTATGATGATATTAGAAAAATGATTCATTTTAGTTGAGGCTTATTAATACTTAAATGAAAGGAAAATCCTCATTATATATTCATTACAATCGTATTTCTTTCCTCATTCAGATGAACCATCATATGTTTGAAATATTCTATTGCCTATTTCTGTTTTTTTTTTTCATAACTGGGAGGGAAGATTCTCACAAAACTTTTTTTTTTTAAGATTAAACATAAAAGAAAAAAAATTCAGGAAAGTATTAGTGATTTCCAGTATGAGGGCAGAGAACAGACTTCAGTACCTATGGCAAGAGGAATGCTGTATAGATTCTTTTAGAAATATGTTCTATGTTTGAATGAGGTTATCTACTGTTGGTTTCATATTGAACCCAAAATGATTAGCATAGTAAAACTGTTTGTGAATCTGATGAAAGTGCTAGGAAACACTATGACATCAGTCTTTGCAGACTGAAAGACAAAGCAGTTTTCCAATTCAAGGAGAGAAAGTTTCAAATTAAAATATGCCCTTGAGAGCAAAAATGTACATTATAAAATTTTTAAATGGGCGAAATGAGCATCATCTCACAAACTGGTAGGTCAGTTTCAAATGTAGCTTCCAAATGCATTTAAAATAAAATATTGCCATCCTGACAACATTTTTCTATTCCCCCTTACAAAGAGATGATAAAGTGGTTTTTGAAATGATGAAGACATAGGTGAAATGAAGCACCAGTTTATTAGGAATAAAATAATTCTTCCAGAATATCTACCAATCCATAGACATAGTTATAAGTATTTCATTATATTTGGCTTTATGAACAATATTATTTCCAATTATTTAGAGAATGATTCTAATATTTTTTCTTGTACCCCGGGACTCTCTTTAAACAGAGATTAAATGTTTTCTGTCATAGCTATAATACCTTAGAGACATTGTCCCAGAAAATGATGGATAATTTGAAAATTTTTACTTTTCACATGTAGTACTATTGACATTTCTTGCTAAAAGCAAGACATTTCATAATTTGAAATATATACCACAATGCTTTACAGCATATTCAATAAACATTTGTTGTATGAATGAATGAATGAATGTATATATGAATGAGTAAAGTGGGCCATGATTGGATAACCATAAGATTAATACAATGAATACCATATTATATATGTACATATTATATAGATTACCATATTATATATGTACATATTATATAGAACAGATGAGTGGCACATTCCAGCTGTACCTGGAATCAAGAAGACTCATCTTCCTGAGTTCAAATCTAGCTTCAGACACTTGCTAGCTGTGTGACCCTAGGCAAATTATTTAGCCTTGCTTGCCTTAATTTTCTCATCTGTAAAATAAGTTGGAGAAGGAAATAGTAAACCACTCCAGTACTTTGTAAAGAAAACCACAAATGGGTCATGTACAGTTGGACATGATGAAAACAATAGCCTACAGATAATAACATGATCATCCAAAGTTCCCTTTTTAGCCTATAATTGAGACTGCTAGAATAGGGAGAATTAAAATAATTTAATTAAAGCTTTTTGAAGGGGGGTTGTTTTAAGTAAGCAAAGAATTATATTCCAAAATTACGTTTTGTGAGGGAAATCATTTGGTAACATTAAACAGCTTTAGAAAGAAGTGTAAAGCCCATTGGCATGGCACTCGGGAAGATGCATTCCTCTGCATGAAGAACAGGATGGAGTTGGTAAGAGTGAGCTTCCGTATTGCTTTGGAAGTTTATGGCATCCAGTTACAAGTAGGGATATGGAAGAAATCAGTCACACTTTAGGTTGCTAAAGGAAAAGACTCAGGGAGTATATGAGAGGAGCTGGCAGTCTATATCATGTCCCTATCCTGGTTACTGTAGTAGAGACTTCAGGGAGTTTTGTTTTGGAGATCTGGAACGCTTTCTCTTGGTTGAGCTGACTTTACTTACTCCAAATGAGAGAGCTCCTTCACTCTTTATTTACAGGTACATATTCTCCTATGTATACTTTCAGTGATTTCTGTTTTGATATTATTTAGATAAACGAATATCTTTGCTATTTCCTGTATGTGTTCATTGTGGGACTGTTATTTGGTGGGAAAGGGGTCAAGCTTTGGATACAGAAATTGAAGTCCTTGCTCCCAATTATTACATAGTGATCAGAAGTTAGACAGAACCTGTGAAGATATTAGGAGACACTCTGTTGTCCAGAGCTAAGACCCAGCAAGAAAGCAATGCCCTGAGCTTGGCATAACACCAATCATTTGTACTCACCCCCTGGATCATCTCAGCCATGGCAAAATCCCAGAACTGTTTCATATAATCATTGTATTGCTTTGACCAGCACCAGGTGTTCTCTCAGCTTGGACAAGCACTTGCTATATCCATATTCTGGTCATGAAACCCTGTTAGGATTCAAACTAATCACATTGTTGCTGCTTCCCCTTATTGTCAGGGGTATAGTGCACTGCTCAGTCATTGGCATAATTATTGAGATTTGGCCACACTAATGCAGGAACCCCTACTAGAGTGGAGGTCCAGCACATATGTCTTTGCTTGCAAGCTGTTTCCCTAAGTTTGTGATTAAATCTCCGCTTGATTTCTGAGTCTCCCCTAGCATGTTCTTTTTAGGCCTGGCCACCACAAGTTAGGGGGCAATTCAGTCTAATTGACAAACCCAACCATATCACATAGACTAATAACATTTAAGGGAATGCATAGATATAATTCTATCTTGGTACACCTCTCTCTGAAGAAAGAAGACTGGCCATTGGTCCCAACTTCTTGCTTCTCCTCCCAGAAGGAATTAAAGTCTCCCTTGGAGAATGGTGGGTGGAAAATAGGTGAAAAATGGTTATTCTATCTCCTTTTGAGCCACACAGTGACAGCCCCAAGCTACAAGAAATTGGGATGGCCCTTGCAATATATGGACCCACTGTATTATGTTATAAAAATAACCATCATTATTGATTTCTGAAAAAATAGTATTGCTTATTTAAAAGAAGAGTCTTGGGATCAGGAAAACATGGATTCAAATCCTACCCATGACATGGATTACCTATGTGACCATGGGTAGTTTGATATATCTTTCAATTTCAACAATGGGAGTTTCCCACGTGGGTGAAATCACAAGTTCATTTGCTTGAACTCCTTCCTTTTCTCTTCCCCTCCATTTCCCCAATATATTTCCCCACAAAAATGCCATTGATGATTACAAATAGAGAGCAATGGCAAATTTTTCATATAGTGGTTACTATGAAGGTCTTCAGCTTTTAGTGCAATGCATTCTCAAAATGTGATGTGATCCTACAAGTGCTATTTTAGGCTAGGGCATCATAGAAAGTAATAATCCCACTGAATTCTACCCTAATCAGAATTCATCTAGAGTGTTGTTTTCTATTCTAGGCAACATATTTTAGGAATGATATTAACAAGGTGGACTGCATCTAGAAGAAGGTGACAAGGATGGAGGAGAAGCAAAAGAATATTGCATAAAAGGATGCAATTAAGAATTAGGGGATTTTTAGCCGGTGACTACCCAAGAACTCTCTTCAAATATCTAAGGAGCTACTGGTGGTGGGCAGCATTTCATAATTCAAAGAACAGTGGCTGTGAAATCAGATGGGTTGAGATTTTGACTCTGCCATTTACTATCTGGATAGCTTCAGACAAATAATTCCTTTCTCTGAACTTATATTTTTCATTTGTATGTTGTGGTGATGACATAAATTCTAAGTTTCTTCCAGCTATATAGTGATAACAATATGATGTGGGCAGAAAATATCCACTTTCTAAATAGTGATTAGGAATTAGATTTCACTAACTTATAAACAATAACACTCTTCCCCCAAGCTAAAATGATTGATTTTTAAAATTCATTTTTAGCAAAACGTGAAGAAGTCACTTAAAAGTTTGCCTGTGTGTATGCTTATATGTATATTTATGCACATGAAGTTTATACTTGTGAAAAGGATCATCTTAAAGGTAACAAGAATAAAAACTGGATAAACAAAAATGAAAATTTCTGTCCTTCATGAGCTTACAACCTATTTGCTTTGTAATATCTACAGAGACAACTAAATTGAAAGTCATTTGCAAAGATGGAAAAGATAAACAGTAGCAAAGATCAGCAAACACTTGTCAAAAAAATAGCATCTAGGTTGAGTTTTGAAGAAAGTAAGGATTCTTTCTAAGAGGGAGAGCTAAGGACAGTCTTGTGAAGGCAGAGGCAGGAGATAAAATTATGAGTTTGAGGAGCTAGTTATGGGTCAGTTTGGTTGGAATATTCAAGAAGGAGAATATTATTAAATAATGATAAGAACATATTAGGAGACAGATTATAGAGGGGCTGATCCAGTAGGCTGAAAGGACAATAGGGAGTCATTGAAGCTTTTGGAGTAAAGGAATAATATCATCAGACCTGTATATTGGAAGAATCATTTTAGGAGCTATATGTAGGATGAATTATAAAGGAGAAATACCAAAGAGACTTTTGTAATATTCTAGGCAAGAAGTAGGATAGAGATAGGAGATTGGACTTATGATTTCATTCCTAAAAAGAACTTTCAGTGAGCAAACTCCCTTGACTACTGAAGATTAGAAACTGCTCTACAACCTATAATCTTACTGAGTTGCCTAAAGTTCCGAGAAGTTAAATGACTTGATCAGGGTCACACAGCCAATATGTGCTAAAGATTGGACTAGAATCTGAGTGTTCCTGGGTTTTAGGCTTGTTCATTATCTGCTGTATAATTAAGAGATCATTGAAACTGACTAGACAAGATGAGATGAGGTCCTAATTTAGGTTAGTAGACTTATAAGCAAAGAGAAAGGGATTCAACTGATGTGGTGGTAGAAGACACAGGATATACCAACTGATTAGGTGTGGCAAGTGGGGGAAAGGTTAAGGGTCAGAAATAACTCTGAGTTTTCAAACCTGAGAAATTAGAAGGAAGAATACTGGCATCCTTGATAGTAATAAGGATGTTTGGAGGAATGTGTTTGCAGGAAACATGATGAGTTCTGTTTTGGACATGTGGAGTTTGAGGTATTAAAGGGACCAGTGGTGATCTGATAGCTAATTGATAACAGTACTTTATTTTGAGAGAGAATTTAGGTTAGATTCTATAGATGTGGTAGTCATCTACATAGAGACAATCACTAAATCTATAGGAGTCAATGAAATCAACAAGATCACAGGAATAGAGAGAAATGTAAAGAAAAACCAGGACAGCTCTGAGGAATCCATACATGTCATATGGGGAACATATATGACAGTACAACAGAGGAGGCTTATAAAGTGGTCAGAAAGGTAGAAGAACCAAGAGTGACCATTATCTTGATAGTCAATGGAAAAAGGTAAAAAATGGGAAGTGTCCAGGGTGAGGATGTGACCTATAGAGTCAAAGTTGCTGAGAAATCAAGGAGAACAAGGGCTGAGAAAGTCATATCGAGCAGTTAAGAGACCCTAACAACTAATCAAATATTGGTGTATGTCAATACAATACAAAATAAAGGGGAAGTTATCAATTTTTCAGTGAATGCAGATACAAAAAGGTTAATACATACAATTCAATTCCCCAAATAGATGTTTTCCCTTAATTATTTGGATGGTGAGAGGGATTTTGAAAAATGAAATTTAACCTTTCATACTAGAAAACAACCACGATAACTTGCTTTAGACATTCTCCTACCTCGAGGACAAGAACGTATACAGGATGGATCTTTGAGTTCTTTTCTAGGTTTAAATATATTTTTTGTATCTATATTATTTTTATTTCTTTTTCCCCCCTGTATTAATTGGAGCTGCTTGGTGGCTCAGTGGATAGAGCACTGGTATCAGGAACACCTGAATTTAAAAGTGACCTAAGGCTCTTACTAGCTGGCCAAATCACTTAACTTCTATTTGCCTTAAGGAAAAGGAAATGGCAAATCACTCCAATATTTTTGCCAAGAAAATCCCATGAATGGTATGGTCCATAGGGTCATGAAGAGTTGGACACGACTAAACAACAATCACAAAAAATTGGAACTAAATCCTGAAATATAATATCAGCAAAATGTTCTAATTGATTCATGCGAGTTCTGATTTCTTTTTTAAATAAGAAAGACTAATAAAAACAAGATAAGTTGCTTTATTTGTTTGTTTGTTTTCCTAAGAGAGTATATAGTTTAATTTTGCCTAAAAAAACCTGACATGATTGGGTACCCTCTGAAAATAGCTGAGCGAATTGTTGTATATGGATACAATGGAAAACTGTTGTGCTATATGGAATAACAAATGTGAAGAATTCAAAGAAATAAGATGTAGAATGAAGCAAAAAGAGAGCAACATACAACATGATTATGATAATATGACTGAATTATTACTATCAAGCAGCCAAACTGATTAATTATAATAAAGAATCTCTGTACTGAGGAGGAGATGCTGAAATGCACTTTTTTCTGCTGTTTGTAGAGAAATGGGGGATTATATATCCATAATATTGAACATCCTACCAGATGCAGTTACTGTGTTGGTTAGTTTTGTTTAAATGTCTTTCTTTGTTACAATGGAAGTTTAATACTGGGATGAAGGCACCATTAATGAAATAATGGTGTGGTAAAAATGAACACCATCAATAAAACCTTAAAAATAAATGTCATATTTAAATAAAAATAAAATAAAGTCTTTGTTTTGTCAAATCATAATGAAATCTGAGATAAGGATTGCAACCCCTGCTTTTTTTTAACTTTAGCTAAAGCATAATAAATTCTACTCCATCCTTTTACCTTTATTCTGTGCATACCCCCTTGTTTCAAACGTGTTTCTTGTAGACAGCATATTGTAGGATTGTGGTTTTTAATTCATTCTGCTCTCTGCCTCTGTTTTATGGGAGAGTTGATCAGCTGTAATGTGCTCTCAGATCCATGCTGGTGCAGTCCCTGTGTGTTCCACATTCCCCCTGTCTAGACCTATGTGGGCACTTTCTTGGGCTGGGAATCCACCATGCTCCATCTCCCAATGGGTTCTGTCACTCCAAAATCTGTTCAAATTCACTTTTTAAAGTTCAGTGACAGAATTCTTGGAGGAGCTTGGAAAAGTTACTACTTCCTTTCTGCCATCTTAGCTCCACCCTCCCATTTTGGTTTATTTTAAATCCCGTGAGGCTGTCTGATAATAACTATACATTCATCAATGAGGCAGAGATTGTTTACTTCCCCTCCGCACTTCACTGCATAATTGTATGTCACTAGATAAAGACATTTTGAAAGCTGAGATTTCCTCTGGACCATGTGCAACTCTTCCTACTCTATGTATGTATGTTCCTCCCTTTTCTTCAGTAAACCTGATTTATTCTTTTAAACTTCCAGTGACCCATAATAAATGACATATCATTGGTCCTAAGATCCTTCTCTCCCCAGTTGTTTATATGTGTGCTTCAATGATGCTTTCTACCCGAAAGCTTTCATCACTTATATTTATCAAATGCCTACTCAAACCATACCTCCATAAAATTCAATTAGTCCAGCTAAAAGTAATCTCCCTTAAATCCTAAATGGACATTTTTTATTGTTTATTGTTCATTCAATCACTTGACACTTGCTATATGCTATGTCTTATTATTTAGGTCATCATGTATAAGCATCTTATGGCTGCCAGGAGGTTGTAATCTATTTGAGGGTAACAGTAATGTTTTGTAAAGAATTTTTGGAAGTATTCCCACATTCTGGCACAACACCTTTCATATAGTTGGCACTCAATCAACCTTTTAAAGTTGATCCTGATGAATAAACAAATAAAGTAATGGGATTGGTGGCATATTTAAAATCACAGTTGGATTTGTTTGAATACTTTCAGAGTAAAAAAGGCGTGGATGAGACATCTATGAGATAATCAGATATCATGAAAATTCACACTTAATGCTTTGTGGAAATAGCAAAATTTATCTGGATGCTGTGCATCCATGGACCTCTTCAAGAACAGAATATATACTCATTTACCCCATCTCTAAAGGTACCTTGTTGTTCTGTTTATTTTTTACTCTTGTCCATAATACTAGATCAAGATTATTTTTGTTGTTTACTTATTTTGCCAAAGGTCTCTCATTAAATTCAAGTTGCCTTCAGCAATCAAGGCCTCTATCATTTATTTGTATAACTAAGGTATAGCATTATAATAGCTAATCTTAGGACATAAATTTATTGATGTATCAGGGTCCAATGCAATGTGAATTTCCTATCTTTAGGTCCAGGTGACAAATAGTTGTACAAAATTTTATCAATATTAGAAGCTTTTTTGTTTGTGAGATTCATTTTTGAGAACTTTCTACTTTGGTAGAACCCATTTTTAAAATTATTAATCAAATTAAATACTTTTAGTAATATGTATGAGAAGGTTACTGAGTTGCTTATTCTTGGGAAAAAGGACTTGTATATTTCTTCTGCTTAGGATGGTTTAGATGTTAATCTTTGCTTCTAGATCAGGATGTCGCTGGCACTATCCAACAGATAGACAAAGACAGACAGAAATAGATCATTAGCTAGATAAATAGATAAAATAGATAATAAATGAAGGAATAAATGAACAGATAGAGAGGCAGATGAATGTGTATATACATACTCATGAGGTGTCCCAAAAGCTTAGTTATAATAATTTGAAATGACACTAGGACTTTTGGTAAGCCCTTCCTTTGTTTTTAAATGTATAGATATACAAGTTCAAAGTTTTAAGCTTAAGAAAAAAATTTTTGTGATTTGCTGGAGATTAAAAAAAACACTCAGATATCTTAAAGATACAGTTATATGAAAAAGTCTTATCCCTACAAAATAAACAGACACACACACATGCGCGCACACACTCAATGAGACCGGTCTAAAAAGGAGCCATTCAGAGTGATTAATTTTATATATTCAAACCAGATTTGTTTTCAAGTGGCATTTCAAATATAAAATTCAGAAAGACTCAGATTAAAACTTCTATGAAAATGGAACTGTGCCTTCAAGGTTTAGTGTTACTGCATGTTTAGTATGAGTATTTAATTCTCTGTTTGACTGAGGCAAAGCCCATTCAATGATTATGGCTTAACAAGAAATGAGGCAAAGAATGGCTTCTTAAAAAAATAGATCTGGAAGGGGAGATCCTCAGGCTTTCTGGGCAAAACACAAACAATTGCATATAAACCAGTTGTCCTGATCAGTATCTGGTCGCTGGAGGCAAGTGGCTCTGGAAGACAAAGTGAGGCAAGTGACTTTGCACAGCCCTCCCTCACTTAAATTCAATTCACTTGCATGTCATGGGATGTCATGGTCCTCTTCAAGAACAAAAGATGAACAGCATTTTAATTCCATATTCACACATAGGTATGAAAGTATTTATATTTAAGCACCATCATCAGGTAACAAATTTGTCATCCCCCTTAAAAATGAATCTCCTCTACAAGATACCTATCAACTGGACATTCACCTAGTACTTATACAATTCAAGTTACAGGAAACTCAATGACTAACATAGTATCCTATTTCATTTTCAGAGTGTTGGTTATGTAGAAATTTTTGTTGAACTTTAATTTGTCTTCCTCTAATTTCTCTTGGTTGGTTCTAGTTATCCCCTCTGGAACCAGAGACAAACTGAATTTCTGTAATATTTGGCAAGTTCTCAAATATTTATCCCCAAAGTTCTATCTTCTCTAGAGTGAACAACCTATTTTTTTTAAACATAGCCTCATGAAATAGTTTTGAATTCCTGGCCATCCTGGCTTTCCTCCTCTAGACCAGCTCTGGCTTGTCAGTGTTTGAGAAGTAAATTACAAAACCTGAACATAAAACTGCAGGGGTGGTTTGGCAAGAATAGAATACTGCAATCATCTTCCTAAAGGCAAATAATGATCTGGATACTAAAATTCTGTCAATATCATCTAAAATCACATTAGTGCATTTGTTAGCTAAATCATAATGTTGACTTACTCTGAAAAAGCAATCACCTAAAACATCTGTGTCTGTTTCACATGAACTGCTATTTGGCTACAATTTCCTTAAAGAGTACCTTTGAAAATGATTACTAAACTTATGTGTAAGTATTGTAATTTATCCCAATTAAATCAGTCTTGTTAGATATAGTTTTTTAGGTTTCTGAAATATGAATACTTATTCTGCCATCTAAAATATTAGCTATCCATCCTAACAATTTTCAAATGCAAAAATAATTAGCATACTATGCATATTTTTATCCAAGTAATGATGAACATTGTTGAATAGAATAAGGATGCAACTAGAACCTTGTGGCACCCTACTAGAGATTTTCCTCAAGGTGAACGTTAATCATTTACCATTTTTTTTTCTTTTATTGGAAAATGGGTTGTCCAACAAAAACTAATCGTGTCATCATCTAGCTTACATTTCATCATATTATTCCTAATTTTCTCATAAAACCTATTATAAAATGAATTGCTGAAATCCAGATATAGTATGTTCCATACTAAATACACACCAACAACAAAAAAAAAGAAATGACATTAGGTTTTGTATAACTATCTTAGCAAATTCATGCTGACTTGATTGGTTTGATCTTGGTGAACCCAAGCAGTGGACCTTTTTGTATATTCTTACAGTTCATCCTTACAATAATTTGTTTTTGAATTTTGAATGGCATCTATATCATATTGACCATCTTTTTCTTCAGGAACCTAACTTCCTCCCATGATAATCATAATAGAAATAATAATAATAAAATTAATTATAATAGCTAACATTTATATAGTGTTTATTTTGCTCCAATTACTATGCTAAGCATTTTATAATTATTATCTCATTTGAATCTTCCAACAACTCTGTGAGGTAGATGCTAATACCTACCTATCCTAATAGGGATAATTATCCCCATTTTAAAGATGAGAAAAATGAGGCAGAGATTAAGTGACTTTACCAGAGTCACACAGCTAGTACATGTCTGAGGCTCAATTTGAACTGAAGTCCTCTTGCCTCCAGACTCAGTACTCTTTCACTATGCCACCTAGCTGCCTAATAATGACGATGATGATGATAATGACAATGACAAAAATGACAATTCCAAGTCTCCAGTCTTCTAGCTGTTTTTGATTCTCTATGATTCCCTCAAATAATACCAATAGTTGCTCCATAATCACATGTTCATGTGCTGTTAGTAGCCTGGAATATGATTCATACAAACTCAGAGAATTTAACTCATTTAACTTCATTAGATTGTAAGTTCCTTGAGGGCAGAGACTCTTTATCTTTTTATTAATTGTATTCCCCCTACTTAACACAGTACTTGGCATGTAGTAAGTCCTTAATAAATGTCCATTGGATTAGATTTAGAATCATAGTGGGAAAGGATAGCTCACATCTGTAATCCCAGTTACCAACATTTTGATTGGGATTTACATATCAATAGCATGAACCTCAAAGGAAGAGATGTACTGAGTGATGAAAGAAGAAGAGAATCTGGAAGGCAATGAGGAGCAAGGAGTATTCCAACTACCTTTACACCACCGCCCTCCCACCCTTGAGTGATGAGCCAAGGAGAATGAATGAAAATGCAGACAGTACTAGAAAGGGAAGAGAGGAAGGATGTGTTATCTGGAAGAAGCCAGGCTTCAGTAAAAACTGATGGATGGGAGGAAAGGGAGAGGAACAGATTTAAGAAAAAAATGAAGGTTGTTGCTTATGGAACAGAGGGTTCAGTGGAAGAGTTAGGTGGAATTAGGATGAAATTTTGTGATGATATGGTTGAGGGAAATTTGAATAAGGAATAAGGTGGTAGGGAGTATGGAATAGGCTTTGGATGATCGTATACAAGAATTCAAAGTCTCAGGGATGTGAAATGTATGACCAGGTGTTATAAGGTTCATTGTTGAATGGAGGGTGCCACTCTTCTCCCCTCAAAGGATATATGTAGTAGGAGAGATAAGGCCTGAGGTCAAAGTGAGGGTTGCTCTTCTTCACATCAGCAGTTTTCCATATCCCAGTTGGGAGATTGGGCTGGAAAATGGCCTTGGACTATACAGATGAAAGTAGTTGCTTTGGCGTAGGTGGAAGATGCCTGGGTCAGTCCTTAAAAGTTTTTCCTCAGGGGACACATTGTACCCAGGAAGTGAAGGAAGGCTTAAGGCAGTAGCATACAATTAAAGTATATCATCCAGTATTTCATTTTCTTTAGTCCAGAAAGGTTAAATCCTGTTGTTGAAGTCATTTAAACTTTAAGTTTTTGTCTTTCCATATCCTTTCCCTTCCAAATGCACAATCTTCAAATAAAAAATGAATATTCCACTTATGTTGTAAGTCTGTATTGTGTAAGGGTCACAAATAAGTGCCAGATTGCAAATGGTAATGTTGAGGCACAGGGATGTGTTTGAGGCCTGGGAATTAGTTGCAGTCACGGGGAAGTCAGAGCATATTGCACCATCCCTGGCCAGGGGATATTGCATTGCTCAAGACTTTCTTGTGTGGGATACCTGAGGTTCCCGACTGATGTCTCCACACCCTGGGGTCTTCATGCCCTTGTGATTACAATTCCCTTTCACAATTTACCTTCCCTCTCTTAATCCCACTCAGCAAGGCTTCCCCGGTGTAACATCAAAAAACCCTCTTAAAAACATCTACCCTCCAGCATTACTTTCTTTAAGGAGAAAATGCCAGCGTTGTCCGCATTGTAAAGGTAAGTACCTACTGCCCCTTAGGGTAGGGCTTCCAACCCCTACAGTATTGCATCCCAAGTTTTCAAGATAATTCATTAGAGATTGTCTCCAGGTTTCTTGTATCTGTTATCATTTGTTCCTGAATGAATTCATCCATTCAAAAGCATTTATTAAGTTATTTGCCACATGTAAAGTACTGTGACTAGAAATAGGAAGATGTTTGGTTTAGATAAAACATAGTCTGTGTTTTCATAGTGCTTACTTACATCTTAGTAGAAGAACAAGACACAAATTTACGTAACTATAATACATGATATTAATTGAGAGATACATTGAAAGTTGTGAAACAAAGTGCTATGTATGATGTAAGAGAAAAGGTCCTTATCCAACAGGAAACTTCACTGAAAGCATTTCAATTGGGTTGTGAAGGGTGGTTAAGAATTTAATGGGTCAAGAAGACATATATTCCAGGCATGGGTGAGTTGAATTTTATAAAAGCATAGACAGATTAGTTCTGGAGATGTAGAGTAGTTAAATATTTCTGGGACATAGTGTATGTAGAGGAGAATAATGTCACATAAGACATGAAAAGTAAGGTGGTGCCAGATTATAGTGGGTCCTGAATAAATTGGGAGAGGGGTGGTTATGAATACTGGCAGGGATTGAATACATACCTCAATCAGACAGCAAACTTCCTGATTCTCCAGGTCAGGTCACTTATGTATAGACACTACTGTATCTCTTAGCTGTGTCTTCCATCTTTGTCCAATAACAGACTTCATCAATATCATCTTAGTCACAATGGATTTCCTACACCATTCTTTGTAATACTAGTCACTGCTTCCTCCTCACAATGGGGAAGTTCACGTTTTATAACTGAGTTTCCAAAATTTAAAGCATGGGTAGGGAGCAGAAACCCTCTGGGTAAAGGATTAAGGTGGAAGAGAAGAGTGGGTGAATCAATAAAAAAATATTATATATTTTCAATCACAAACCCTAATAAAGCATTTTTAATTTAAAATATTTGAATCATGGTCTATGAAGTGAGACTAACATGATAAATTCACATCACCTGAAAGTGATGGTAGAGCATCATTTTTTCATATATCATACACAGATAAGATCCAATATGAGACATACAAAGCTTCATAGTGGGTGGAAAGCTGGTTGCAATGGCAGTGGGTGTGTAGGCTTGAGAGTCCTTTCCCTCTTCACTGTTTGGGGCAGTTTAGGCCCCAGATACCACGTAGAAGAATGCCTGGTAATGGACAGAAATTGTGTAGACTGAGAAAGATTGACTTACAGGAGTATATTATGGTTGTCTGCCATCTTTGATTAGGGGTCTGCTTTGGGGAGGGATGTACATTGAGGCCTCCTCCCTCACACAGAGTTAGGTCTGCCTCACCCTCCATTTTTCATCCCATTTTCCATTTTCAGTCAGTCCCTAACCACTTATTGCTTCTTTATCCTACTCCCACTGTCAAGGTCACCTTAATGTAGAATCAGATAGGTTTGGCTCTATTCTTTCTAAGCTCTAGATGGGTCCATTCCCAGGGACTGCTGCTTTCTGCTACCTCAGGGCTTTTGTAAAAGAACTGGAGAAAGAGGATTGCCATATGAACAACGACCTGGCAGTCATGGAATAAGATATTATTTATTTTGTGTGTTTTATCCCCCTGTAGAATGTAAAATACAATCAATATTTTAAAAATGCTTCTTGTTTGACTTAATCTGTCTAGGAACTATATATGGAGGCAAGATGTGCTACCATCACTTTTAGTCCTTTGGAGCTCATGGCATGGATGAGTTGTGCCTTGGGGCTACTTTCTGCCTTTGAACCCATAAAATTTTCAAATACCAAGTTAAGTAATCATTGTGCAAAAGATGAAACTACCATAATATCTGTTATATTTCTCATTGCCATTTATTTTGGTAAGGGAAATAGAATCAGATGGATCCAGCAATAACCCTCTATTAGTTTTATTTTATGTGTACGATTTGTTTGTATGACATTATAAAAATGCAATACGTTTTACATTTTAAATTTAATTTGAATAAAATTTGACTTAAAATCATTCACATAAATTGTTTTAGGAAAAATGGAAGTATGACTAATTTTTTTTTTATAAAAAAGAGAATGCCCTTCAATTAAATTTGGAAACTCCTTTTTTTTTATGTAAAATGTCTCACTGTTCTGTAACCCTAATCATTCACAGTTTCTTCTCATCATTTTTTCCTTTTTTTGTCAAGTTCCTATATTATATAATGAAATTTGCTTAATGATTAACCATAACAGCAATATATGTAAAGATTGTAGCCTTGCTGACAACATGAAAAAAGGATAGGAAGTATCTGTTCCAAATTTCATATAAAATTTTAAATACTCATGAGCTAGAGAGTCCCCAAAATCTTTTCCAGATCCGGCACTCAATGTTTCTAAATTAGTATATTTGTATCCTCAGTAATAGCAACTAGGGACTTTTATATATAACGAGCCTCAATCCTAAGAACAATTAATGCAGAAATTCTTTATTTGAAAATGGTTGTTCTAACTTGGGACTCATCTCTTCCTTCACAGGACTGCAAGACACCTCACTAATGAGAATACAAGAATTCTCCATTTTTCTTACCAGTATCATCACTACCTGAAGAACAATCACTTCCTAGACAGAGGTGTAGCATGGGGGTATTCTCACTTCCCATTCTTCTTTGATACTTCCATTTCTTCATTTAATTTATTGCTTCCAAACACACAATTGGCCACTTTTACCCATAAAGAAGCAAATTTATACCACCACATGTTGAAGACATACCATTATCACCATTTGAAGACCCAACCTGGGTCAGCAAACCGGCCATTTTAATTGACAAGTTTTCAGATAGCTGTCAAAAGACTTTCCCATTGGAACTTTGAATCCTTTCTCACCCAGAAACATTGGAGTAAGCTTCAACAGTACCATTTCTGCAACTACCTAATAGGTTGAAGTGATTTTTTGTGGCTTGCCTAAGACCATAGCCATCATTTTCAACGTTTTCTTCTATGGTAAAATGCGTTCAGTGTTCCAAACCAATTAAAAAATAAACTTACCATCCACAACTCAAATGCATGCTGGGAACTACCAGTACAGTTATTGTTTGAAGTGATAGCTCAGAAGACTAAATGATATATAACACCAGCATTCATTAGGATAAAATTTTATTAGTCACATTGATGTTTGTTTTTATTTTTAAAATTTATTTTATTCTGAACTTAAGAAATAAAACAAGAATTTTCATTTAAAAAAGTGGGAGAGTAAAACAGAGGATTGCACCTGAAAGTGCAGATCCATTAGTGACATTGATGTCTAATGCATTGGCTGTTCAGTGCTATCTGCTAGATATTAATGGTTTTACACAGGATAGAACTGCTACCTCTCTTACATACCAGAAGCTCTTAGCCTGACTTTTTCTATATTGTTTCTTTCGGTACCAGTCCTCAGAGAATCCATCATTTCACCATTCACACCTCCTTCCTTTCATAGCTTTTAGCAACCGTTTTCATTAAAAAGATAACAAACTTGAGGGGGCGGAGCCAAGATGGCGGCGTAGAAGCAGCAACATATCGCAGCTCTCACATAGCCACCCCAAAATACCCATTAAATAGGACTCTAAACCAACCGTGGAACTCCAAAATGCACACAAAGATACTTCCCACCAAAGTCAGCTCGGCCACGAGGAACCATATCAGCACTGCGAACCAAAACCAGCCTGGCCTGAAGCC
>CM053582.1:134573954-134594949 GCA_028627135.1 Pseudochirops cupreus | reverse complement strand
TAATATGATAGATAAATGGATGGATGGATAGATCGATCTAGTTGGTAGATAATCAGACTTGGAATGAATATGAAAGACCTTGGTCCAAATCCTACCTTGGACACTAATTGTGTAACACTGGTTAAGTCACTTATATACTTTGTCTTTCAGTTTCCTCATCTGAAAAGTGAGATTAATAATAGCGCTTATCTCACAGGATTGTTGTGAGGATAAAATAACAAGTGTAAAGCACTTTGTAAAACTTAAAAGTGTTATATAAATATGAAGTATTACTATTGCCAATTATTTACTTTATGAAGAGGGGATATCTGGAAGAGAAAGATTTTTATTACATATGTTTTTGGCAACGGATTATGTGTCTTTAAATTTCCAATGAAAGGAGAACTCAGGGTATCATGGGGCATGACAGCCAGGCAGACTGAGTATACTTGCAGATGAGTATATAAACTTTTGCCTTGATATCATAGCATGATACAAATACTTGTTGAATAGATACTTTTCATATTTACACATGATGATGGTTCAGTGAAAGGAGGACTTGAAGTTGAAGAATGAGTTTGAATCCCAGTTTTGCCATTTACTAACTGTGATTTTGGGGCAGTTAGGTGGCAGAGTAGATTAGAGCCCCTTGCCCGGAGACAGAAAGACTTCTCTTCCCGAGTTCAAATCTGGCTTTAGATGGTTAAAAACTGTGTGACACTGAGCAAGTCACTTAACTCTCTTCACCTCAGTTTCCTTGTCTGCAGAAGGAAATGGCAAACCACAGAAGTATCTTTGTCAAGAAAAATTCAAATGGAATCATGAAGAGTTGGACACAACTGAAAAAAAAAATGATTGAACAAACTATGGTCTTGGGCAATTCAGTTAATTCCAGGGAATTTCTCTAAGGATATTTGATTTTTGAATTTCTTATTTCTTCTTGATCCTCCTAACATCAAAATGGTGACCTTTTATTTAAGGTATAAAGAACATTTTTCCCCCTAATTATTCCATTTGAATTATGCATTGATATGCAGTAGAGCTGAAGAATGAAATTTCTTTTCACTACTGATTTCAATTTTTTTAGAACTCTATTTTACTTTATTTTTAGTAGGAGCTAAGCACACAATTTCATCAGTAGAATGTTTTAAATTTTAAAAGACATAAATGAATCTCAACTTGCCAACAGCTTAAGAAACATGTATTTATTTCCTAGTATATTGTTTACAATAGATATCTCTAGATACATGTTACTAAGCTGGGATTAGTCTGTTTTGTGGTCCTAAAGTAACAGCTGTGGAACTCACTAATGGACATCACTTATATCCCATGTTTTTGTTTCACTGTTGATGATTTAATAACTGCAATAAAACAGGTCTCTAAATGATCATATTGTTTTCTATGTATTGACTATGTCTAGGCTTAAGCTATACATACCTCTCAGTTCTCTTTTCAAAGAATGTTCTTCTCCTGGCTACATCGGAAGGAAAGAAACACTTGGTGAAGAAAACAGTAGGACTAGATGCTAACACTGCCCTCTCATCAAGAATTTCATCTTCTCCACATAGCTCCTCCACTGGCACTTTCTCCACTTTCTTCATTCTTCATACCTTAAGAAAATTCTTTTATCCTAGAACTTACACAAATGGGTATAGGATAAAAAATTCAGCTGAATGAGGGGAGCGGATTTCTATTGATTTAAAGATTTTCCCATTCATGGTTACATTTCTAAAATAAAATTATTTGGGGATAATTTCTCTCCTAGTATATTCCACATATCACTTATTTTCCAAATGTTACTGATTTGGAAAATCCTTGCATAATGAGAGTTTAATCAGGAAACCATAAGGCTTTCTTAAAGCTAGATAGTCAATTAATAATTTCCACTGTGGTTGACAAAAAAAATGGATTTCCTAAAATCTAAAGTGAATCACTTGTCTAAATTGAAATGATGACTAATAAAAATATTTTATGTGAAAGCATGGTTTCCATAGACTTCTAAATGTATTGCCAAATCACTGTAAAAACAGAAAAGAGGTATTCATGTACTCATATCTGACAACTGGAGCTCCAATTTCTTAAAATATCAAGGAAAGATATACTTGCTTGTATTTTGAATTTGACAAATGTTTAACTATATTGTGAATGTGCCTCTGTTTGAGATACATGAATATGTAGACATATAGAAATGTATTTGAGTATATATACATATATGTATGTATACATGCACATATATGGAGAGAAACAAAGAGAGATAGAAACAGAGAGAGAAAAAGAGAATAGCAATCAATTAACAAATATTTTTATCCAGACTTGTAATTTCATCAGTTTTGAGAACCTTCTGGTAGGAATTTACCAATGTAAGCTAACATCTCTTCTAGAACATATACTCTTGGATACTTGCCTGGAGCTACAAGAAGCTAAATGACTTGGTCAAGGTCATACTGTTTTGTGTGGTAAACTCAGAACTTGTACTGTCTTCCTGGCTCCAGTCTTCTTAAATAACATACCATTATGTATCTTACATATGAACATATATACATATACATATACATATACATATACATATACATATACACATAATATATTTACTTACATATGCACATACCCAGATTAAATCGATGATAGATGAAAGATGATAGACAGGCAGTGGGTCGTAAATCTCAAAAGGTCAAGTTTTTGATTATTTACAACACTTCATCATAACTATTAAGAATACATTGATTGTAATCTCAAAGGTGGGATCATTTAGTCTACACTATCTCTCTTAGCACACAGCATGGTGTTAGATATAGCAATAAAAACTAAAATGTTATGAGAAAGTGAATTAGAGAAAATTACCTTCATTTCACAGCTGATGAAACTAAGCTATACAGAGGTTAAATAAGCTTTATAACATCAAAGATACACTCTCCAGTCTCCTAATTCCTAGTTAAATGTTCATGTTCTGTCAATTTGATCATAAATAAAATCCATGACAGAATCAATGATCATATTTAGAATGGAGAGGAATAAAAAGCAAACTCCAATCCTTTCACCCAGTTTTCAAAGATATTTCCAGCATGTTGAAAAAGTTACAAATTCATTTACAAGGTAAAAAAGTGCATTTCAAAAGAAAGCATGATATTTCAAGTAAAAAATAGTATGAACCAGTTTCCCCAAATACTGGCGTGCAAATTAAAAAGAAATAGATCTTGTGAAATATTCTTCATGGCAAACTATCAAGTCTAGTATTGCTCTCATTAAAGAAAAAAATTGGTACCATATGGTATTGTAGATATCTCAAAATCATTTTTAAAAAGATGTTAAGGGTTCACCTGAAATTTTGTTTGAAAGAGCATGAGTTCCAAAAACCTAAACTTGAAGCTCTTTTCTTGTAGCTAAACTTAGCTTCAGAGAAGAGTTTAGTATATTGGACAATCTGTCAGATGTTTTGGTTGATCCCACCCACTTACCTTTAAAAAAATTTTAAAAAAATGTTACAAGAGATAGCTTTCTGGATATATGAATGGGGAAGGATGTATTCTGAAATGAAAACAATGTATAAGGCAAGACATCAATAACTCTATCTTTAAAAATAAAATTAAGGGCTCCACCAACACAAAAGGTATGTTACTGGTCTGCAGTAGTGGACTTTCCAATTTTTCTCCTCAGCTAGCATGAACCAAACTCCATTTCTGGGAGGTTTAGCCCCCCATGTATAGAAATAGAACAATGGAGGGAAAGAGTTTAGAGAGGTATGAAGAAGGGGAGAAAAAGAAAGGAGACATAATTTTTTCAACTCCTTACATGATTGCATGTGGCACTAATTGCCTACCACAGTGCATCCTGACTGCCACCTTCATTTCATTTGACAAAATCAGCCTCACCCTGAGGGAAATGCCCTGTCATTCCCTCCATGCTTTTTCAATGGAAATGTTTCATAGTTGTGTAAGGAGGTATGTTCAATTACTATAAACAAACAAACAAACAAAAAACCCCGTATATAATAAGCATTCTTTTCCAGATACAAGGTGTCATTTTATACACCATTTTTATACATCATATCATGTTGACTAGGAAAAAGGAAAAAAAAAAGAGCTGGAAAGGACCTAGGAAGAATCAAAGCTAGCTTTTTTTTTTCCCCAGAGATATTTATTGATCATGTTATTATTAATAGTTAAAGTAGTCTGGTTGTACTGATTTAGGTTGGGCTGACTATAAAAATGAAAAGGTCTTCTATATTGATGCAGCCACATACTTGGAACAAACCCAGAGTCTATCTAGTATAACCTGGTATATTTAATCTTTTCCGGATTTTTTCTGCCTCATCTGAAACTCTGGGAAGGTTTTTATGTATTTCTCCTATGAGTATGAGGATATCTTTGATATACTTGTATTCTTCCATTTTCTCTTCTGTTCGAGTTGAATCTAGGAAGGTATTTTCCTCTGTCTGGAAGGCAACTTGCTTAAGATCTCTTTTCCTACTACGGTCAGAGATATGTGCTGAGTTGCGTTCTTTAATTCCTTCCATTTTTTTCAGCTGTACCTTTGGGTCTTGAAGATTGAGTCTGTTTACTTGAGGCACAGGAACAACGAGATTAGACTTATCTGACACAGGATTCTCTACACCCGATTTATGCTGAAGCTTTTTACTTCGACTTTTTTTTCTCAAATTAGACATCAAATTTATCCTAGTGTTACAAAAAGAGCGTAGGGCATCCAGTTCTCCCTCTGTTATTTCCTCGACTTCTTTTGGGGGCTTGGTGTCTTGTTGGTTTTGGGCAGTAGTAATTTCTTTGGCCTTGAGACAATTAATCCGTTTCTTAAACCGTTTGTTTTCTAAAGCAATGGAGTCTGTCTCATCCAACAATTTGGTTTCATTCTTTAAATTCGTCTGCTTCCTACTCACGATATTACTCCTAGAGGCATAGGACAAGGTCTTGCATTGTCCCGAAAAATCCAATAAGCCACAAGGATTTCCTTCAGTTTGCTTATAATTTTCCTCTTCCTCTCCCTCCTTTGTAAAGGGCTTAGAGATCTCAGTAGGGTAGTTGGAAAGGACACGACAGCAAATCTGATCTGACTGCACTAGTTTATCTTTTGAAAGGGCAGGGTCACCCAGGCTTAGAGTCATCGTTTTGCAGTTTTGGTGAGACTCCATAATGGATTAAACAAACCAAAGCTCAGAGGGTCCTCTGCCCTGGCTACCCTAGCGGAGTTCACTTCTTTCCAGCCGTCTGACCGCATGTTTCTCTAACTGCTAGAGGTCTCGCGGATCAGCGCGTGGGTCGGTAGAACTTTGAGCTCCTGGAACTGGGGTCATAGGACTGTGAATGCAATCCTGAATGCTTCATCCAGCGGTTGCCTCTGGTAATGCAAGCAGTGCGATTGGGATGGGAGTGGGGGATGGAAGTAGAAACTGAAACTGGACTCAGAGCAGGACATGCCCGAGGTCCATGGGAAGGCTCAGTGTGAATGGAAACCCAGGTCCTCTGCGTCCATATCCAACATTCCTTCCCCTCAGTCATGCAGTCACTTTACATTCCAAAAACCCCCTCCTTCATCCCCTGCCCTAAATGGAGAAAGTAAGAATTGAAGATACTTTTTCCAACATGAAAAACACTTCGTGTGACAGAGAAATTCAATGGAGGGTGCTAGAAGATGCTAGGTAAAACAAAAGAAAACAAACAAAAATCAGTGCTAATTTCTCTCAGCGTCCAAACACTTATCCATAACTGTCTTAACTGTTCGTCTGTCAGCAGCAAAGCCTGATTGTTTTGTTTCTGTATTTTGACCAGGGAAAAATTTTGGACTCCCCGAAAATAAACGAACAAGATCAAAATACTACGGCAACAATAACAAAAACATATTTTTATTTTTTACGTAATATATTCTTTTAAAAAATATTTACACATTAGTAGTGTTGTGAAAGAAGAATAAGAATAAAAAGGGAAAACCACGAGAAAGGAAAAAAGAAAAAGGGAAAGAGACTCCATAGTTCTCTCTCTGGATGTGGATAGCATTTTCCATCATGAGTCTTGAAATTGTCTTAGGTCATGGTATTGCTGAGAAGAGCTAAGTCTATCACAGTTGGTCATCACAGAATGTTGCTATTACTGTGTACTATGTTCTCCTGGTTCTGCTCACTTTGCTCACCATCGTTTTGTGTAAAATATGCCTGCTCATCAATTCTTACAGCACAATAGTATTCCATGATATTCATATACCACAACTTGTTCAGTCATTTCCCAGTTGATGAGCATCTCCTCAATTTTCAATTTTTTTGTCACCACGAAAAGAGCTTCTATAAATATTTTTGTACAGATGGGTCCTTTTCCCATTTGTATGATCTCTTCGGGATACAGCCCTAGAAATAGTATTGCTGGGTCAAAGGGTAGGCACATTAGTATAGCCCTTTGGATATAGTTCCAACTCTCCAGAATGTCTGGGCCAGCTCACAACTCCACCAGCAACGAATTAGTGTTCCAACTTTCCCATATCTTTTCCTATAGTTTTCATTTTCCTGTTTTTGTCATGTCAATCTGATAGGTGTGATGAGGTAACTAAGAGTTGTTTTGATTTGCCTTTCTCTAATCCATAGAGATTTAGAGTACTTAACTCTGTCCTTTTCCCTTTTTTATGATCCCTTTGGGATACAGACCTAGTAGTAGTGTTGCTGGATCAAAGAACACATACAGTTGTACAATCCTTTGGACATAGAAATATCATATTTTGAAAAGGAAATCTGCAACACATATTTTATATAATTCTCAATGAAGGCTATAAATCTATATTAAGGTACAAAATACCAATAAAAATATTTCTATCTTCTTTATCTCTCTGACTATACTTTGTCTCCTTCATTGTCTTTTTTTTTTCCACTTCCGCACTAGGCTTCATTAATTTTCCAGCCTTAGCCATAAAAAAACTCTTTCCTTATATTCTTTTTCTAAAAGATCACATTCATCCTTCTGATTTCAAAGATGAATTCTAGGCTCAACTAAAGTCTTGATTTTTCTCCTGATCTCTGGTTTGCTAATTATCTGAAAATGCAACCCACTGTCAAAGAGCATATTTTTGCAATGCAAAGCTTATTAATTTAGAATCACCTTGAATTTATTTTGGTTGCATTGATTTTATTTGTACAAAAGCTTTTTAATTTTATGTAATTAAAATTGTCTATTTTATCTTTTGTGATCACTGCTATGCTTTTTAATTAAATGGTTCGCTGAAACTACAGCTATGAAACATACATAATTTCATTCTCTTCAATTCTCGGTATAACTTTTAATATTGAAGTTATTAATCATTTTGAAGTTATTGTGGCAATCAGTGTAAGATGTTGATATCAACCTAATTTCCAGGCAGGTAGGTGCCACAGTGGATAAATAAAGAAGAACTGAGTTCAAATCTATCTCAGTTATGCATCTATATGCCACTGAAGTCATTAAAAAAAAGATTGATGGCATGTTTATTATTTTGAGAATAATTTTTGTATTGTAGTTCTTAATTTTTCTTTAAATATTTGATAAAGTCTTTGGTAAATCTTTCTGAACTTTTTTCTTTGATTTTCCTTTACTATTGAAATGTATTTTGAGACTGAATTGCTGAAGATCTCTTTCATATTTTGATAATTTGGTTATTTTGTTTCCTTATTAAAAATATCTCCACTTACTTTAAACTCAGTTTTTCTGCCATACCATTGTGCATGATAGGTTCTAGTAACTTAAAAAAAATCCATTTTGATTCTTCTTTTAAATTTGTTTTTATTTTGTAAATTTGATTTTTCTCTCTTAAAGAAAGTTATTGATTTTGTTAATCTTTTCAAAGAAACAGCTTTAATTTTAACAGTTATAAAAAATATTTATATTTTCCTCTTTTCTATTTTCTTATTATAAATGTTTCCTATTTTGTGATTTTATCATTTTTTATTATTTTCTAATTTTAGTGGTATATTTAGCTCACTGATGACTTCGTTTTTCTCTTTTTTTTTTGCATGCTTTGAGAAACATATTTTTTCTCCTAGTGATTTCTTTTGCAGTTTCCCAGAATTTTTTGTGTACTGTTTTATTATCATTCTTTTTCACATAATTATTCATTTTTTATATGATTTGTTCTTTAATCTCCTTTTTATTCACATCATTAATAAAACTTCATTTGTGACTGTATCTTTTGCTTGTAGTGCCTGCATTAATGGTGGTTATTGTTGCTGTTCAGTCATGCTTGACTCTTCATGACCCCATTTGAGGTCTTTTTGGCAAAGATGCTAGAGTGGTTTGCCATTTCTTTTTTTCTGTAGCACATTTTGCAGATTTGGAAATAGAGGCAAACAGGATTAAGTGACTTGTCCAGGGTCACACAGCATTTAAGTGTCTGAAGCTAATTTTTAAAATTAATTTATTTATTTTTAGTTTTCAACATTCATTTCTACAAGATTTTGAGTTCTACATTTTCTCTCCATCTCTCCCTTACCCCCCACTCCAAGATGGCATGCATTCTGATTACCCCTTCACCCAGTCTGCCTTTCCATCTATCCCCCTCACTGTCTTATCCCCTTCTCTTCTATTTTCCTGTAGGGCAAGATAGATTTCTATACCTCATTGCCTGTATACCTTATTTCATAGTTGCATGTAAAAACAATTTTTAACATTTGTTTTTAAAACTTTGAATTATAAATTCTGTCCATTCTTCCCTCCCCACCCACACTCATTGAGAAGATAAACAATTCAATACAGGTTATACATGTGCAGTTATGTAAAATACTTCCATAACAGTGTTGTTGTGAAAGATTAACTATATTTCCCTCCATTCTATCCTGCCCACCACTGATCTATTTTCTCCTTTGATCTTGTCCCTTTTCAAAAATGTTTGCTTCTGACTACCTTCTCCCCCAATCTGCCTTCCCTTCTATCATCCCCCATCCTTTTATTCTTTTCCCTCTTACTTTCCTGTAGAGTAAGATAACCAATTGATTGTGTATATTATTCCCTCCTTAAGCCAGAGCTGGTGAGAGTAAGGATCATCATTCCCTCTCATCTCCCTCCTCTTCCTCTTCATTATGAAATCTTTTTCTTGACTCTTTTATGTGAGATAATTTACTCCATGCTATCTCTCCCTTTCTCCCTCTCCCAATATATTCCCCTAATGCCCCTCAATTTTATTTTTATAAGTCATCCCTTCATATTCAACTCACTCTGTGCCATCTATCTATCTATCTATCTATCTATCTATCTATCTATCTATCTATCTATCTATTTCCTTTGACCACCTTAATACAGAGAAAAGTCTCTTGAGTTAGAAATACCATCTTTCCATGTAGGAATATAAACAGTTTGACTTTAAAGATTTCTCTTATGATTTCTCTTTTCTGTTTACTTTTTTCATGCTTCTCTTGATTCTTGTATTTGAAAGTCAAACTTTCTACTCAGCTCCAGTCTTTTCATCTAGAGTGCTTGAAAGTCTTCTGTTTCATTGAATGTCCATATTTTTCATTCAAGTATTGTACTCAGTTTTGCTGGGTAGGTGATTCTTGGTTTTAATCCTAGATCCTCTGACCTCCAGAATATCCTATTCCAAGCACTTTGATTGCTTAACTTAGAAGCTGCTAGGTCTTGTGCTATCCTGATTTTATTTCTACAATGCTTGAATTGTTTCATTCTGGCTACTTGCAATATATGATCCTTGACCTGGTAACTCTGGAATTTGGTTTCAATATACCTAGGAATTTTCCTTTTGGGAACTTTTTCAAGAGGCAGTTAGTGGATTCTTTCAATTTCTATTTTACCCTGTGGTTCTAGGATATCAGGACAGTTTTCCTTGAGAATTTCTTGAAAGATGATATCTAGGCTCTTTTTTTTTTTAATGTGGCTTTCAGGTCATGCAATAATTTTTAAATTATCTCTCCTGGATCTATTTCTAAGTCAGTGGTTTTTCCAGTGAGGTATTTCACATTGTATTCTATTTTTCATTCTTTTGGTTCTGTTTTATAATTTCTTCATTTCTGATAAAGACATTAGCTTCCCTTTGCTCCATTCTTATTTTGAAGGAATTATTTTCTTCAATGAGCTTCTGGACCTCCTTTTTCATATTCTACTTTTTAAGGCATTCTTCTCCTCATTGACTTGTTGGACCTTATTTGACATTTCAGTTAGTATATTTTAAGGTGTCATTTTCTTCAGTATTTTTTGGGTCTCCTTTTTTTTTTTCCTCGAGGAGCTGACAATTTAATGGGGGAGATAACATGGAAACAAATCATTTTTTTAAAAAATTGATTTATTTGTTTATTTTTAGTTTACAAGATTCAGTTCCACAATCCCTTGAGTTTCAAATTCTCTCCCCTCCTTCTTACACACCCTCCCATGGCAGCATGCAATCAAGTATAGGATATGCAAATACTTTCACAAAGGAAATTAGTCTGGTTGTATAGAAGGGTTGTAACCAATGGAGAGAACAATGGGGGAAAAACAGAACACCAAACATGAAAAAGAACAATAGCAAGTAGATTGCTTCAGTCTCCACTTAAACTCTCTGCTTTCTAGATCTTTCTCTGAATGTAGATCTCTCCTTCCATCCTGAGACTTGTAGAGTTATCTTATAACTGTGCATTGCTGAGAACAGTCCAGTTGATCAAAGTTGGTCATCACACATACGATGTGTCTGTGATTATGTACAAATTTTTTTCTGGTTCTTCTCTTCTCAGTTAGCATCAGTTTCTATAAGGCTCTCTAGGTAAATAGAAAGACCATCTACTCCCCATTTCTTATAGCACAATAGGATTCTATTACATTCATGTCCCACAACTTGCTTAGCTATTCCCCAATTGATGGGCATCCACTTAATTTCCAGGTTTTTGCCACCACCAAGAGAGCAGCAATAAATATTTTTGTATGTATGGGTCTTCCTCTCACTTCTATGATCTCTTTGAGATACAATCCCAGAAGTGGTACTACTTGGTCTAAGAGTATGCAATTATTTATGGGTCTTTAGTCATAATTCCAGATTGCTCTTTAGAATGGTTATATCTGTTCACAGCTCCACCAACAATGCATTAGTGTTCCAATTTTTCCACATCCTCTCCAGCATTTTTCATTTTCCTGTTTTGTCATGTTACCCAATCTGACTGTTGAGATGTGGTACCTCAGAGTTGTTTTGATTTACATTTCTTGAATCAAGAGCAATTTAGAGCATTTTTTCATATGCTAATAGACATCTTTAATTTCTACCTCTGAAAATTGTCTGTTCATATCCTTTGCCCACTTATCAATTGGGGAATGACTTGTATCCTTATAGATTTTACTCAATTCACTGTATATTTTAGAAATGAGGTCTTTATCAGAGACACTGGTTATAAAAATTCTTTCCCAATTTTCCACTTCCCTCTTAATCTTGGTTACATTGGCTTTGCTTGTACAGAAACTTTTCAATTTAATGTAATCAAGATTATCCATTTTGCATTTTATAATGCTCTCCAATTCTTCTTTGGTCATAAAGTCTTCCCTACTCCATAAACCTGACAGGTAAACTGTTCCTTGCTTTCCCAGATTACTTATAGTATCAGCCTTTATACCAAATCATGCACTCATTTAGACCTGACTTTGGTGTACAGGGTTAGATGATGGCCTATGCCCAGTTTGTGTCATACTACATTCCAGTTTTCCCAGCAGTTTTTGTCAAATATTGAGTACTTATTCCCAAAACTGGGCTTATAAAACAGTATATTACTATAATCATTGACTACTGAGACTTTGGTACTCAATCTATTCCATTGATACACTACTCTATTCCTTAGTCAGTACCCAGCAGTTTTGATGACTGCTGCTTTATAATAGAGATTAAAATCTGGTATGACCAGGCCACCTTCTCTAGCATTTCTTTTCATTAATTGCCTTGATATTCTGGACCTTTTGTTATTCCAAATGAATTTTGTCGCTATTTTTTCTAGTTCTATAAAGTAATTTTTTGGTGGTTTGATTGGTATGGCACTAAATTTGTAATTTAATTTAGGCAAAATTTTCATTTTTATTATATTAGCTCTACCCAGCCATGAGCAATTGATGTTTTTCCAATTAGTTAGATGTGATTTTATTTGTGTGAAAAGTGTTTTGTAGAGGTATTTATAAAAGTACTGGTTTTGTTTTGGCAGGTAGATCCCCAAATATTTTATATTGTCTACAGTAACTTTAAATGGAGTTTCTTTTACTATCTCTTGCTGTTGGACTTTGTTGGAAATATATAGGAATGCTGAGGATTTATGTGGGTTTATTTTATATCCTGCAACTTTTCTAAATTAATTTATTTTCTCAAGAAGTTTTTTACTTGATTCTCTAGTATTCTTCAAATATATCATCATATCATCTGCAAGAGTGATAGCTTATTCTTTTCTTTGCTTAATTTGATTCCTTTGATTTCTTTTTCTTCTCTAATTGCTACTGCTAACATTTCTAGTTCCAGAGTGAATGAGAGAGGTTACAGTAGACATTCTTATTTCACCCCTGATCTTATTGGAAGTGCTTCTGGTTTATCTTCATTGCATATAATACTTGCTGATGGCTTTAAGTAAATGCTACCTATGATTCTAAGGAAAACTCCATTTATTCTTATACTTTCTAATGTTTTTAATAGGAATGGATATTGTATGTTGTCAAAAGCTTTCCCTGCATGTATTGAGATAATCATGTGGTTTCTGCTAGTTTTATTGTTGATATGATCAATGATACTGATGGTTTTCCTAATATTGAACCACCCTTGCATTCCTGGCATAAATCCAACCTGATCAAAATGTATTATTCTTGCAATAAGTTGCTGTATTCTTTTTGCTAATATTTCATTTAAGATTTTTGCATCTATATTCATGAGGGAGATTGGTCTATAATTTTTTTTCTCCGTTTTTTCTCTCCCTGATTTAGGTATCAGTACCATATTTGTGTTGTAATAAGAATTTAGTAGGACTCCTTCCTGACCAATTTTCCCAAATATTTTGTAGAGTATTGAGATCAACTGATCTGTAAATGTTTGAAAAATTCAGTAGTAAATCCATCAGGCCTTTGGATTTTTTCCTACCATGTTCTCTGATAGCTTGTTCAATTTCTTTTCCTGTGATGGGGTTATTTAAGTAATTTACTTCCTCTTGAGTTAGTCTGGGCAACTTATATTTTTGTAAATATTCATGCATTTCATTAAGATTGTCAGATTTATTTGCATACAATTGGGCAAAATGATTCCTAATTGTTCTTTTAATTTCCTCTTCATTGGAGGTACATTCTCCCTTTTCATTTTTGAGACTTGAAATTTGGTTTTCTTCATTCTTTTTTTTTATGACATTGATTAAGGTTCTATCAATTTTGTTGTTTTTTTCATAAAATCAACTCTTAGTTCTATTTACAAGTTCAATAGTTTTCTTACTTTCAATTTTATTAATCTCTCCTTTGGTTTTCATTATTTCTAATTTAGTATTTAATTGGAGATTTTCAATTTGTTCTTTTTCTAGATTTTTCAATTGCATGCCTTATTCATTGACCTCCATTTTAAAAAAAAATTTTTCACATATGCATTCAGGGATATAAAACTTCCCCTGAAAACTGCCTTTTCTGCATCCCACAAATTTTGGTATGATATCTCATTATTGTCATTCTCTTGAATGAATTTACTGATTGTTCTGATAATTTCTTGTTTTACCCACTCCTTTAAATTATTTAGTCTCCAATTTGTTTTTTGCCTATCTTTCCATGGCCCTTTATTGCATATAATTTTTATTGCATTATGATCTGAGAAGGATGCATTTAATATTTCTGCCTTTCTGCACTGAATTGTGAGGTTTTTGTGCCCTAGTACATGGTCTATATTTGAGTATCTGCCATGAACTGCTGGGAAGAAAGTATATTCCTTTTTATCCCTATTCAGTTTTCTCCAGAGATCTATCATGTCTAGCCTCCCTAAAATTCTATTTGCCTCCATAACCTCTTTCTTGTTTATTTTGAGGTTAGATTTATCAAGTTCAGAGAGGGGGAGATTGAGTTTCCCCACTAGTATTGTTTAGCTATCTATTCTTCTTCTAATTCTCTGGACTTTTCCTCTAGGAATTTGGATGCTATACTACTTGGTGCAAATAAGTTAAGTAATGATATTGCTTCATTCTCAGTGGTGCCTTTTAGCAGGATGTAGTTCCCTTCTTTATCTCTTTTAATTAGATTTATTTTTGCTTTTGCTTTATCTGAGATAAGGATTGCTACTCCTGTTTTTTTTTTAATTTATCTGAAGCATAATATATTCTATTCCATCCTTTTACCTATATCCTGTGCATATGCCCTTGTTTCGAATGTGTTTCTTGTAGAAAGCATATTGTAGGATTGTGGTTTTTAATCCATTCTGCTATCTGCTTCTGTTTTATGGAGGAGTTCATCCCATGTGCATTCACTGTTATGATTACTCTCTGTGACTTTCCCTCCATTTTAATCCCTCCCCTGTTTTTATCTTTATATCTTCCTTTTCCCTTCCTCTCCTTCAGAGTTTTCCTTTTGACCACCTCCTCCCTCAGTATTCCTTCCCTGTTTCCCTTCCTTTTTACCTACCCTTTTCCCTTACCACTCTTTCCCTTCCATTTGACCACCCTCACCCTTCTTTCAGCCCCCCCCCATTCCTCCTACTGCTTCTAGGGCGCAATAGACTTTTATTCTTAACAGAGTATGTTATTCCCTCCTTAAACCCAAACCAATGCTGGTAAATTTCATACAGTGCTCCTCTCCCTCCCTCTTTTCCCTCTATTGTTATGAGTTTTTGTGTCTTTTCAAGTTCCAATCTAATCTTAACTGTTTGTATTGATCCCTCTTTAAATCAGAACCAATGAGAGTAACGATCATATGATGCTCATCTCCTTTCTTCCCTCTCATACACTTTAGTATCTTTTTATGCCTCTTCTTGTGGCATAATTTACCATTTTCTGTGGCAATCTTTCCTTTTCTTCCTTTACAATTGATTTCTTCCCCTTAATAGTCTTTTTTCAAATCTTCAAGATTAGTTTTCTTATACCTGCACCCTCTAGTTTTGTACATCCCTTTTAAATGTCGCAATGCTTATACAAATTTCAATATTGATAGGTATCTGATTCTTGTACAGGGATGTAAATAGTTTGCTCTTATTGAGTCCCAAGTTATGTGCATGTGTGAGCATCTGTGCGTATATGTAGGTGTGTGAGTGTGTGTTTTCCATGTTTACTTTTTACGTCTTTTTTGGGTCTTGTAAGTGGAGATCCAATTTTCCATTGAGCTCTGGTTTTTTCATAAGGAAATTCTGGAAGACCTTCGTTTCATTAAATGACCATGTCCTTGCCTGAAAGATTATGCTCAGTCTTGCCAGATATTTGATCCTTGGATGCAGTCCTAGCTCTTTTGCTTTACAAAATACCAAGTTCTAATCCCTCCCATCTTCTAATGTAGCAGCTGCTAAATTCTGTGTAATCCTGACTGTAGTTCCAAGATATTTGAATTGTTTTTTTTGGCTGCATTCAGTATTTTCTCCTTGACCTAGCAGCTCTGGAATTTGGCTACTATATTTCTTGGAGTTGTCAATTTGGGATGTCTTTCAGGAGGTGATCAGTGAATTCTTTCAAAAACTATTTTACCTTCTGATTCTAGGACCTCAGGACAGTTTTCTTTGACAATCTCTGGGTGGATGCTGTCCAGGCTGCTTTTTTCATCATGGCTTTCTGGTAGGCCAATAATTCTTAGGTTATCTCTCCTGGATCTGTCTTCCAGGTCAGTTGGTTTTCCAGTGAGATATTTAGCACTTTCTTCTAATTTTTCAATTTTTATGTTTTGTTTAACTGACTCTTGCTGCATCATAGAGTACTTAGCTTCAATTTGACTGATTCTAATTTTTAGTGAATTATTTTCCTCAATTAGTTTTTGAAGCTCCTTTTCCGTATGTTCAGTTTTCATTTTTAGGGAGGTATTTTCTCCAGTTAAATTTTAGACCTCCCATCTTAGTTCTCCAATTTTACTTTTTAAACATTGGTTTTCTTCAGGGAGATTTTTTTTTTCCAATTTGTTCACTCTAGTTTTAAATTTATCTCCTACCTCTCTAATTTCTTCTTTAAAATCCCCCTTGAGGTCCTTTTTGGGTTTGAGACCAATTCACATTTCCTTCTGTGGTCTCCAGTGTGAGTACAGAATCCATGTTGCATTCTGAATTTGGTTGTTCTTGATCACTATAAAAAGACTTGATGATCCTAGCCTTCGCAGTCCTTCTTGCCCATTATGATTGCCTGTGTCCTGGATTTTTAAATTGGCTATCTGCTGCTGGGGTGAAGAGGTATTTAGCTTCTCAGGCTGGGAGGTAAGCGTTTGGTTGTTCACTTTTGAGTGTGCAGACTGAGGCCAAGGCCAGGACTCTCAATGTTTCTCCTGAGTTACCCTGAGGGTTACAGAGTAACCTATGGGGGCAGGGTGGTCTGCCTCCTTCAGGTTTCCACCTATGTGTCTTTGGGCTACAGCTCCTGCAGGCTCAGTATCAGGAGGCCAGCAACAAGGCAGGGCTGCAGTTTGCTGATGGGCCAGGTGATGCTCAAGCACACCTGTGCTTTTGTTGTGTGTATTTGCCGGCTATACTCTCCTGGACTTAGACTGTCTCAGTTCCCCCTTCCTCAATGACACTCAAGCCTGAGGCTGTTTCCACCAATTCAGGATTTTACTCTGTGTGGGGCATTTAACTCCAGACTTTTCTGGAACAGGGAGGAGGGATCAGAGCAACTAAATTTTGTTCCTCCATCTTGACTTCTGGAATTTCAGGTATGTAATTTTTAAACATCTTGGCTGCAGGCTAGTAGCCCAAGGAGAAGCTGCTGACCCTGCTGTGGGCCCTGTGTTTTCTCTTACCCAGCTGCAATGATATCTGTCCTGTGGTGAGATGGCTGCAAATTGCCCTTAGAGTGGGTGAGTTCATTGGAGAGGTTTAGGGGAGAGCTCAAGCAAGTCCCCACTTTTACTCCACCACCTCAGCTCTGCCCCCTTGAGGCAAGATTTTATCTTAGGTCTTCCTGACTCCAGGTCCAGTACTCCATACACTGTGTCATCCAGCTCATGCTGCCTACTATTTTTTAATTGTTATGATATATGAAGTGAGTTAATATTTTTTTATCATTGATCTGGGTCCTAACATCTATTTTTTAAATGCCATGTAATGCCATGAAAGAGGTTCGTTTATTCTTTTAAGTTTCCTTTCAGAGGATGTCTTTTAACTAATTTGTTCAGCTCTATACTTTCTTTTCTGATAAATTTGTCCACATTTGAGACCAGTACATTAACATTTCCTATGAGTTTTGTACCTTTTTTGCAATTCAGCTAAGTTTTTAGTCATAGATTTAGATGCTATGCTATTTGGTACATAACTATTTATTGAACAATTGTACCATAACGTCTAGTTGAATTTCAATCACTTCAAGCTAATGGTCTAGCTCATATTTAGACAAACTTAATCAAACCTGTTTCAAAATGAATCATAATATTCCATTCTAGATTTTCCCTGACATCATAGGGCAAATTCTTTCGGTTTCCCTAAAACATAAGTTAGGCCTAGGCCTCTTTCCTTCCTTTGAAAGGGATTAGTTTTCCCTAAAATGAGACAAAGCTGCTGTCAATAGGTACATGATCAGCCCACACGTTCCATGATGCAGTGTCTTCCCCTTTTCCCACAACTCAAAACATGGTAGTCCAGGCTATTCCTACTTCACTTCTGGGATGGAGATTAGCTTTCCCTAAAAGGAGAGAAAGCCATTGCTGATTCGTCTTTCCTTTCTTAATGACATAAAAGGTCCCAGCTTTGTGGAGTCTAGGCCTCCACTAGGCCCTTATCCACTAGGCTAAATTATAAAACTTCAAGAAGTTTGAAGGTTTGGTTGCTTGGAGTTTATTTTTTAACATAACGATCACATTTTAGAAACCTAAGTGAATTTTCCTTTCTTTAAATGCTCTTGTACGATTAATTTTGTGAAAACTACTTGAAGAAAGTTTAGCTAACTGAGTATAATAGAGTAAAAGAATTAAAGGGTTTTTTTCAAAGAAATTAGTGGGTGTCTGAGTCCACATGAGTAACCATATCCCGTCCTCCTGATCTGCTGGCCAAACACATTTCAATAAGGAGGAAGAGAAGTTTCATCTATCAAAAATGAAGATTAGTGTCCCAGGATTTTCATTGCGTATGCTTGGTATTAGGAAGTAAAAAACCTTTTTATTATGTATTCAGTAACTTATGAGTGCTCATTTCATTCCAATTTGAACCTCAACTAAGAGAGTACTAGTGTTAATCAGATTTCTAACAACCCTAATTAATATTTTGGAAATTATATTAATAATATGTTTAACGTAAGCACGGACTTACATCATTTAACATCCTACAAATCCTTTTTATATCATCACAGAATATTTATTTACATACAACCTTAAGCTTATATACATTTATAACTATGATCTGTCTCATGCTTTCATGACTTATATCAATTATATGATATGATGTTATTTATTATTTTGGTATTATTTATTATTTTATGACCTGTTTCAAGTAATTTGGACATAATTTGCCTGAAACAAATTAAGTGAATCTCATGTTCTCCTTACCTTCTCACACACATTCAGCTCATCTGGACAAAAATAATACACTATAAATGTTCACAGAGAAAAATTATTAAAAGTCTGATCAAGCAATTTATTTATTTAAAAAAACCCTTTAATTCTTCTACCCTATTATACTCAGTTAGCTAAATTTTCTTCAAGTAGTTTTCACAAAATTAATCGTACAAGAGCATTTAAAGAAAGGAAAATTCACTTAGGTTTCTAAAATGTGATCGTTATGGTAAAAAATAAACCCCAAGCAACCAAATCTTCAAACTTCTTGAAGTTTTACAATTTAGCACATACATTTTGAGGTTATTCCGATATACAAAATGAATTAAAGTTATATGGTGTTTCATATTAATTTTTCCCCCATTTGATCTTTATAAAAACCTGGAGCTACAGTAGATTGTGCAATAACATTACCTCCTTTTTTTTCCACAAATGAAGGAATTGATATCACAGAGGTTAATTGAAGTGATTGAACCAGCAGAACTGTAACTTTAACCCAGATATTCTGAATCTTTTTTTTAAATTATCATTTATTTATTTTTATTTTTTAATATTCATTTCCACAAGATTTGGAGTTATAAATTTTTCCCAGTCTCTCCTCTACCCCCACCCCAAAACAGAGAGCCTCCTAAATACCCCTTTTCCCAATCTGTTCACTCTTATATACAGCCCCATACCCCCCTCAACTTTCTAGCAGGGCAAGATGGATTTCTATACCCCAGTGCCTGTATATCTTATTTCCCAATTCCATGTAACATGCATCGATATATTTTTTTTTAACTTTGAGTTCCAGAGTCTTTCCCTTCTTCCCTCCTCACCCACCTCCCTGGGAAGATGAGCAATTCAACATAGGTTGTACATGTGTAGTTAAGCAACACATTTCTATAGTAGTTATATTGTGAAAGACTAATTATATTTCGCTCCATACTATCCCACCCGCTATTTGTTCTATTTTCTACTTTGACCCTGTCCCTTCTCAAAAGTGTTTGTTTCTAACTATGCTCTCCTCCAATCTGCCCTCCCTTCTATCAACCCCTCACTTATCCCCTCCCTCCCCTGTTTTCCTGTAGGGTAGGATACTCAATTGAATGTGTATGTTATTCCCTTCTTAAGCCAAATTCAATGTGAGTAAGGTTGACACATTCCCTTTTGCCTTCCTGCTCTTCCCCTCCATTGTAACAGTGTTCTCTTGCTTCTATTATATGAGATAATTTACCGTAATCTATTTTTCTCTTTTTCCTTTTCCCAATATATTCCTCTCATCTCTGTTTCATTTTTAAGATATCATCCCTTCATATTCAACTCATTCTGTGCCCTCTGTCTATGTATACATGTACACACATATGCACACAGTTACATATATATTTATACATACATACACCCTCCTATACATACATATATATGTAGGCATACATACATAGACATATATTCTCTTCAACTATCCTCATATTGAGAAAAGACTCATGAGTTACAATGATCGTTTTCCCATGTAGGAATGTAAAGAGTATACAGGCCCTTGGAGGCTGCATCATGTACCGAGAGAGCCCCAGACAAGGGCAGCTGATCCACCAACCACAAGGGCCATTCCTAGGCCTATCACCACAGGGTAGGGATCAGACAGAGCTGTGTAAGAGACAAAGGCAGAGCCTGCAGCAGAGGCAGCAGCTACTCCCAGGACTACCCATGCACAGCCTGGAAATTTAAAAACCCCCTATCTGAACTTCCAGGGACCAAGATGGCAAAGTGAACCCCAGCTGCTCCAATCCCCACCTCTGACCTGAAAAAAACAGTAATTATTGCCCAGAGGAAAACTAAAGTCTTAGGAACCCCAGAGGAAGGGCATGGATAAGGTCCTGCCTCAAAATGGGAAGAAAGCAGGCTACAAAGACAAAGACAAAGACTCTGGAATCTTATCATGGTGAGAGGGAGGAATCAAACTTCGAAGGAGAGAGCATTGACTCCACCCTTGGAGCTGAAGACTTAACAGTGACTATGACCTGGTCTCATGCACAGAGAGCATTCCTAGATGAGCTCAAAAAGAACTTTGAAATCTGGCTTAGAGAGGTAGAAAATAAAATCAACACCTCTTATAAAAACAAAATTGTAAAATTAGAAAAACATTACAATGCAGAGAATAGTTCCTTAAAAAGTAAAATGTGTGAACTAAAAATGAAATCTGAGCATATGGAAAAGGACCTTCAAAAACTAACTGAGGAGAATATTTTGCTAAAAACTAGAAATTAACCAAATTGAAGCCAATGACTCTATGAGGAAGCAAGAATCAGTCAAACAAACATTAAGACTGAAAAATTAGAAAAAGAGGTAAAATGTCTCAATGGAAAAATAACTGTCCTGCAGGACAAGGGAATACGAATGTATATATGCATATACATGCATATAAATTTATATAAGAGGGTTTTCAT
>CM053582.1:134554085-134567980 GCA_028627135.1 Pseudochirops cupreus | reverse complement strand
TATGAATGTAATGGAATACTATTGTGTTATAGCAAATGGGGGGGAGATCGACTTCATATTTACCTGGAGAGGCTTATACAAACTGATGCTAAGTGAGAAGAGCAGAACCAGGAAAAATTTGTAAAAAAAAAAAAAACAATCACAGACACATCGTATGTGTGACAACCAACCTTGATAAACTGGACTCTTCTCAGAAATGCACAGTTATAAGACAACTCTACTAGTCTCAGGATGGAAGGAGATATCTACATTCAGAGAAAGATCTAGAAAGAACAGAGTTTAAATGGAGACTGAAGCAATCTACATGCTATTATTCTTTTCCATGTTTGCATTTGTTTCTTTTTTCCCATTGTTCACTCCATTGGTTATAACCCTTCTATACAACCAGGCTAATGTCCAGTGTCAAAGTATTTGCAGATCTTATGCTTGATTGCATACTGCCATGGGTGGGTGGGGGGATGGAGGGGAGAAAAATTGAAACTCAAGGGATTGTGGAACTGAATCTTGTAAATTAAAAGTAAATAAACAATCCATTAAAAATAATAAATAAATGAATAAAATGAAAAAAAGGAATGGAAATAATTAAACTTTAATAAGTTCCTTATGATTTCTTTTTCCTATTTCCTTTCTCATGCTTCTCTTCCTTGTTGAATTGGAAAGTCAAATTTTCTATTAAGCTCTGGTTTGTTCATCAAGAATGCCTGAAAATCCTCTATTTCTTTGAATGACTATATTTTCACCTGAAGTATGATACTCAGTTTTGATGGATGTGTCATTCTTGGTTTTAATCCTAGATCCTCCAACCTCCAAAATATCATATTTCAAGCCCTTTGATCCCTTAATTTAGAATCTTGTGTTATTCTTATTATGTTTCCACAATAGTAAAATTGTTCCTTCCTGGCTGGTTGTAATATTTTCTCCTTGACCTGAAAATTCTGGAATTTGGCTATGATATTCCTAGGAGTTTTCTTTTGGGGATTTTTTTCAATAGGTGAACAGTGAGTGAATTCCTTCAATTTCTATTTCGCTCTCTGGTCCTAGAACATCACGGCAATTTTCCTGGAAAGTTTCTTGAAGGATGATTGCTAGTTTCTTTTTTTGATCTTGGTGTTCAAGTAGTACAATAATTTTTAATTTATCACTCCTGGATCTATTTTCCAGGTCAGTAATTTTTCCAATGAGATATTTCATATTGTCTTCTTTTTTTTCATTTGTTTGGATCTGTTTTATAGTATCTCATAAAGTCACTAGCTTCCATTTGCTCCAATCTGATTTTGAAAGAATTATTCTCTTCAATGAGTTTTTGAAATTCCTTTTCCATCTGGCAAAATTCAGTTTTTTTTTTAAGGCATTCTTCTCCTCTTTGGCTTTTTGGGCCTCTTTTGCCATTTGAATTAGTCCACTTTTTAAGGTGTTATTTTCTTCAGAATTTTTTTAAGTCTCCTTTAGCAGGCTGTTGGCTCACTTTTCATGATTTTCTTGTATCATTCTCATTTCTCTTCCCAGTTTTTCCTCCACTTCTCTTACTTAATTTTCAAAATCTTTTTTGAGCTCCTCCATGGCTGTGAATTGTTCATATTTTTCTTGGAAGCTTTTGATGCAGGAGTTCTGACTTCAGCGTCCTCCTCCAATTCCATGCTTTGATTGTTTTTGTCCCCCCAAAAAAGGATCATGTGGTCTGATTGCACTGCTTCATCATGCCATTTACTTGACTTTTGAACTCTTTGCCAGGGTAGAACTCCTCCTACAGAATGAAGAGAGCTTTGTCCCAAATTGCTGGGATTTTCACAGCTGCTGGAGCTGTTATTTGGGTGCTCTCTCTAAAGCCCCCACAAGCTCTGTCTCACTGGCCACACACTCCAGGACCATCACCCAAGACTGCAATCCAGATCCAGGCAGGTCAAAGCAAGAGCGATTACCCTCTGAATGGTTGCTTGATCTCCCTGGATCTGCAGGTCAGGATCTCTGAAACCAGGCATGTGGCACCACCACACCTCCCACCACTTCTCAAACTGGGGCAGGGGATGGACTGCTCTTTTACTTCACCCTTACAACAGAGTTCTTGATTGACATTTCATTTTCTCTTTGACATTTATGGGTTGAGAAGTCTGGAAGCCACCACAGCTGCTGGTGATCCACTTTCCTGAAGTTTCCTCTGGCTGGCCTGGGCACTGGTTGGGGCCATCTTGAGGCTGGAACCACAGCCCACAGGGGACTGCACTGGGATCACAGAGTGCTGAGATAGACCTTTCCTTTTGGCCTTCCAGGCGGCCCTCAGTGGGAGATTTATTTCTCTCTGTCTCTTTGTGGGTTCTGTAGCTTTAAAATTTGTTTAGAGTCATTTTTTTTTTACAGGTATTGGAGATGGTTGAAGCTGGAGCCCTGTAATGCCATGCATGAGCAGCTTCCCAAAAGAATGCTACTGTGAAGAGGTTTTAAGATTCAGATTACACAGTATAGTGAAAACTCCATTTATTCCATTATAAATCAAGGCAAACATTCACAACAAATCACAATATAATATTCACAACATCACATCTTATCACAGAAAATCACAATATAGTGTTCAGAACAACTTAACATTAGAATGGCCACATAGTTTTCACTGCAGTGGCCACAATATTTAGAACAAAGAACAAAAGAATAATCATCTGTTTTCCCTAAGGAAGAAAACCCCTTCTTACTTAAATACTCAGTTTTTTCACAATACAATAATCAATCTTCCACTCATGGGGCAATCATAGATTAATTTATTCAGTCACTAATCCAGATTCACAATTACTAAATATCTTTAATCACTAAATACAGTCATTAGAAAATTGCACAAACCCTTCACCCCTCAGGGTCTTGTACACTTCAATTTCATCATGCATTCAAGTGGAGGGCTTTTCTTCATTTTGACTCAGGGTGGTCTCTCAGATTCCCTGGATCCCCTTTTATGGTCCCAACTCCTACCTGAATCCACCAAACAGTCACCCGGATTCAGGGACAGACAGCTCCCAAGTTCTCGTCCAGGCTCTGGGCAGTTCCTGGTACATGCTGAAATTCACAGGGCTCAGCACATCTAAAACCTTTCACCACTTCTATTGCCAGGAACTCAAGGTTCCTCCAAGCCACAAACAAACAAAGGTTTATCCCAGTCATGCTTCTTCAGTCCTCCAGCAGTTCAGCTGGCCCTAGGACCCAGAAATAATCTTAGCCTTCCAGGCTGCAACTTCAGCTTTCACCAGATTCTGGTCTCAAGAAAAACTCCAACTCAGTTCTCAGTCAGCTTCCAGATACTGGGAGAGAAACTCTCTCTCTCTCAGCCAGCTTCAGTCTCCAGGATTCTTCCTCCACCAGAAGCTACCAGTAGGAATGTTCCTGATTCTGATTCTCTGTCTCTGGAATTCTTCTTATATACATATACTGGCCTCCTGTCTCAGCCAACCCCCTCTTGCCAAGTCAGCAACAGGAGACAGAGTTCATGCCTCCTGTTCACACAGGAGACAAGAGTTCATGCCTTCTCCTTCTTTCACACAGGAGACACAGTTCACACCCTCTGTTTCTTTCAAAGAAGTACTTAGCCCTTAGTTACTAAGGGCTAAGTACCTGCTACGTTAATTTCTGTTACAAGCTCATGCCAAGTTTGTGCTTTTACTCATCTGCCTTCAGATATTCTGAATCTCAACTCACTCTTGCTGCTCTGCCATTATGTACTAGCCTTGTTTATTTTGGCTAACTAACTGGATTAAGAAAGCTAGTGTAGTGTTACTTGGGGGGAAGGGGGCTGAGGCCAGCTCAGGCCACCTGATATCTTGAATGCAGTGAAGGGGTGGGAGACAAAGATAGTGAAAGTCTCCATTTACACACATAATGCAAGTTCTTTTATACTCTCTAACATCCTATATGTAAACATGATAGTTCATGCTGTATCTGTACTATGCCTGTGCTGTACTAGTGCTGTACTCCTGCATAACACATACCTCAATAGGAATGAGAAGAGGACTGACACGCATGTTATCAGGGAATGGGGCAGAGCACAGTTTGGAGAGCTGATTTGGACATTATGGCCATAGAGATAACAGGTGAGAGGGCTTATCAACCATCTCTGCCATCCCTAGACCATGTGTGACTATCAACAAACCACAACAATAACCCCAACAGCGAAGCTTAGAACACTCAGAAAAGAACTGCATTTGTGGTTCTGAATGATCAGATGTTATACTATATGGTACACAGATTGAATCTAGCTTCACTTGGTATACTTTTGTCTTAAAGATGATTCAAGTTAGTGGAAAGTGCTCTACACTTATAGAAAGAAGATATTTGGGCTCAAAACCCAGTACCTACACTCAACAGCTGTGGGACCTGGGGCAGCTCACAATCTCTAAGCCTCTTTTTGGATTATTTGTAAAATACTTTTGATCTATAATAGGGTTTTGTGGGTCATGTACTTTACAAACCTTAATGTGATAAAAAAAAAAGTGTCCTGTGATTCTTAATCTGTCTGGAGGTCTACAATACAAATGTTTATGAGATTTAAAGTCAAATTAGTAAATCCAACTTCAAGATTATATGGATAAAGAAATTAAGGTCCATATAGGGATAGGATTCAAGCTAAACATATACATACATGTGCACACATATACATATGTGTTTATTATGCATATGTTTGTGTGTATACCTACACACCCACACATGTGGGGGTGGGGGTGAGAGCATGAGATGAGTCAAAACCACCCAACCCCATTTAGCCTTGATTTCTTAACTAGGTATTCTTATAGGATTGAACTCAAGAGGAAAAATCCTTTCAGCTGAAATGATGATGGACAAGAATTTTGTTCAGATAGGACAAGGAAACTCAGATATGTTCAAAGGATTGCCCATAAACTTTCAAATGAGTTGAAAAGAAATTTGTTACACTAGTTGGAGTGTGTCATTGTAGCATTTTTCTGAGGAGGAGATGTAGGGGAAGTAGAGTAGGCTGAGGAGGAGGGAAGGAAGAAACTTCACTTTACTGATGGAGAAATCTCTTCCAATCCCTCTCTCAGGAGGGGCATATCATAGGATTTAATATGTCTGGAAAAGTTGGAATTTCCAGTCTTTACCATCAGTAACCTGGAAGGCAACCCTAGATCAGCTGATGGTAGTGTATATATAAAGGGCCAAACAGGAATTCACCATGCTTCAGGAAAACTTCTTGAGTATCCAGTGATTGGGAGAAGAAAAGAGGAGCTGTGAGTTACTCCTTTTCCTAATGTACTTTTTAAGCTTAAGCCCACTATTCTCTGGAATCTGTATGTACTTGAGGGAAAGTGAGCCACAGCTTTCAGGGAGTATGGTTTTGTGACTTTTCTTAATGTACTTTCTCATTAAATACTCTTTTCTTTACTTATGGATGGGTCAACAAACTATTAACTGATAATCATAGTGGGAGGAATATCGGTGTTGAGACTAGGACCCATAACATTAGAAAATCATTCCCTTATCTTGCCCCTTGGAAATGTAGGCAATGTATGGGGACCCAAATCTGGGAATCCAATGGGACTGGGAGTTGGGATCGGAATGATTAAGAGTTTACATAGTTCAGGTTTCTAGGGATGACTAACTAGATATAGAGCTAGTTTATATGGGCTACAAAAGTAAGATCAATCAGCATTTGAATTGAAATCTTTAATGTCACCATTTTTTGAATATGTTAAATAATTATTATAAATACAAATCTTGTATTTATTATAAATACAAGTCTATTTAAAAAAAGTTTCAGGTGTGGGCCCAACAATGGATTTTTCTTTGTTGCTGTCTGGGAACCTCAGTTATTGTCTGATAACGTCAGAAAGTCTGCTATAGGGCGATGATTTTTTGGACCATAATAAGTCTCAGAGAATATTTTGAAGAGCTGTTAACATGAACATTGTAAGACTCAGGTCCTTCTAACCTTAAAGTAGCTCAGTCTGCTTTGGTGGAGAGAATGTGCACATCTGTGAATGTATTTTAATTATTAATGTATCCATTTAGCCATAAAAAAAATGATTTATTGTCAAGACTATAAATGACTGATCAGCTAGACTTTAGTATTCTAGTAAATAGTTAAGTTCTATTAAAAAGCCCTAGTACTACTTACCAAATTAAATTTCTTTCTAATCATTAGTATTTTTTTATTTGAGATAAATGGTTTATTAAGTATTCACATTTTAATTATATATATGTACGTATATATATATATATATATATATACACATATATATATAACAATATATGTTATATACATACATGTGTATATGCATTTAGGTATGATGGTATGTGTGTATATACACACACATATAAAACAAAACCTTTGTAGAGAGCTAGACAAATTTTTTAAAAAAAATGTCTCCTGTCAATATATAAGTAACTTTTTTGGGAAGATCAGCAATGTGAATGAATTGAAATTTTAAACATAATTAATTTGTCATAGTAATGAAACAACAAAAATGTAGAATGTTGGACATGAAGTTAAAAAGACCGGAGTTCCTATCTTTCCTTAGTGTGAACCTGAACAAGTCATCTAACTTCTCTAAATCTTTGTTTCCTTATCTATAAAATGCAGATAATGTTAGAACTTACCTCACAGTCTTTTTGTGAGTATCAAATGAAATAATATGTGTAAAATGCTTTGCAAACTGTAAAATGTTATTATTATATTTAAGATATTATAAAGTTGGTTTCAAATGCTAGCCTGGAGCCAATTAGATATTGTACTCTTCTTTAATAATTGAATAATTAGACCTCAGAAATAATAAATCTCAGTTTTCAGGCACTTAATATACTAAAGAAAAATGTTTTATAATTTAAAAATATCTATGCATTCTTTCCACTTCAGTTCTTAGCATGTTTCCAAATTTCTTTTTTCTTCTTGAATTTTCTACAGAGATAATCCAAGTTGAAGAAATGTTAGGTAATTATAGAGGATCTTAGGCTACGTTAAATCCTTACCAAAAGAAGTTTTAAGATGTGACTTTAATTCCTTTTGAAAAGCTCATTATAGCAAAAGAGAAAAAGAAAGAGAAGAAATAAAGAAGAAAGGAAGGAAAGAAGGAAGAAAGGAAGGAAAGAAAGAAAGAAAGAAAAAGAAAGAAAGAAAGAAAGAAAGAAAGAAAGAAAGAAAGAAAGAAAGAAAGAAAGAAGGAAAGAAGGAAGGAAGGAAGGAAGGAAAGAAAAACATTTTAAACCCAGCCACAAGTGACAGTCATCCCACTGATGAAATCACTTTTGTCTGTTGAAATCATTTGTGTCTGTTTGGTAAAAAAAAGAACCAGCCCCTTCAAGTTACTGATAGCAATAGTTGCACACAAGACTCTCCTCTGTTTCTTGACTGTGGAGAAAGGCTGTACTTTCAAGAACATGGCAGTTCCCTAAATAATGTCAGGTCACTTTATATACTTTATATGCATGCCAACAACCCTGGAATTATCACAAATGAGTCTTTTTGGGGATCAACATTCATGCATATGACAACTCTATAACTATCCTAAATATAGAGGAACACGACTCCTTTGCAAGATGAAGACAACCATTTATGGTGTCTGCTAATGTTGAGTACTGCTTTGGCTAAATTATCCTTCCTATATTTGTATCATGCTGCCTCCTTATGGAGAATGCTATTGCTTTCATTTAGTTCCCTTTCAAGAACATGCTTTGCATTCACTTGGCAGCTCATCTTATTGCTGTTTTTTCAAAGGAAGCTTACATGCCTAAGAACACTTTTGACTTTATTGCAGTGAAGGTAAACGCATTCAGCAACCTCTTGAACTCCATTATGAAGTTTCTTAAAAAGGTAGATGTTACTTCATTTACCTGTGGTAGAAACTTTAAACTCTGATTTTTTCAGATGAATTCATTCCATTCTCATTTCTAGTAATAAGAGATTCCACAATGGAATGTCACATAATTCACAACTTTTATAGCCCTGACAACGAGATAACATTTAGTATGCGTTTTCAATCAATCAGTAAGCCTTTATTAAGTGAGGACTAACTGATAGACATTGGTTAGTATAGGGAATACCAAGAATAAATTAAAGAGTACTTGCCTTCAAGCAGCTTATATATTACATGACAATACAATCAAATATAATGTGATAATCTCTAACTGATAATTTCAGAAATATAAGATTTGGGGGAAATAATTACAAGAGAGATAGTGAACTTAATATTTAAAAAATAATGTTAGATCAACATTAAATATTAAAGAAATAATAATCTTACAGAAGATGTTCATAATCATTTTTGTATCTTGGACCCCCTTTAGCAGTTCAACATGATTTATGAACTCTACGTCACAATAATGCTTTCAATACATAAAATAGGGACTTCCAGGAGCCAAGATGGAGGACTTCCACCTTTAAAAAACAAAAAATAAGGCCCCAGGAAAAATCCTGGAACAGCTGAGCCTGTGAAAACATGAGGTGGTACAGTCTCTTAGGCCAAGAAACAGAGGATCAGCAGGAAAGAACCATTTCACTCAGGTAAAAGGGGGGCACATTCCAGGAAAGAAAGTGTCCCAGCAAGTCAGCAGTAAGCCCCACATTAGCAAAGCAGCAGGAGATCCTAAATCAGAGGGTGGGGGAGCAGGCAAATGCCAATGCCAGGACCCCTCACATGCCTTAGCATAGAAAGGGGAATGGGTAGAGTCCAGCTTGGGGAAACATGTTTAGGGACAGCCCTGTCCAAGTAGGTATCCTTTAGATGCAGGACTTTCCTGTGCTCTGGTGTAGCCCCAGGCAAGCAGGCAACCTTCAGTAGTGAACATCCAACAGCTTCAGAGTATCCCAGGGCATGTGGGCCTTCTCCAGCAAGCAGACTTCTATATGCTTCAGTGGAGCCCCTACGAATACAGAAAAACTTCACCTGACCTCAGCACATTCCAGACACCACCACTAAGACCCCAACTCAGCACAAGGTAAGTTGACAGCTGAAAGCACTTGAGGCTTCAGCTTACAAAGTCAGTGACCATGCCCCTGCCTGCCAGCACAAGAAGCTTGGGACAGTTTCCCTGTACCCAAGAAACAGAGCTCAACATTAAAACTCAGGAAATAGACAAATGAAATGAAGGAAAAAAAGCAAAAAATGAACAGTGAACATAGACTCTTTTTATGGGAACATGGGGACAAGGAAGATCAAAGCATAAACTCAGAAGAAGACAAACATGCAAAACATTAAAATGGAATATGAATTCGTGTGAAGCCCAAAAATATTTCTTGGAAGAGCTCAAGAAGCATTTAAAAAGTCAAATAAGAGAGATAGAGGGAAAACTGAACAATTTCTTCAAAAATACAATTGGCTAAATTAAAAAAAAACTGCACTGATGAAAATAACTTCATAAAGAAATAGAATTGGTCAAATGGAAAAAACAGGTACAAAAGCTAACTGAAGAAAACAATTAATTAAAAATTAGAATTGGGGTGGTGGAGCCAAGATGGTGGATTAGAAACAGGACTTCCATGTGGCTCCAGTTTCCATCTCTTCCAATACACTTAAAAAAATTAATCTAAAAAAAAAAACCAACTTTAGAGCTACAAAACCCATAAAGTGACAGAAAAACAAATCTCCCCTTGAAGGAAACCCAGCTGGCTGGCAGCAAGGGTGCATCACAACTCACTGGGAGCCAAGCCTAGACCTGTGGTTTTAGCCTCAGAGTGGCTATGATCAGCCCTGGCTGGAGTGGACTCTGGAAGAGTGGATCACCAGCAGCTGTGGTGGTTTCCAGACTTCTCAATCCACAAATGCCAAAGACAAAGTAAAAGATCGGCTTGGAATTTTGATCAAACAAGGGGAGTATGGTCCAGCTGATTCCCCTGGAGCAAGAAACAGAGGAGGTATGGTGGCTGCAGCCACTGCCATGTGACTGTTTCCACAGCTCTTGGCCTGCAGATTGTAGGGGGACCAATCAACCATTCAGAGGGTAATTGCTCTTGTTTTGACCTGCTTGGATCCAGGTCACAGTTTTGGGTAGTGGTCTTGGGATGTGTGACCAGAAAGCCAAAGCATGTGGGGGCTGTAGAGAGGGTACCCATTTAATAGCTCTAGCAGCTGCAAAAACCTCAGCAATTTAGGACATAGCTCTCTCCATTTTGGAAGCAGAGTTCTACCATGTCAAAGAGCTCAAAAGTCAAGTAACTGCCAATATGAGCAAGCACTGGAAGCCAAACAGATAATAGAATCCTTTTCTGAGGGACAAAAAGGATCAAGGCATGGAGCTGGAGGAAGACAGTGAAGACAGAACTCCTGCATCAAAAGGCTTCAAGAAAAATATCAACTTGTTACAGGCTATGAAGGAGCTCAAGAAGTAGAGGAAAAATTGGGAAGAGAAATGAGAATGATGCAAGAAAATCATGAAAAGCAAGGCAACAGCCTGCTAAAGGAGACCCAAAAATATACTAAAGAAAATAACACCTTAAAAAATAGAATAACTCAAATGCAAAAAAGAGGCCCAAAAAGCCAATGAGAAGAATGCCTTAAAAAAGCAAAATTGGCCAGATGGAAAAGGAATTTCAAAAACTCACTAAAGAGAACAATTCTTTCAAAATTAGATTGGAGCACTTGGAAAGTAATAACTTCATGAGAAATCAAGATACTATAAAACAGATCCAAACAAATGAAAAAATAGAAGGCAATGAGAAGTAGCTCATTGGAAAAACCATTGATCTGTAAAATAGATCCAGGAGAGGTCATTTAAAAATTATTGAACTACCTGAATGCCATGATCAAAAAAAGAGTCTAGACAATCATCTTTCAAGAAATTGTCAAGCAAAACTGCCCTGATATTCTAGAACCAAAGGGCAAAATAGAAGTTGAAAGAATTCACCAATCATTTCTTGAAAAAGATCCCCAAAAGAAAACTGCTAGGAATATCATAGCCAAATTCCAGAGTTCCCAGGTCAAGGAGAAAATACTGCAAGCAGTCAGGAAGAAATAATTTGAGTATTGTGGAAATGCAATCAGGATAACACAAGACCTAGCAGCTTCTACATTGAGGGATCAAAGGGCTTGGAATATGATATTCTGGAGGTCAAAGGAGCTAGGACTAAAACCAAGAATCACCTACCCAGCAAAACTGAGTATAATGGTACAGTGAAAAAAATATGGTCATTCAATGAAATAGAGGAGTTTCAAACATTCTTGATGAAAAAACCTGAGCTGAACATAAAATCTGACTTTCAAATACAAGAAGGAAGAGAAGCATGAGATGGGAAACAGGAAAAAGAAATCATAAGGAACTTGTTAAAGTTGAACTATTTGCATTCCTACATGGAAAAATCATAATTGTAACTCATAAGACTTTTTTTAGCATAAGGTTAGGTGAAGGGAATATATGTGTGCATGTGTATACATATAAATGTATGTATAGGAGGATGTATGTTTATATAAATATATATGTGAGTGTCCGTATTTGTATGTTCATGAATACATAGACAGAGGGCACAGGCTCAGTTGAACCTGAAGGGTTGATATTTAAAAAATAAGATGTGAGAGAGGAATTTATTGGGAAAAGAAGGAGAAAGGAAGCAATAAAATAGGGTAAATTATCTCCTATAAAAGAGGCAAGGGAAAACCATTATGATGGAGGGGAAGGGCAGGAAGGTGAAAGTGAATGAGACAATCTGATTTTCATTGAATTTGGCCTAATGAGGGAATAACATACACATTCAATTGGGTTTCTTACCTTACAGGAAAATAGGGAGGTAGGGAATAAGAGAGGGGAGGGTAGAAGGGAGGGCATATTTGGGGGAAAGGGTAGTTAGAAGCAAACATTTGTGAAAAGGGATAGCGTCAAAGGAGAAAATCGAATAAGTGGGGAGTGTGATAGGATGGAGGAAAGTAGTCTTCCACAATATAACTACTATGGAAATGATTAGAGTAATTACACATGTACAATCTATATTGAATTGCTTATCTACCCAGTGGGAGTGGGTGAAGAGGGAAGAAGGTAAAAATATATGGAACTCAAAGTTTCAACATATAAATTTAAAAAAAAATTAGAATTGAGCAAGTCGAAGCTAACGACTGTATGAAACATCAAGAATCAGTTAAAGACACAAAAAGATGCAAAAGAATGCAAAAAACAGAAGAAAATGTAATATATCTCATTGGAAAAACACCTGACCTGGAAAACAGATCCAGGAGAGACAATTTAAGAATTATTGCTTTAAAGAGCAGTGGGGGGCAAGAAGGAACCAGCACATGTCTGGTGATTGCAGAAACAGTGGGACAGAAAGTCACTGGCTGTGGACACTTACAGAAGGTTGGAGGTTTGTCTTTGGTTCCAGGACAAAGGAGAGAACTGACGATCTGGGGCAAGTGGCACCATCCTCCATACCCCAGGGCTAGAGGTGATTAATAAAATTAAACTATTACAATAAAAAATGCACAAGCATATGAGAAAGAATCCAGCCATAGAAAGCTATTATGGCAATAGAGAAGATGGGGGTTCATCTCCAGAGGAGGATATTGAAGTAAAGAAACCCACAAAGAGTAATTTCAAATTCCCAGAAAGAATTCATAGAGGATCTTTAAAAAGACTTCAAAAATCAAATTACGTAGATGGAGGAAAAACTAAAAAAAATTAAAATAGAATAATTTAAGAAAGACAAGAAGACTATGAAAGGAATGCCTATCAATTAGAAAAGAAGATCTAGAATTGTAAGGCAGAAAATGACACCTTAAAAATTAGAATTGGGAAGATGAAGGCTGCAAAATTTTAAGAGATCAAGAAATAATTTAAAAAATATAACAAATGAAAAAAATGGGAGAGAAAGTGAAACATAAGAAAAACAAGAGATTTGGAGAATAAATCAAGAAGAAAAAACATACAAATAATCAGACTAACTGAATGCTATAATAAGAAAAACAATCTTGATATAATAATTCAAGAAATAAAGAAAATTCTCCTAAAACATTAGGACAAGGGGGAAAATTAGAAATAGAAAACAAATCCATTGATCACAACGTAAAAGAAACACCCAGCTCAAGGATAAAGTATTAAAAGCAAGAAGAAGATATCAATTTAAATATGATGGTGCCACAACTAGAATCACAAAAGCCCTAGCAGTGGAGACACTAAAGGACTGCAAGTCTTGGAACACTATATATTGAAGAGCAAATGAACTGGGGCTGGGGGCAAAAATGTCATACCCCACAAAGTTGTAGATAATCCTGAATGAAAAAAATGGACATTTGATCAACTCTCAGACTTCAAGACTTTGTTTAAAACAACTACAACAATAACAACAACAACCCTGAACTTTATAGTATATTTGACATACAATGGGAATATAAGTTACATACCAAAGACTGGTTATAAGGGATTCAATAAGGACAGACCATTTACTTTTTATATATGTAAAATGTAAAATGTATGTCTAAAATTCTTATTTAGAATTGGGTAGCTCATAAGAAAGACTGGGATAAACATGAGTATGATATGAATATAGAAAGTAAGACAATTTAGGAACAACTAGAAAGAATAATTACTGAATAGAAATGAGGTGCAAGAGGAACAACAGATACAGAGCAATTAGATGGGGAAGGAGGGCTCATAATTCTGGTAACCTACTTTCCTCAGGAATGGGTTTAAGAGGGATATGTATGTGTGTGTGTGTGTGTGTGTGTATATATATATATATATATGAGTATAAAAATCTAAATTCAGAAGAAATAAAATGTTAGGAGGCCAGGGAGGAAAGGAAAATGGAGGGATCTTTAGAGGGGAGGGTGAGGGAATAGCTACAAACAGGGTTTAGATTTATGGGAATGGGAGGATAGGGGAGGGATCTTTGTAGGTGGATAGGCAGGTAATAGGAGGGCAAGATAGGTAGAAGTAAAGTAGAGGAGGCAGGAGGTGTAGGAAACAAAAGATGCACATAAACATAAAAA